>JALIGW010000018.1:3180000-3195000 GCA_023053685.1 Diadophis punctatus similis
CACAACCCCGTACCACACGGCATTGGCACAGAGGAAGAGGAAGATGAGGAGGCAGCAGCATGATGCTCTCTGGACCCGGGTGAAGCGACTGCGAGGGGGCCGGTCCCACAGCGAGAGCCAGACGTGCCTCTCAAAGAAACCCCGCTGCAGCTCACCAAGGAAGATCCGGAAGAAGCTCCTCAGGTCTGCCTCACCTGCGGAGAAAGAGAAGCGGGTGAAACCTGCAGGGAGGCTGTAGAGCAGGAATTCTGGGAGTTGAAGTACACAAGGCATAAAAGGGCCATCGTTCCCCACCCCTGAGGTAGAGCATTTATTTATTTTTTATTTCGTCAGGCATGTATTAGATAACAGATATAAGTATAAACATAATTATGAATACATGAAATGGATACGAAGAAAAGGGAACATTAGGACAGGGACGATAGGCACGCTGGTGCGCTTATGCACGCCTTATACTGCACAGCATGAAGCAGTAGAGGCTACGGAAGACTCTCCTATTGTTCCCCGCACGTTACGGGGCTACACCGTCCACAAGAATGGGAATCTGCTGGAGGAGACTGGTGTGGGCTTGTCCTCACTCCAATCCACTCCACCTCTTTGAGAAAATCACTGGTGCTCCTTTCAGGCTTAAAGGACCTCTTGCTAAAGAGTGTTTGCTTTCTCACGTTCAGCCCTTTTGTGTTTCCCTTCCCACAAAAGGGGCATCTGCTCTGGGGCAGCCATTTTGCCCTCACTGTGGAGACTCAAGTCAAGCATGGCTATTAGTTCACTCAGGCTGGATCCCTCTGGATCTTCCTTCCTCTTCCACTGAGCCAGTTTTTCTCTTTCTTTCTTTCTTTCTTTCTTTCTTTCTTTCTTTCTTTCTTTCTTTCTTTCTTTCTTTCTTTCTTTTTCTTTCTTTCTTTTTCTTTCTCTTTTTCTATCCATCCATCCATCCATCCATCCATCCATCCATCCATCCATCCATCCATCCATCCATCCATCCATCTATCTATCTATCTATCTATCTATCTATCTATCTATCTATCTATTTTTTGTCTTTTAATGATCCCTTGCATCGGGGTGGAGTCGGGGCAACTGAATGGAGCTGAGTGTTTACTGGCCGGATGCCCTTCTTGTCGCCAGCTGATTGTGCTCAGAGAGATAAATATCTGCCGCTACCCAGGATCAAACTCACAGCCTCCTGATTGTGAGGCGAGAGCTCCACGTCTAGGCCACTGCACCACTCATCCGTCCATCTATTATCTATCTATCTATCTGTCTGTCTGTCTGTCTGTCTGTCTGTCTGTCTGTCTGTCTGTCTGTCTGTCTGTCTGTCTGTCTGTCTGTCTGTCTGTCTGTCTATCTATCTATCTATCATCTATCTCATGTACATATGCTGCCCATCTCACTGTTAGTGACTTGGGGTGGCTTACAGCATGATAAAAAGGTAACCCCAAAGAATAAAAACTTAAGGAAGACCAAATGAAGACTAAAAACCAAGAGGACAGGCAACGTGGGGGGTGGGGGGGACCTTTTCTCTACCCAGGCAGCCACCCCCACTGCAGAGCTCCCCGATTGGGGCAAAGCAGTGGCCCAGCAGAGGCTCCAAGGGGGGTCCAGGGCTGGCTCACGCTGTCCCACTCACTGGCAGCAAAGACCTCCTTCTCCACCAGGCCGTCGTTCTCCAGGCTCTCCACAGACAGCCAGTCGTTCACCAAGAAGTGGTAGCTCTTGTAGGTCTGCAAGTCCCTGACGATGACATGCTGCAGAAACCAAGCTGGGCTGAGCCCTGAAAAGCAGAAGGCAGAAGGAGAGACGGTTCAGCCAGGCCAAATGTCTGCGGAGATTCCCAGTCATCCAGGTCATAGTTGCCCCAAAGGCGCTTTTTCAAGGAGGCAACTGGACTTTCTTTGCGTTTCCTTGAAGACGAGCCAAGAAGGCTCCACACACCCATTTGCACTACTCAGGTGGCCCTGAGGACACAGATAAACCTCCAGGTGGCCTCAACGACCCGCTAAAAGGATGCAAACAACCAGTTGTCTGCAAGGAGTATAAATCCTTCCATTCCCCACCATCCAGACAGAGCTGAAGAAGCTTCTCGGATGAGAAGCAAAACGTCTTCAAAGAAAAAGTAGAATAAGAAAGTCCAGTTGCCTCCTGAAAAAGCACCTTTGGGTTTAGCCAGGCCATTTTCTGGGTCCCCTTCCT
Organism: Diadophis punctatus similis; assembly: GCA_023053685.1. Taxonomy (NCBI): domain Eukaryota; kingdom Metazoa; phylum Chordata; class Lepidosauria; order Squamata; family Dipsadidae; genus Diadophis; species Diadophis punctatus. The sequence goes on from JALIGW010000018.1 coordinate 3,182,191, forward strand.
ATCACCAGGTTTTGGAAATGGCCACTAAGAACATGTGCCTCCTCTCCTCTCCTCCCCTCCTCCCCTCCCCCCTCGCCCCCACGAGCAGCTTTGCAAGGTGGGAATTCTCCCTTTATCAGTCTTGATTGCTCAGGCAGTGTTAACAAGTCAGAACTATTCACTTGTCCTCTAAGTCAGGGATCTCCAATCTTGGCAGCTTTAAGACTTGTGGACTTCAACTCCCAGAGTTCCTCAGCCAGCAAAGCTCTGGGAATTGAAGTCCACAAGTCTTAAAGCTGCCAAGGTTGGAGACCCCTACTCTAAGGCAACCGTTCTGGCTTTGTGGACTGGCAGCAGTGGCGGTGGTGTGTGGGTGTGTGTGAGAGAGAGAGGGTGGTTCTGCACAAGCAGCACACGGCCTGGTTCCGAACAGGCCACGGCCCAGTACCTGCTCCAAGGGTCACTTGAACAGTGCAATAAGCAGTATATAAATGTAATAATAAGTACATAAATAAACTCTGGGCTTCAACTTATGGAAATAGCCAAAGGGGAAACAGTCACTCCAATGGCTGGATTTGCACAACAGGCTTGGCTAAAAAGAGGGGGCCAAATGTCAGCACGCTGTGGGAACCCAGCCATTTCTCAGCAGGTTGTGTGAACCAGGTCAATGTGTTAAGTGGACTTCTTTGGGCATCGCGTGACACACAAACTGTGTGCCACTGTCTTAGTTAACTTGGTCTAGAGGGGCTTGGCAGGTTGTGTGGGGAAAAGGAGGAGAGGGAGACAAAATTAAAGATGGGGTGCAAAGCAATAGAACACATGTTTATTGACAGATGAGAACCCTATCATTATAAATTCAAAAGCAATAGCATTAACAATAGCACTTAGATTTATATGCCGCTTTACAGTGCTTAACAGCCCTCTCTAAGCGTCTTGCCTCCAACAATCTGGGTCCTCATTTTACTGACTTCGGAAGGATGGGAGTCAACCTTGAACCGGTCAGGATCGAACTGCTGGCAGTCGGCAGAATTAGCCTGCAATACTGCGCCACCACGGCTTTCCTGACCAATGAAGACCAATGAAAAGCAGAGATTCCTTACCCTTGGCTTCACGTTGAACCCTAAGTTCTGTACTCCAGCTGCCCAGCTAACCTCAACACCCTGTTTGCATTTATTAACCTTTATTGTCGTGCCAGATCCGGATCTTCCACACGCTGCCCAGGTTCCGCTCAGTGGCCATCTGGAAGATGTCAAGACTGTTGCGGCGAAAGGCATTCTCATCATCCAGATGTCTGTGCCCGGATTTGCTATCCATCCCGTACAAAGTGATCCCCACGTGGGCTGTGGTCCCTGGAGAAGGAAGGAAGGAAGGAAGGAAGGAAGGAAGGAAGGAAGGAAGGAAGGAAGGAAGGAAGGAAGGAAGGAAGGAAGGAAGGAAGGAAGGAAGGAAGGAAGGAAGGAAGGAAGGAAGGAAGGAAGGAAGGAAGGAAGGAAGGAAGGAAGGCTTAAATTGCAATTCTCTAAGTCAGGGGTCTCCAAATTCGGTCTCTTTAACATTTGTGGACTTCCAGAATTCCCTGGCTGGGGAATTCTGGGAGTTGAAGTCCACCAATCTTAAAGTGACCAAGTTTGGAGACCCCTGCTCTAAGTACCTCCTCAAGAGCTTTACCAGAACACCTTATAATGTACAGAGGGGTCCCAGATCTGCCACTTGAATCAAGATTTGAAGCTGGCAGTTGGAACACAGCTGGGGCACTGCTATCCTAATCACAAAACCATCACCATGGAAAATATTGCAATCATCCTGATTTCTACCACCTCAGTTCAAAGACCTTGAAACAGATGGAGAAGATGATGGAAATAATAAATAAATGTTAACTCGTTCATATACTTTTCATGTCGACATCATTCATTTATGTACAAATACACATACAGACAAAACCCAAAATACACAACAGGAACTGCAACCCTGGAGTTGTTGAAAGCTGAGCAGCCAGCCCATTCTTTATATCTTGTGGTGGTCTCTAAGAATTTAGCAGAATGGGAATCTTAGCGTTCACTTCTAAAGCCCAAAATAGCATTCCAGTGTAATGTCTAAAGGTTGAATAATGGCAACTGGCCCAAACTTTGTTACTCTGAGACCTCTCGTTGCTCATCCAAGCAACTTCATCAGTCAGAACAAAATTAGTTAGGCAGACAGTCAGAGAGTCGCTGGAATGTGCCAACTCTTGCCAAACCAACTTCAGAAATTTCTCCCCAAAATGGCTTGCAATATGTCGGTGAAGACTCAATCATCCAGGCCAAAAGGGGTCTAAAGGTTGAATCATGGCTACCGGACCAAAATGTGTTAATCTGAGACGTTTCGTTGCTCATCCAAGTGGAATGTAAGCGCTGAATGGAAGAGAAGGGCAGACAAATATTGTGTCAGATTGGCCATCACACTGCTACCTTCAGTGCTACTGCTTCAGCCTTACTTCGCTTTGATGGCATCCTGCCACAAGGAGGGAGGAGGGGAATGACAAGAACCAGAGATGCCAACCGGAGACAATGGTTGAAAGATCCAAGGACACAGGCATGGGAACGGAATGCAAACACCCACCAAAGAGGCACCAAACTTTAGAATTGTTACCCAGAACATCTAGTTTGAATACCATTGGACATTTAAGAAATGACCGGGTGGGTGGGAGGGCTGGGAGAAGGGAAAATCATTGGGTTTACGTGGGAATATTCAGATCTGGTTTTGCTTACACTGTAACCATTTGGCTTTAGTAAAAGTATACTTTGCTACAAATGGAGTCGAGGGTCTTTTTTTCCTAATCGCCCAACCTGCGACAGGCCTGACAGATTGCTTTATAAAATCCCAGGAGGTGGCATGGGTGATAGTAAGTTTGCCTAGCACAGTGGTTTCCAACCTTCCTAATACCGCGACCCACGCCGCGCCCCCGCGCCCCCACCGTGACCCACCCTGCCGCTGCCATTTGGGTTCTTTTACCCTCTGCACATGCGCAAGGCGTGCTGCGCATGCGCAGATGGTAAAATAACCCAAATGGCGGCAGCAGGGTGGAGCGCGGTGGGGGCGCAGGTTGTGGGGCGCGATATGGCCAGGCTTGTGGCAGGGGGGGGGAGCTGAGGATGCCAGGGTGACCCCTTGGAACTGGTCATTCGACCCCCAAAGGGGTCCCGACCCCCCAGGTTGGGAACCGCTGGCGTATGCGGATTGTGGAGCGCAAATGCGATAATGCGTCGGAACAAGTGCCCGACCGCTCTCAGTTCAAACAGGTTTATACATGCCGAGTACTATTTTCGAGCGCGGCGGATTCCGCATGCGTGAAACGCCGTGACTCAGGACTCAGCCTTCGGCGCGGGTGGCAGTCCCGCCTCGTGCCTCCTTTTCACCCGTTCCCACACTCAAAGCACTCTGCTGTTTCGCTAGCAAGAAAGAGCATATGCCACACGAACCAAATGCGTTACTGTACTGTATTTTTTTATTATTACCAACAAAAAAAAGGCATCCACTAAAATTTAGTGGATGCCTTTTTTACCCCTAAAGAATAGCGTTTTTACCCCCTGGGGTAATTACCCCCAGGTTGGGAACCACTGGCCTAGCATCTTTTTAGGGTGGAACAGATGTTGGTGCAATTCCAATTACCCCCCTCACTAGGAGAAGAATAAAAATTATACAAAGCACATGTCATGTATGTACACGCCCATACATTTAAACTGCATAATATGTATTCTATTGCCAGCCAAGACTCCCCATAACTTCCAAAACTCACACAGCCCAGTTCTGTAACTACGTATTACAGAGAAACCCATCAGGGCACTTCAGTGAACAAGGACAACCATTTGCTCATGAGGTTTTCTCCTTGGATATCACAAGGAAATCAGCAAGGGTTTAGTTTTTTTTTTAAATAAAATAAAAGAAGACAAAAAATAAGATCTTACATCTTTTTTTAAAAAATAAAAAGACAGAAAAATAAGAGCTTACATCAGCCCCAAATGCTGTTGACAGCAGATGTAAGATGGCAAACCTTTTAATGTTTTTCTTCTGCCAACCGAAATCTAAAGTCAATAGAAAGTCTCATTTCCCATCACAACAGCTGTTGGCAGCTGCATCGTTTATTCAGGGGGAAAACAAGCCATTCCACAGCTATGGGACAATCATTTCAGAATGTTACAAAACTATGAATAAGCTTTCGAATTTGCCAGACACGCTCCCCAAGCTGGTGTGAAACAAATTCTAGGCTGCATTAACAGAGGGATAGAATCAGGATCATGTGAAGTATTAGTACTACTTTACAAAGCCTTAGTAAGACCACATTTGGAATTCTGCATCCAGTTTTGGTTACCACATTATTAAAAAGTTGTTGAGACTTTGGAAAGACTGCAGAGAAGAGCAACTAAGATGATTAAAGGCCCAGAGACTAAGACCCGTGAAGAACGGTTGCAGGAATTGGGTATGGCTAGTCTAGAGAAAAGAAGGACGAGGGGAGACATGATAGCAGTCTTCCAGTATTTGAGGGGCTGCCACAAAGAAGAGGGGGGTCAGCCTATTCTCCAAAGCACCAGACGGCAGGACAAGAAACAATGGATGGAAACTAACCAAAGAGAGAAGCAACTTGGAATTAAGGAGTAACAGTAAGAACAATTGACCAGAAGTTGTGGATGCTCCATCACTGGAGGCTTTTAAGAAGAGATTGGACAACCATTTGTCTGGAATGATATAGGATAGGGTCTCCTGCTTGAGCAGGGGGTTGGACTAGAAGACCTCTAAGGTCCCTTCCAACTCTGTTATTTTGTTATTCTGTTACACCTTGGGCCTGATGGTCTTGTCTCAAAGCCTGTTGGTGATACTTGGGCTAATTTAAGAAAAAAGGTGGTGTAGGGATTACTCCCCAGGAAACTTGCTCCTGAGCAAAAATTACTTGCCAGACAATTCAGAGGGTTTTGGGTTTTTTTTTTTACTTTGGCAAATACAGGAATCTACTTTTCTATGGGGCACTTCCTTTGCAGGATCAGATTGCAGGGACCTTGGCGCAGCAACTGCCTCGTGTGTGTGTGTGTGTGAGCCCGGGACTGTTGCCTCTCCAAACAGGAGCGCCGGATCCAATATTCACTATCTTGCCAATGTTCTAATGGGAGGGGATATTTGTTCTGGAGGTTTCTCCACAGAGAATGCCTGTGTTCCTTAACAGCTGCCAGATGTTCTCCATTCTGCCCTTGCTTACTGGACTCCGGGATATAGAGCTAGAGAGAGGAGGGACGTTTCCAGTCCGCTGCCCTTTGGATACGTTAAGATCAGTGGTGGGTTGCCACCGGTTTGGGCAAACCAGTAGCGGGGGCAGCAGGAGGCTCCGCCCACCCGCCCAGATGTCATCACGGATGATCTGCGCATGTGCATCAGCTTCTGCACATGCGCAGAAGGGGCGCACGTGCTTCTCCAAACCGGTAGCAAAGGTAAATGAAACCCATTACTGGTTAAGATTGCAGCTATTTCCTCTCAACCCGTACATGGATATATTCCTGACCTCTTAAGATGTCGATTAAAATCAAGAAATCCACCACTCTTGACAGCGCCTAAGTTGATGGCTGACCATCAGAACATCACACAAAAGTGGACGGAGGCGTGGAATAGCTGCACCCCCCAAGATGTCTCTGGGCACATTAGCCCTAGTAGTATGCTTCCAGGATTTGGCCTACCCCGATACATGTGGGTGACATATAATAGAATTAGAACAACTCATGGGGTGTGTGCTGACTCCTTGCATAAATGTGGAAAGATACCTTCAGCACAATGTGACTGCGGGGCTCCTCGACAGACTATTCAGCATATAGTGAGGGAATGCCCTAACAGAAGATATCCAGGAGACTGTAGGGACTTCCTCTGCACAACAACGGCAGCTACTGACTGGATCTCCAAACTTGATATTAAGCTTTGAAATGTTATTTCTGTTTTCCTTTTTAGGTTTTTTCTTACTGCTTTAACTGTTTTTAATTTGTAAAAATGAAGTGTTTTAATATTGTGTGTGACCAGCCATACGCTAAATAAATTGCAGCTATAGCTTTCTCCAGAAAGTCCAGGTCAAAGTCGAGGGTTGGCCCATTATATGTCACAAAATCTAGAGGGCATCATGTCAACAGGACTCACAGTTGCCACAACCAAAAGTAATTATTTCACACCATATTCTCTGAGTTCTTCTTCCACAAGATTTATTAAGACAGATAGAGTCTTAATAACAACTAAACTATTTCCAGTTTTGACACAAGTTTTGGAACCACTCAGAGTTTCTGGGAATTGAGCGGCAGTATTATTACTAATTTATCCCCCAATTCATTCGGGTGGAGTCTATCTTAGTAGTCAGCAAGGAAATGACTCTTTGCACCAATCACTTAGTAGGTTTACAAAACCACCTCCTCAATCCTTATCAGTCTATGATTGGACCGTGACATCTGGTTTAGAGCAGTGGTGTTGCAAAAACACAAAATAAAAGTCAAAAGACTTTGGTTTGGTCCATGGCTACAACATGACCTCACTGCCCATGTCCTTGCAGCCTTCTGATAGGCTGCAAACACAGAGCACCACCTGCAGCCGAGAAAAAAAGGGAGCCCGTTCTGGAATAAATGGAGGGAAGTGCAAAATGAGCTCCACTGGGGAAGTGGCATTTTAGCATTTTATTTGGGGTTAGCCAGGTAAAAAAGAGGCAGGGATTCAATCATGCAGACAGTATCTTGACATCTGAGAGCATATGCACCAAAGACAAATTCCTTGTGTGTCCAATCACACTTGGCCAATAAAGAATTCTATTGTATTGTATTGTATTGTATTGTATTGTATTGTATTGTATTGTATTGTATTGTATTGTATTGTATTGTATTGTATTCTATTCTATTCTATTCTATTCTATTCTATTCTATTCTATTCTATTCTAATCTTGCCCCCGCAGCTGCCCCACTCCTTATGCTCAGTTGTATGTCCCAACAGCCTCTCCAAGTGATTTGGCATTTTTTTTGCTCGAGTTTGCCCATATTATTAATAAAGAGAGGAGTATCGGAAAATCCCGTATGACGAAAGAACATGTATACGTGGGGCAAACGTTGTCGAGGATACGGCGCATATAATATTTGACTGTAGGGTGTATGAGGAAGTAAGAAAACAATATCTGTCCCCAATTATAAATAAATTTTCCCACTGGAATGTAAGGCATAAATTGACATTTCTATTGAAGGCAGACTCTCCTCCCCTGGTAAGGGCTATCACTCGCTATCTTAATAGGAAGACAGCAATACGAGCCAGCTACATTGAAAAGAATTTCATTGATTGTAAGAAAGGTGAGCTGAGTTAGAGACGAGATATTTTATTTGGGTTATCTAGTTTTGGAAATTTAGTTATTGAATTTTGATATCGTTGAATTTTGATGTCATGTACCATACTGTATATATTTTTGTATGGTTGTTTCTGTACCTGTTTGTTCTGTTTTTCTTTTTTTGAAAGGGCCTTCGGGCTATTCAATAAAATTGTTACTCAGACAAATAAAGAGAGGACTCGTGAATTGGCAAAGCGCTCTATGGTTTTAAGAAAAAGACAGCCCTGCCCCCAAGAGATGGGCAGAGAAGGGGGCTCCAGGGAACATCCTCCCCATGATATGGGGATGGAATGCAGCCTCATTCCCAAGGAGGGCTCATCTGCATTTCTCAAAGCCCAACCAAGTGGTTGATAAGAGGGTCATAGATACTCACCGGACCCTTTGCCCCAGCCTGTCTTCACCAAGATTTCGTATCTGTACAGCCCGTTCTTCCCACAGAAAGGGATCGACCCCACACGACCGATGTCGATCAGATCCAATTTGTGCACAATCACAGCCGCCATGGAGTAGGTCACCAGACAGACAGCGCAAGTCAGCAGAACGATGTAGTTGAGCCCGGGGCCTGGAGGCTGGAGGGAAAGGCAGGGAGTGTACATTTCAGAGAACTTCCTGTTGCTTATCAGGTCGACGTTCAGCGGGCGCTTAAATCCACATTTCAGATGAATTTGGGCAGTAACTGAGCTGAGTACATCTCCCCAGGAACCTACATATATTACCACCGTTAAAAAAAGCAACAGGACCAATTTAATTGTACTATATACTATTGTACCCCTTTGAATATTTTCAGGATGTCTAATTACGTATTGTCAATTTCCTCCCAATTGATAATCTGGGCGTTTGTGTATCTGTGTGTGTGTGTGTGCTCAATGTTCATATTATCAGTTGGGAGAAATTAACAATACATTATCGGACATCATCAAAATATACAAACACAAAAACACATACAAACTGGGCGAAACCACACTCAATAGCAGCGATTGCGAGAGGGATCTTGGAGTCTTGGTAGACAGCCAACTAAATATGAGCCAGCAGTGTGCAGCAGCAGCCAAAAAGGCCAACGCAGTCCTGAGCTTCATAAATAGAGGGATACAATCAAGGACCAGAGAGGTACTAGTACCACTCTATAAAGCCTTAGTCAGACCACACCTAGAGTACTGCATCCAGTTTTGGTCACCACACTACCAAAAAGACATTGAAACTCTAGAGAAAGTGCAGAAGAGAGCAACCAGGATGATAAAGGGTCTGGAAAATAAAACATACAAAGAGCGGTTGCAGGAATTGAGCTTGGCCAGTCTAGCGAAGAGAAGGATCAGGGGTGACATGATAGCAGTGTTCCAATACTTGAGGGGATGCCACAGAGAGGAGGGGGGTCAGGCTGTTCTCTATGGCACCAGAAAGCCAAACAAGGAATAATGGATGGAAGCTGACCAAGGAGAGATTCAACCTGGAAGTGAGGAGAAACTTTCTGACAGTGAGAGCGATCAACCAGTGGAACAGCTTGCCAGCGGAGGTTGTGAGAGCCCCAACACTTGCGACCTTCAAGGGGAGACTGGACTGCCATCTGTCTCAAATGGTGTAGGAACTCCTGCTTGAGCAGGGGGTGGACTAGATGACCTACAAGGTCCCTTCCAACTCTAATAATAATAAATCTAAATCTAAATCTATTCAAAGGGTGAAACAGTCATTCTGGCTGCTTCTGTGCCATCTGGCTAGGAGTGGGCAGAGAAGCCCGAGAAACAGACTTTGATCCAGCTCAGGGGACAGGAAGGGAGGTTAAACCTTCGCCTGGATTAAGGCTGGAAGTATAGAGACCCTCCCACACCCCCAAAGATTTCTCCCTTGCAAGGAAGGGCCTATTCAGCCTAGAAATGAGGTTGCAAAAGAGGGGTGAGGAATACAGGTAGTCCTTGACTTACAACAGTTCATTTAGTGACCGTTCAAAGTTACAATGGCGGGGGGGAAAAGTGACTGATGACCGTTACGATTTCACACTGATGGCCGCTGCAGCATTCCCACGGCCACAGGATCAAAATTCGGATGCTCGGCAACTGACTCGTATTTATGACGGTTGCAGCGTCCTGGGGTCACCTTTTGTGACCGTATGACAAGCAACGTCAAGGGGGAAGCCAGGTCCACTTAACGGTTGTTTTACTAACTTTAACCACTGCAGAGATTCGCTTAACAGCTGTGGCAAGAAAGGTCATTAAATGGGGCAGAATTCACTTAACCAATGTTTCGCTTACCAACAGAAAGTTTGGGCTCAATTGCGGTCGTAGGTCGAGGACTACCTGTTCAACCCTCAGGTTTTATAGGAGAATTTTAGACACCTTGGGGGCCCCATTTTGTGCACAATTTCTATAAGTGCATCTGGCTGAGGGTCTCCAGGGCACCAAAGCAGCAGAGACACTGTGGCCACAGAGAGGAGGAGGAGGGGGGGCAAAAGGTGTTGGTGATTACCTTTAAAGCCCTACATGGCTTAGGACCAGTTTACCTCCGAGACCGCCTTCTCCAACATACCTCCCTAAGACCGATTAGAGCCCACAGAGTTGGTCTGCTGGTGGTCCCGTCAGCCAAACAATGTCGGCTGGCGGGCCCACGAACGAGGGCCTTCTCTGTGGTGGCACCGGCTCTCTGGAATACACTACTCCCCGAGATCCGCATAATTCCCACCCTGCCAGCCTTCAGAGAAGCATTAAAAACATGGCTTTGTCGACAGGCCTGGGGCCAATGATTTTAATATAACACCTATTATTCTTGGCCCCATGAGTGCATCATTGGGTTTTTAAATTGTGCTTTTAAATGTTTTCATTGTTTACATTATTTTAATCTTGTTCTTAAATATTTTTTAAACTGTTTTTTAGATTTTGTATTTAATATGCTGTGAGCCGCCCAGAGTCCCTCTGGGAGTTGGGCGGCATACAAATCTATTAAATAAATAAATAAATAAATAAATAAATAAATAAATAAATAAATAAATAAATAAATAAATAAATAAATAAATAAATAAGTAAGTAAATAAGTAAATAAATAAATAAATAAATAAATAAATAAATAAATAAATAAATAAATAAATAATAAAAGGGGTGATGGATCCAGAGATCCCTCGTAACAAGAGGAATCCATTCGGAGGATCTAAAGAAGCTTAGGCTGAAATGTTATAGAAGGGTGCTTGGACAGGACAAGATTTTGCACACTCCTTGCTCATGGACAATTCGAGATTTCTGGGGTTCCAAATATCCCCCCATAATAGGGGAGAAGCATGCCCTACTCTTGAAAGAAATAGGAAGTTGCAGGGATGGGGAGGTTGCAGCAGTTTGCACAAGAAAAGCCCCCCCAAAAGGCAGAGGATATGAAGGAACCAATCCTTGCCAATAGGCCAGCCACCAAAGATGCTTAAGGATAGCAACAAGTGAAAGGAGGAAAGACCACCCCCTTCAGTGGGCCAAGGGCCACAAAGCAGTGGGTGAGGGTCCCGTCTCCAAGGGGACACCCTCGGTAAGCCTTTGCTCCCCATGATGGCCTATCCCTGGCCTTGCTGTGAACCCCAAGAGCTGTGAAAGTCCAGGTCTTCATGCAAACCTTTGGGAACAAGGGAAGACAATGCGGCTCCCAAATGGTGCTGCTTTGGGGTTAATTCTTAGTTATCTTGAGCCGTGGTGGCACAGTGGTTAGAGTGCAGTACTGCAGGCTACTTCTGCTGACTGCCGGCTGCCTGCAATTTGGCAGGTCGAGTCTCACCAGGCTCAAGGTTGACTCAGCCTTCCGTCCTTCCGAGGTGGGTAAAACGAGGACCCAGATTGTTGGGGGCAACATGCTGACTCTGTAAACCGCTTAGAGAGGGCTGTAAAGCACTGTGAAGCAGTATATAAGTCTAAGTGCTATTGCTATTGCTATCTTATAGTACACAGTGACCATATTTTCTGGGAAGAAATAAAGGATCACCCTAACAAAGAGGCAAATCTGAAAGAAGTTCATGAGGATGAATTGTCGAGAAAAAAAAACATGTATAACCCTTTCCTGGTGAAGAGCTGATAGGGAAGAGAACCTTGTGGCCTAGAGGTTAAACTTCTGCCTTACGAGCAGACTGCCCAGGTTCAAATTCCACTAAGGGTATGGCTTTCTGACGAGAGCAAAAAAATAGCTCGAAATAGATCTATAATAGTCTCCCTTTATTTTCATTTATCAGCAAAAAATGTTACACACACACACACACACACACATATATAAATTTATATATAAATTTATATATATATATAAATGTATATATTTATATATATATATATATAGTCTCCCTTTATTTTCATTTATCAGCAAAAAATGTTACACACACACACACACACACATATAAATTTATATATACATTTATATATATATATAAATGTATATATTTATATATATATAGTCTCCCTTTATTTTCATTTATCAGCAAAAAATGTTACACACACACACACACACACACACACATATAAATTTATATATACATTTATATATATATATATATATAAATGTATATATTTATATATATATATAGTCTCCCTTTATTTTCATTTATCAGCAAAAAATGTTACACACACACATATATGTTTGTAACTGCTTTACAAAGGAAAATTCAAGAGCAAAACAAAAAAAGCATATTCTAATAGAAATATCTAAAATCAAACAATATATGTAAATTTATTTTAAAAACAATTCAGTTTCTGTATTTTTCACATGGATGCAAAAGGCCGTACATTAAAGCAGAGCCATTTGTGAGGTAAAAGTTACCTGATCTAAATGAAGGGCAAAGGTTTTTTGAAAAACAAAGGAATTTAAAAGGCAGCTTCCTGAAACGTCTCTTGTGATCAAGACAGATGGTCAGCGTACTTATAGGTTTGGCCCCTGAGATGTTTCTGTTGACGTGACCAGATGGCGAAATTTCACCTTTCCATTTGTGGCCGTGTCACCCATTCCACAGGAAAAGGCTTTTAAGGAAAGGATCGGACCCATCCGCCAACTTTCATGCAAGAGGAGAAGTGAGCTTCTTTGACCCAAAAATAACAACAGCCACCGCCAAGGTACAACAAATTAAAAACAGAAGCAGCGCGTAACACCACCAGCATCCATCAAAGCTCCACGGCTTAACTCACTGGCTTTATGAACTGCACAGAGTGTGAGGGGACGAAGAGGCTCGCCCCGAAAGCAGTCAGGTGCTGGGTTAAGCACACGGCCTTCTCCGGAGTGGCCCCCTCCAAGGGAGCCATGCCCTCCGTCTTCCAACGGGCCTCTTCCGCATTGAAATACTGGCACAGGGAGCTGTACAGACCCAGAGTCACCTCCACGGGGGACCACACGAAATGGTTGGTGATGTTCAAATGATGGTCTCTCACTGTGTCTGCAATCCTAAATCAGAGAGGAAACATGTCACCTGGTGGGGCAGGAGGTCACCAGTCCTGCTGGTGCCCATGTGGCTCACTTGCACCCACTTATCA
>JALIGW010000018.1:3197500-3727500 GCA_023053685.1 Diadophis punctatus similis
GCCACAGCTGTTCCGCCACTCGCCGGAGGGCTTGCAGAAGTGCTGCTGCTCCTCCACACCGGACCCGAAGGGGAGGATGCACCGAATTCTTTACCCCCCCCCCCCCAGGGATGTCTACAGCCACAATGGTGTAATCCCAGCGCCACCTGTTTCTTTTGTCGCAATGCTTTGTTGACCATCCCCTGAGGACAACTCTTGACCTCTCGTGTCACTTTCAGCCAAGAAGAACCACAACAGTTCTTGGCATTTTGTCACCGCACAGACTCATATTTTTGACACGCCGAAAGTGCAACTATCAGTCAGGAATACAAAGGCCGGTTGTGGCTATGAAAATGCAGATCCTCTCTCCAAAGGCCCAGTTTCCTTTCAGCACCAAGAAGCTGGCTGTTCTCCAGGGCAGGGGTCTCCGGCCTTGGCAACTGTAAGACTTGTGGACTTCAACTCCCAGAATTCCTCAGCCAGCGAGGAATGGGAGTTGAAGTCCACAAGTCTTAAAGTTGCCAAGGTTGCAGACCCCTGCTCCAGGGTATCTAAAGAATTGCCATCTTTCTCCATTTTACTCAATTATACATAAAAAATAAAATAAACCCATACAATTAATTCATGGACATCTTCATTTTCTCTTGGTTTTCAGCTGTCTACATTTCCTTACAATGACTAGAAAACAGTGATGTCCTCCAGAGAAGGGAGCAGGGGATCAAAAAGACAAGATGGCGGCCACGATCACGTGACCTGCCCTGCAGCTGCCATCTTGTTTTTGTGGCTGCACTACAGAGGCCTCTCCCAGGTACCAGATACTCAACTCCCCATGCTGAAGGAGAGCTGTGTTGGCTGTGTAGCCAAGCCCTGCTCCCCAACCCAGAGGTTGATGACCAACCGCAGACAAGCCGCCCAGGTCCTCCTCAATTGGGCTAAACTTCCATCACTGTTTCCCTACTTTGGAAAAAGCTTCTCTTCCCCCCAGGACTCTCTCACCCCACCCCATCTCTGGCTTCAAAAGACGCCCCTTTCCCTTCATTCTGAAGTTTGGAGAAGTGACTGAAGCGTATATTTTGGGGCGCCTGGCCCCCATCCCTTCTGGGGCCAGCCCCACCTTCCTCTGGGGGGGCTCACCCATAATATCGAGGATGTTGTCAGCAATGGCTTTGGGGGTCATGGTTCCTTGCAGGGTCTCTCCTTGAAGAATGGTCATCATTGTCTCAAGCTTCCTCAAAGTTTTTGTCAGGCAAGATCGACAGACAAATTCCTTACTGGCCACCTGCGAATCCAACGCACAGTGGAAGCAAGTCAGGACACAAAGTTTCTGGTTCTCATGGTGGTTGAGTGCCTTCACCACTAGACCAAACTGGCTCTCGTTTATAATACGTTTGTGTTCATTTAGAAAAGACAAGAAAGGAAGAGGAAAAAAATAGGAGGCAGGAATGGATGCTAGGGGGAGATCACCTAAGACAGAGATGGGGAACAATGGCCCCATCCATCCTGAGCCAAGCTGGCTCAGGAATTCTGGGAGCTGAAGTCCACAAGTCATAAATGAGCCGAGGTGGCGTAGCAGTTAGAGGCAGTACTGCAGGCCACTTTAGCTGACTCTGATCTGCAGGTCAGCGGTTCAAATCTCACCGGCTCAGGGTTGACTCAGCCTTCCATCCTTCCGAGGTAGGTAAAATGAGGACCCAGATTGTTGGGGGCAATGTAAATATACATTGCTTACTGGTGTAAACTGCTTAGAGAGTGCTTGCACTGTGAGGCGGTATATAAATCTCACAAATAAATAAATAAAATAAATAAATAAAAGGGCCATCGTTCCCCACCTCTGACTAAAGACTTTCTGCCCGCTCTCTGTTTCTACCATTTTAAACCAGAGAAGCTCACCATATGATTCACAACATACTGTGCGTGTAGCACATTTGAGCCAGTCTAGGCACCCCCATCCATCCCAGCCTTCTCCCTGTGCCCAAAACGCCTACCATACACTGGGCCAGCGCAGCCACAATCTGTCGGATGTCATCCACCGTGTTGACATTCAAGGAGGTCAGAGTTTTGGTAACATTTTTCCGGATCCAGACCTGGAGAGGGGCATCGGGCTCAGCTCCCAGCTTTGGATGCACAGAAGATTCGTGCTTTGGGTGAGAGGACAGAAAATGAAAAGTCAGCTTCTATCGGACCTTGAGGGAGGCAGGTCAGGATCATGCCTCCTAAGGACGCAGTTTGCAAGAAGAGAAGCTCAAAAGCTGGTTGGAGTTTTCCTTACACCAAACCAGGGTGGATTTGGTGCCTCATATTACACAACTAAGCTCCATTTCATGCTGAATAAACTACATTATTAATGTTTCTTAAATAGAAAACTATCTTGAGATAGATTTTTTACTCCAAAAGCATTTTATTAAAATAAATTCAATAAAAATAAAATACAAATCTGATTTAAATTGGAAAAAAATCAATTTCAGTTTTTAAAAATTCAGTTTAAAAAACATTTTTTTAAAAAAGAAACATCTATTTTTATCAACCCTGCACCAAACAGAGCGAAGGCAAGGCTGGTTGGGGTTTCTTTCTCATGCCCCCCCTTTCCCAGGATTGGTTTGTCCCATATTTTCCCTAATGGTTCCTGGATATGTTCACCAAAGCAACCTTTGTTACAGGTAGTCCTCCACTTACAACAGTTCATTTAGTGGCAGTTCGAAATTACAATGGCACTAAAAAAAGGGATTTGTGATCTTTTTTCACACTTACGACCATTGCAGCATCCCCAGGGTCATGTGATCAAAATTCAGGTGCTCGGCAGCTGGCATGAATTTATGAATTTGCAGTGACCCAGGTTCATCTTATCACCTTTTGCGACTTTCCGACAAGCAAAGTCAATGGGGAAGCTGAGTTTACTTAACAATCCTGTGACTAACTTAACAACTGTGGCAAGAAAGGTCCTAAAATGGGGCAAAAATTATTTTAACAAATGTCTCACTTAGCAACAGAAATCTTGGGCTCAATGGTGGTTGTAAGCCAACCGCCTGTATACCTGTATTCCTTGATGGTGATGTTTCTCAACCTTGGCCACTTGAAGGGGTGTAGACTACAACTCCCACAATTGCTGCTGGTGGGGAATTCTGGGAGCAGAAGTCCACATATCTTCAAGTGGGTTGAAAAATGCGGCTTCTTGGGAAGCTGCAGATTCTGTCTTTCGGCTGTGAATTATGGTCTCCAGTGGAGACAATTTTAATCAGGAAATTAATGCCGTGCGAAAAAGGAAATTTCTCCATTAGCTCTTAGCTCCGTAGTGCGACCTGACTGAGACATCCCAGATAGAGCATCCTTGGGGGTAGGATGGGGTCCAAAACTTCAGGATAGCAGCTGCAACCATGCACTTTTAGACACTTTTTTGACATTTTAATAATAATAATAATAGTAACAGAGTTGGAAGGGACCTTGGAGGTCTTCTAGTCCAACCCCCTGCCTAGGCAGGAAACCCTACACCACTTCAGACAAATGTTATCCAACATCTTCTTAAAAACTTCCAGTGTTGGAGCATTCACAACTCCTGGAGGCAAGCTGTTCCACGGATTAATTGTTCTAACTGTCAGGAAATTTCTCCTTAGTTCTAAGTTACTTCTCTCCTTGTTTAGTTTCCACTCATTACTTCTTGTTCTACCTTCAGGTGCTTTGGAGAATAGTTTGACTCCCTCTTCTTTGTGGCAACCCCTGAGATATTGGAACACTGCTATCATGTCTCCCCTGATCCTTCTTTTCATTAAACTAGACATACCCAGTTCCTGCAACCGTTCTTCATATGTTTTAGCCTCCAGTCCCCTAATCATTTTTGTTGCTCTTCTCTGCACTCTTTCCAGAGTCTCAACATCCCTTTTACATCGTGGCGACCAAAACTGAATGCAGTATTCCAAGTGTGGCCTTACCAAGGCATTATAAAGTGATATTAACACTTCACGTGATCTTGATTCTATCCCTCTGTTAATGCAGCCTAGAACTGTGTTGGCTTTTTTGGCAGCTGCTGCACACTGCTGGCTCATATTTAGATGGTTGTCCACTAGGACTCCAAGATCCCCCTCACAGTTACTACTGTTGAGCAAGGTACCACATATACTGTTGGAATATTCATGACTGGGAGAGCCATGTGATTGAGTCAGCCAATCAGGCTGAAGTGTTATTTGAGCATGTCCAGAAACTTAGCAAGAAGAAGGGTGTGGTTTAGTCTGTCCACCATTAAAGCTTGCTGTGAAAACATCTCAACATGTGATCTGAAACAAAGTGTGGTATTGTTAATGTTTTATTCTACTTATAAAGAAGTTATTTGAATCAGCAAAATGCAGTTATCTTTTGAAGCTTCTGATTTATTGCGTAACTCTGACAGGTTATGGGCCCAGGAATCGCTCAAGAAGTAAAGTTAAAACTGCATTGTAATTTAAAGCTGATAAGAAGCTGTCTGTGTTGTTAAAGGAACAGGCAGAGAAGAAAAATAAAGCAGGATGGCTGCTGCTATGGAATTTAAAGACAGTCCAATACCCAAATTGGGGAAGAAAAATTATTTAATTTGGGCTGCAAAAATGGAATGTTTTTTGAAAGCAAAAGAATTATGGGACATCGTAGCAGACCCCCCACAAGTGCTTGGAGCAGCAGATCAAAAGGCTCATGACAAAGCTATGGCTTATCTTCTTTTAAGTCTGGGGGATGATCAATTCTTAAATGTAGCTGAATTAAAGTCTGCAAAAGAAATATGGCAGAAATTGAAAGCAGTACATGTCAATGTTTCTGCGTGTAATGTGGTCCAACTTTCAAGAAAGCTTTTCAGAATGAGTTTGCAGACAGGAGATTCTATGGAAGATCATTTAATGAAAATGCAGTCTAATTTTCTAGAATTGGAGCAACGTGGAGTAAAGTTTCCAGAGTCCCAGAAAGTTTTATTAGTGTTAAATAGTTTGGATCAGAGCTGGGAGACTGTATCAGCTATTTTTGAAAGTAAGCCAGAAGCAGATTTGAATTTGGAGGCTTTGAAATCGTGTTTATTGAATGAATATGAGAAAAGGCTTTTCAGCCATGCTGATGGAAAATTCCACAGGCGGGGGCCCAACAAGGAGTACAGTGGAAACTTACAGCAAGTCTCCAGCAAAATTTTCCACAGGCTGCCTATCTCTAGCAACAGCCGAGGTGTCTGCAGACAAGAGGAGAGCAGAGGCAGGAGAGATCAAGTTACACAGCCACAATTCTGCAAGCAAGATAAGAAAGCATGTTTCATTTGTGGAGAAACCAATCATCTGCAGAAAAGCTGTGCACAGAGAAGAAATATGCAAGACAAGAGACATTATTTGCAAGGACAGATTGCAGTTGCAAAAGTTTGTTATAATAACAATAGAGACAAATGGTTGATTGACAGTGGGGCTAGTCAAACAATTGTTAATAATTCTGACTTATTTTCCAGATTTTTCCCAGGAAACCATGAAGAAGTGGCCTTAGCCAATGGTCAAAAGGCTAAAATCATTGGAAGAGGCGATGTGCAAATTCCATATTTGGAATCCAGGTTTACTGATGTGTTATGTGTACCTGAAATGGAGCATAATTTGTTAAGTGTGTCTAGTTTAGACAAGCAAGGTTATGAAACCATATTTGTTAATGGGAAGTGTTTCATCCAAAGAAATGGGAATGTTTGTGCACAGGGCATAAAAGAGGATAATCTTTATGTATTGCAGGGACAAAAGGTCCCACATTGTTCCCAGATATTTAAAAATGTAGCAGAACATAATTCATGTGTTCATCTTCTGCACAGACGACTTGGTCATGCTAATTTTAAGGTTGTTCAACAAATGAAAGAATTTGCAGAAGGATTAGATTTGAAGGGATGTAAGGCATATTTGGATTGTGCAGTATGCAAAGCATCGAAATCCAAAGCATTCCCAGTTAGCAAGTTTAGCACAAGACAAACCACAAAAGCTCTAGAACTGGTGCATGCTGATTTAATTGGGCCTATGCAAGCCAGTTTGGGAGGAGCAAAGTATGCGCTGGTCATTGTGGATGACTACAGCAGGTTTGGGTTTTGCTACTTACTTAAGAGTAAAACAGAGGTGCTACAGCAATTTAAGCAATGGTTAAGTTTTGTAGAGAGAAGGTATAAACAACAGATATGTCAGTTGCAAACTGACAGAGGTTCTGAATTTATGTCAACAAATTTTCAACAATGGTTGAGACAATTGGGAATAAGATACAGGCGCACAAATCCTTACACACCGGGGGAGAACGGAGTGGCTGAAAGGAGGAATGGTGTTTTGCAAACAATGAAAGACTCATTACTGGAGGATTCTGGTATGAGCAGGTCATATTGGGGTGAAGCCATACTGACTGCCAATTATTTAGTAAATAGGTTGTGGAGTTCATCCATCAATAATACTCCATATGCAATGCTATATGGGAGAAAGCCTTCTTTAGCACATTTAAAAATATTTGGAAGTACTGCTTGGGTACATATTCCAAAGGCAATCAGAAGAAAGGGACAACAAAAGGCTAGAAAGCTCAGATTTGTGGGCTATGAGCCAGGCTCAAAAGGGTATCGCTTTAGCGATGGAAGTAAAAGGATAGTGATTTCAAGGTCTGCTAGTTTTGCAGAACAAAATTGGAACAGAATTGATGCAAATTCTGAAAATGTCTCACTTAGTGACAGTGATCCGCTTAGCGACGGTGATCCACTTAGTGACAATAACTCATTTAATGATGGTGAATCATTTTCTGAAGGTGTCTATGTTCAGGGAGGAGAGTCTGAACAAGATATGAAGCCAGAAAAGCTTGAAACACAAGAACAGGCAATGCCACGTAGGTCAGAGCGTAGGAACAGAGGGGTTCCGCCAGACAGGTATTCTGCCAGTAAAGTTAAAGTGTGTAATGTGTGGTATGAGCCAAGAAACTATAAGGAAGTATTGGCATTACCAAAAGTTGAACAAGAAAAGTGGAAGGAAGCCATGGATAAAGAGATGAAATCCATGGGAGATCATGAAGTGTTCACATCTGTGACTTTGCCACAGGGTACGAAAGCTGTAGGATGTAAGTGGGTATATAAGAAAAAGGTATTACCCAATAATGAAGTACAGTATAAGGCAAGATTGGTGGCACAAGGTTTTTCTCAATTAAAGAATGTGCACTATGATGAGGTGTTCGCGCCAACTGTAAAAGGTGAGAGCATAAGACTAGCACTGGCATTAGCATCAGCATACAGGCATAGAATTTGGCATTTTGATATAACCACTGCATTCCTCAATGCTGAATTAGAGGAAGAAATTTATATGGTTCAAGCGCCAGGGTATGAAAATAAAAAGCCTAACATGGTGTATAAATTGAACAAGGCCATTTATGGGCTGAAGCAGTCAGCCAGAAATTGGAATATCTGTTTAGATACTGCATTGAAAGGTCTTGGGTTCAAGAGTTGCAAAGCTGATGGTTGCATATACACTGGAAAGTTACAAGGTGGGAATTGTCTATTATTAGCATTTGTGGATGATCTTTGTTTCATTGCAAAGGATGCATCACAAGTTAAAGAATTTGCTAATAAGTTAGAAAAGAAATTTGAATTAAAGAATTTGGGAGAAATAAAGAATTATCTCGGTGTAGAGATACAAAAAACTGAAAAGGGTTATATTCTCAGTCAAAGGAGAAAAATTGAACAATTATTAGAGAAGTATAACATGAAAGATTGTAATATTGCTCCTACACCTATGAGCACAGATTTTTACAATAGTTTGGGTGAGGACAAAAGTGAAGCCTGTGATCAGGAGATATATCACTCTGCAATAGGGAGTCTGTTATATCTGTCACAGTGGTCCAGACCAGACATAGCTTGTGCAGTGAGCATCTTAAGTCGCTTTACTGCTACACCTACAAAGTTGCATTGGATGGGTGTGAAAAGAATTCTCAGGTATTTGAAGGGAACTGTGAATTTGGGTCTTCAAATACAGGTCACTGAAGAATTAAAATTGAAATGTTATGTTGATAGTGATTATGCAAATGATGTAAAAACCAGAAAGTCTAATTCTGGAATTGTAATAATGTTTGGAGGGGCTTTAATTGGTTGGAAGTCCAGAAAACAAACAACAGTTGCTATTTCAACTGCTGAAGCAGAGTTTATTGCATTGTCTGAGTTATGTTCTGAAGTAGTTTGGTATGTACAGTTGTTACAAGATTTAAATGTAAATGTAAATGAAGCTGTTACTGTTTATGAAGATAATGCTGCTTGTATAAAAATGGCAACAGGTGACAGGGTGAAGAACAGAAGTAAACATGTGGACATTAAGTATTGTAATGTCAGGGAAGCTGTAAAAGAAAAATTGATACGTTTACATCATTGTTCTTCAGAGGATAATTTAGCAGACATGATGACCAAACCATTGGGTGGCGTCCATTATAGGAAATGTTTAAATCCAATAGGTTTGATGTCTCTCCCAGTAATGAAGGGAGGAGTGTTGGAATATTCATGACTGGGAGAGCCATGTGATTGAGTCAGCCAATCAGGCTGAAGTGTTATTTGAGCATGTCCAGAAACTTAGCAAGAAGAAGGGTGTGGTTTAGTCTGTCCACCATTAAAGCTTGCTGTGAAAACATCTCAACATGTGATCTGAAACAAAGTGTGGTATTGTTAATGTTTTATTCTACTTATAAAGAAGTTATTTGAATCAGCAAAATGCAGTTATCTTTTGAAGCTTCTGATTTATTGCGTAACTCTGACATATACTATACCTGTGCATTTTGTTTTTCTTGCCTAAATGTAGAACCTTACTTTTGACCAAACTGACCCTAATTCTCTTGATTCCCCATTCCACTGGTTTTTTTGAAAGAACAGAGGAGGAGCTAAGCCAACCCGTCTTAAATCTAAGATTTACAAGACAACCATCCGCCCTGTTGCACTGTGTGGCCCTGAATGCTGGGCAGCAACAATAGGGACCGAAAGCCATCTCCATGCCATGGAAACGCAAATGCTCC
This sequence comes from Diadophis punctatus similis, assembly GCA_023053685.1. Taxonomy (NCBI): domain Eukaryota; kingdom Metazoa; phylum Chordata; class Lepidosauria; order Squamata; family Dipsadidae; genus Diadophis; species Diadophis punctatus. The sequence goes on from JALIGW010000018.1 coordinate 3,206,462, forward strand.
GTTGGATAGCGGCCATCTCCCTTCTTGACCACATCACAAATGACACCATTCGACAACATTTTGGTGTGGCACCAATTACAGACAAGGTGAGAGAAGGCCGACTCCGACATGTCCAGAGAGCAGCACCTTCCAACCGTGGCCAAGACTGCTAGAAGTCAATGGCTGGCCACCTCGCGGGTGTCCAAAACAAAGATGGCAAGACACCATCAACAAAGATATGCAAGCTGCGGGCCCTGCGCCCTGGAGACGCAGCTGACCGTGCAAAGTGGCGTTCAATGATCCGAAAAGCGGACCCTACACCTGCGGGAATAAGCTAGGAAGGAGGAGGAGGAGGAGGAGGAGGAGGAGGACCTAAGCATGTCTCCCTCCCATCACTTCTGTGTGTGTCTTTCCAAGACTGTGACACTGTGAGTATCAGGCGAGTTAGTTTAATTTTTAACTTCACAACACTGACAAAAGACACCAGCATCCTCTCACCATAAGTTCATACCTCATTTAAGATGGTGATGAGAGCCAGTGAATACTCAATAACAGGTTGGGGGTCACTCTGTTTGACCAGGCCTTGCAGTATCACCTCCGTCTTGTTGTAAAGCCACTGGGGAAGACTGGGGAATCCCTCTGGCGTCCTGGGCAAGGTGATGACCATAGGCCTGGATAGAAAAACAACAATGACTGTCACATAAAATGCTCTGCATCTGATAAATTAGCTATGTTCCTAATATGGAGTGTTTTCTATGTGCAGGGAGGATGCTTGTGCTTTAAATATGAGAGAGCATTAAAACAACCGACTGGCAAGGATACAGTACAGTTTAGCAAAAAGGATATGGCACAAGTGAAGGTTACAATCACTAGGATGTTGACAGAGGCTCACTTCCCCAATCAGGCATCAGTTTCACCAGGGGTGAAATTCAACATTTTCCCCTAACAGTTCTGTGGCGTGGCTTGGTGGACGTGGCTTGGTAGGCGTGGCAGGGGAAGGATACTGCAAAATCTCCATTCCCACCCCAGTCTGGGGCCAGCCAGAGGTGGTTTTGCCGGTTCTCCGAACTACTCAAAATTTCCACTACCGGTTCTCCAGAACCTGTCAGAACCTGCTGGATTTCATCCCTGAGTTTCACCGATTGTCAAACTGTTTCCAGGCTCAGTATAAAGTGGGGAGTACAATTTTAAAGTTCTAAACAATATGGAACAAGGTATTCAGAATGTTGTCTATCTTCCTACAAGCTACTCAGTCCTGAATATTAGCCTCTCTTGTTCTCTCCCAGAAAATACTTTGTGCCACCAGAAATCAGCCTTATCTGTGGCCCAGCGACATGGAACTTCCAAGCTTTCATGCAGGAATGCCAAAAACTGGCTTCTCTGATTCAGACTTCCTTACATTTATTGTTACGTCTGATTTCTAAGTTAGCTTTACATTCTTAATCTTCCTTGGCAATTATTTATTAGTTTGTTTATCCATGAAACTGATATCCTGCAATGGTCTTTATTTCAAATCTCAAATCCTAAAGGACTGAGCACCCACTACCCTCTGCACCTCAGGCTTGTTGGATATAAGTCCACATACTTGGATACCTGTTTTAATCAGTTCCCAAATACCTATCTAGAGAGGGTGCGGTTGCGCAGTGGCTTAATGACGTTAGAACTGCCGGCCAGAAATGGTTTGCATTCCAGCGGTTCGAGTCCAGCTCTCTGAGACTGGATGAGCTCCCGCCACTTGCTCCCTGGCTGCTGCCCACCCAGCAATTCGAAAGCAGGCAATATTGCGAGTAGATAAATGGGTACCACTTTGTTGGGCTAAACCTAGCTATGTGCGGAGAGTGGAAGTCGGTGCTGGACTTGGCCGGATGTGAGGCAACGCAACGCAATGCAACATGAGACAAGGTGAGATGAGACCAGCGGAGAAGCCCGAAAGAGCCAGCAACCCAAGTGCCACTGGTCAGTTGGTGTAAGCTACTTCGCAACATGGATAGGCACGCAAGCGCCAAACAGAATGAACTAGCAATTCATTCCGTGAATTCATGGTGTCTAGCATTTGTAGATTTCCCTGACATTATAGGGAATGTAAGAGCCGAGATGGTGCAGTGGTTAAATGCAGCACTGCAGGCTACTGCTAGTTCAGCAGTTCAGCTGTTCAAATCTCACCGGCTCAAGGTTGACTCAGCCTTCCATCCTTCTGAGGTGGGTAAAATGAGGACCCAGATTGTTGGGGGCAATATGCTGAACTCTGTAAACCGCTTAGAGAGGGCTGTAAAGCACTATGAAGCGGTATATAAGTCTAAGTGCTACCGTATTGCTATTGCTATTGTATGCCATGTACTAAATAAATAGATAACCTATCTAGAAATTGCTCTGAGAAAAATGCAGACCAAGAGATGCTGAGAAGTCATGTGCCAAGCGGAAGACAGGAACATCTTGGAGGATAAATGGTCCAGGAGCCGCATTCTCATTTGTCTTCGGCTGCAACCCATTCATCACCACACAGCTCTCCTTGGCAACTCGGACAGGACACTGGATTCTTTCTTGAAACAAATACACCGAACTGCACTGATTTATAACCTCAGAATGTATTGATTTCCTTGGCTAACCGAAGTGGCACTTTGTATCAACAGAGCAGTACATCAAGATGAACGAGAAATGGTTCTTCCTTGGCTTCCAACTTTTGCTCATGGACCACAATGGCAGCCTAGGTGACAGCAAGGTTATGGGGGATCCTCCTGGGTGAGGCACCCCAGAAGTAGTTTGCAAGACACAAGTGGAGCACCCAGTAAACAGTGGACACATGATCTTCTAGGTTCACTATATGTGGCCAGCAAACGCCAGCAAGATTGTCTGTCTGTCAGCCTTGCACATTCACCACTCCAGTGTTTGGGGACCTAGCTCAATTTTCTTTCTGCAATTATACACCATAGCGGTAGGACTGCATTTCCACACATCAGACATACGTTTTCTCAATCACCCTGAGAAGATTGTTTTTGTCTGATTTTGTCTGCAAATTAAGCTCAGTCGTTTCCAGTCCAGTTTTACAATGCCTACAGAAACCACCCGGCATCATTTCCCCCACTTAAGAAAAGTATTCACTTTTCCCATGTAGCATCCCACGAGGGAAGCACACGTCCCTCCTGTTTCAAAGGCATTGTTGTCAACACTGCATGAAAGCCATCGGTGCCCAAAAGTATGGTTATAAAACAGTGGTGCACATAGCTATGTCTGCTGAGAGAGAGAGAGAGAGAGAGACAGACAGACAGACAGACAGACAGACAGACAATGGAATTGAAAGAGAAAAGAGCATTATAAGAATACACTGCGCGTTCCATGAAGAGAGAGCTCACATAGCCAGGTAAATGCACCCAAGCTGAAAGCGCTCGCCAGAGCTAGTATGGCACTACTCGCTATGGCCAACTCGCCACAGTCAACTCGCTGCAACCAACTTGCCGCGGCCAGTTCGCCATGGCTAATTTGCCGCAGGACAAGAATTTTTAAAGGAAGGATGCCAAAGGAGGACAAAACGAAATGCAAATGACAAAAATGAAAATAACTTTTAAATAATTTTAAATAATTAAATTGAATTGTTGAACTGTCCCTTGGAAAGTTGTCCCATCGCAAGTTAGCCGTGGTAAGTTATCCTGTGGCGAGTTGTTATAGACCAGGAGTGTCAAACTCAAGAGGGCGGCGTGCTTAGATCCGGCTTGCGGGGTCGCCCTGGAAACAGCGAAGGACTGGCCCATGGTGCCTCTGCCAGCAAAAACGGAGCTCGGAAGGGCTGCAGGAGGCCGTCGCAGCCGAAAACAGAGCTCGGGAGCCCGTTTTCGCTGGCAGAGTTTGAGGGCCACCACAGGCCCCCCCGACACGAGTGACGTCGAGCTGGCCATGCCCACCCCGGCCCCCCAAGGTCAAACATAACCCTTGATGCAGCCCTCAATGAAATAGGGTTTGACACCCCTGTCGTAGACCCCGCCAGAGCTGCCCAGCTGTGGTTAAGACTGCACAGAACCTACATGAAAGAAAAAGCGATGCAGCGGGATAATGCAAACATTGCAACAAGGAACGCAGCATTTCACAACTGGTGTAAGTTATGCTGACAAAGCACATTTGCCCTGTCTCTTATGTTACGCATAATTTACTCTCATTTAGGCAGAGGAAAAAGAAACGGAATACCTTTTCTAATCTCAGACTCTGGAAATTTTATCATCATTAACCCTATCCAGGTTTCTGAAATTTCAGCAGGCACTAGACGCAAACCTCAGAATCCTAGTGACTAGCATTGTAGCTTGCAAATGACATGCTAGTTTGCCTCTATTTAAAAGAAAGCATCTGGAACTGCTGAAACATTTCAAATATATGTTTATAAAGAAGGGACATCTTATCATATGTGTTGGTTATATAAAAAATTTAAACGCACTGGAAAGGAATAGACAGCATTATTCAAAAAAAAAAAATTAAAACAAAATTTGAATTGAAGCTGTTTTTCTTCTATTAGGAATCTTTCCAAAACAAATAAATAAAAATGTCACAATTTATTAAGAATTATGCTGATAGCTGCAAGGACAATTTTGGCCCAATGTTGGAAAAAAGATACTTTGCTGACAGAATCAGACTGGAAACTGAAGTTAGGGAATATGCAGGGGTGGCAAAATTTACAATACTGTACTGTGTATATCCAGAACAGAAGCTGGGCTGAATTTAAGCAAGATTGGCTTCCCTCCCAGCAACATAACATAGGGAAACTTAGATTCTTAGAATATGTTTTTAAAGGGGAAATATTTGATATAAAGGAAATAACCAGAAACTAATATTTACTGTATATATACTTTGATAGAATCACAAATTGGGTATAACAGGAAGGAATGCGGAATTTATTATTGCTTTTACTGATTGTTTTAAATATTTTTAACTTATTTTTTCTTTTCTAAGAATGTGCCTTTTGTTTAGATAAATATATCAACATTCACATCATACCACATCATCACATCAATTACCACGGTTTAGAATTTTGTAGTGATTACACTCACTTTTCAAAATAATATGATGATTTTAGTTTTATATATTCAATTAATTACTTAATCAATGAGATAAGTTATTCTAAATTTGGTAACAATTGTAAATACTCTACTTATTAGTTTGTTATTTCGTTTTCCTTTTATGTTGTCTTTTATTTTATTCTTCAAAGGTTTTAAACTAGAGGTAAATGCATATGTGTGCACTTTTATAAGTACTTGGATGGGAGGCCACCAGGATATTCTAGGACTGTAGGAACTCTCCCCCCACCCCAGGTTTTTGCCAAGAAGACTAAATAGGTCTGTCCATGAGGCCCTCAAAAGCCACATTTGCCTGCATTCCCAGGATGAGTTTCTAAGACCAAACTGAACGGGCAATGAATCCTCCCCTTTGTCCCATATTTCTCATGCGCCTTGCAGTCTTTTCAGGGTATGATTCTGCCAATCATGAGCCAGAATATGTGGGCCCAGGAGAGAACCCCTTTCTTACCTGGCACTGGGGCAGGGCTGAAAGGAGAGAGAGAGAGCCCCCTGATCCAAGGGCTGAATGCAACCCCCAATGCTTCTGTGATTTTCTCAACAGTTTGCCACTGATGCAAAGATCTTGCCAGCGTTCCTTCCCAAAGGTGAGGGGAATATGCAAATGAAGAACCTGCTTGAGACATGACCCACTCCTCTCAAAAACTGCAGTTGTGGTCCAACTGTGCAATTCACACACATCTGGACCGATCTTCAAAACAGCAGCAAGGGAGCAAAGATGAGATTTGCTGGCTTTTACAAAACTCCAGTGAGAGTTTACGGCACCAAGCGGCGTTCACCCATGCCTGCTCCTTTGGCTTTGAAAAAGGGAAATAAATGTACCTGCTTATGGCCACCACTGTTGCTCCCAGTTGGTCCTGTACAAGCACTGAGACGAGGACAATGGAGCCACGCTCTTGGAATCCGGGGGGCAGGAAGGCCGCGTGGGCAGGGTGGCTTCCTTTGTACACCAAGAATTCATCGCAGTGGCCAGGGCGGCAACGGTTGGCCATGAGGATGTACACCAAGGGCGGGTCTTCTCCCACCGAATCTCTCCAGCCTGCAACCAAACAGTGCATGTTATGAGAAAGGCCTAGAGCAGCGGTCCCCAAACTTTCTGGCTTGGCGGCCCCGTGGGAGGGAGGGGGGGAGAGGGGATGGTTCCATGTGAGTGGCAGGCATTCACACGCTCGTGCGCACAGCTCCATCTGTGTAAGCAGCATGCGCAAGTGGAGCTTCGCATGCGTAAGACCACATCTGGAATACTGCATCCAGTTTTGGTCACCACATTACAAAAAAGACATTGAGACTTTGGGAAAAAAGGGGCAAAGAAGAACAAGGCCTGTAGACTAAAACATATGAAGAACGGCTGCAGGATTTGGGTTTGGCTAGTCTAGTCAAAAGAAGGATTAGGGGTGACATGATAGCAGCATTCCAGTATTTGAGGGGCTGCCACAAAGAAGAGGGGGTCAAATTATTATCCAAAACACCAAAGACCTCCAAGGTCCCTGGTTCCAGCTTTATTCTGATTCTGATTCTGCTGCTCGTGTGAATGGAGTTGCATACACTAGCTGCTTGTGTGGCCTTGAACAGGCTGCGGCCCAGTAGTGGGCCATGACCTGGGGGTTGGGATCCCTGGCCTACAGGACACACTAGCTCCTGTCTGCCCGCTCTATAACCAATGAGGATTTGAATGGATTAAGAATAGGTTACGCAGGTCCAGTTCCAAACCCCAATCAGCCATGGAGGTCCCTGTTGATCTTTGAGTCCAGCTCTGTCAAGGGCCAGGGAAATCAGGAGATTCAGTAAGCTCAAATGAGTATAGAGATTTATTGCAAGCTTAAGCTCTCTACAAGAATCTGAGCTACTAACGGTCAAGGAAAACGAGCGGGAATTAAGAAGGCATTCAAGGTGCGCTGGAGTCAGATCTCTTGTGGGTGCAAAGGGACTCATGATTGATGATGCATTTGACCCCTCCCTCGAGCTCAACCTGGTCATCTCCTAGGTCCCCACATGGGACACAGGTGTTCCACATTCTTACCTGCACATTCAAAGTGGATCTTGGTAGCCAATGCTTGGACAGGACTTGCAGGCGAAAGATGGCACGATCCCCCGAAGGGGGGCTGGTTGGGAAACAGGTCGATGGAGGCATAGCCTTCTTCCCCTGTGGCCATGTCTGTGATGTAGAGAGAGAAGGTGTACCCCTCCCCATCCTCCAGAGCCCACGGACGCAAGACGAGGCTCATCTCGGCATTCCCCGTGGAGGTCGATCTCTTGTCCAAAAGCAGAGATTCATTTTTGAAGCTCTGGGCTGTCCATCTCGGCTTAGTCTTTTAAAAAAAGGGGGGGGGGGGAGAGAAAAGACCCCCAAGGTTTACATTTTTAAAAACTAACTGCAGTTTAAAGTATTATCCCTATACGTTTTGATAAAAGGCAGAGGGTCCATTTTCCAAAGCACCCGAAGTCCAGACAAGGAATAATGGATGGAAACTGAACAAGGAGAGATTCAACTAAGAAATAAGGAGGAACTTTCTGACAGTGAGAACAATCAACCAATGCAACAGAAGTTGCCTTCAGAAGTTGTGGGAGCTTCATCACTGGAGGCTTTCAAGAAGAGACTGGACTGCCATCTGTCGGAAATGGTGTAGGGTCTCCTGCTTGGGCGGGGGGTTGGACTAGATGACCCACAAGATCCCTTCTAACTCTGTTCATCTGTCTGTCTGAGTGTGGGGGGATGGAGTGACTTGATTGCAACTGCCCCCCACCAAGGTAGAAGCAGGCACTGGGGCACAAGAGGTGCTTGAGCGGGGGGTTGGACTAGATGACCTACAAGGTCCCTTCCAACTCTGTTAATCTGTCCATTTTTAATCTCTGGCCAAATTTGGGGCTGACATTTCGGCCCCATTCCCAGGCATTTGATCCAAGGAAAACAGGGAGAGGACCAAATCGTTTGACAGGAGATCGTCTCCAAAATCAGATGTGATCCACTTCAGATTTCCTGCATTACCTCACCTTCCAATATATGATTTCAGAACAAAAGGACAGGGAAGCCTGACAAGGAGACATAGATTTTTCTACCAGGCACCACTGCTTTCATTTAGATTGGCCTCCAGATTAAATTCAAGATGCGGCTGCAATGCACATGGTACAATGGCAATGTTACACAAGTGCAAGGGAGATTATGGGAATCACCAGGATGGGATCGCCGCCCAGAGTCCCGCGGGAGTTGGGCGGCTTATAAGAATGAACAAACAAACAAACAAATAAACAAACAAATAAATAAATCGTTGATCACTGAGATGACTTGGAGTGCATTTTCTCAGACTCCCGGATTTTTTGAACTAACAAACTTAGACTTTATCCAGCTGTAAAATGACCTCATAAATCTCAAAATGGAGCAGCCGTCTGAGAGGGAAAAGCCCAAAGCTGCCTCTTACTGCAGAAATTACTGGTGTTCAAAATATGCTGCAGGTTTAAGCATCAGCTCAAATTCTGCTCCCGTCTTCCCATCCTCCCTCAAAGGTGGGGGGAGTGGGAGTGTGCGGGACCGACAGACGCTTCCACTCAATATTTTGTTATGTTTTTTTTTCTGACTATAATGCGTTTTTTATTTGAAAAGGCAGCCAGGATATTGGGGTGATGGTGGAGGGCTGAAGCCAGAACAAAAATGATCTGTGGAAGGACAAGAGCTGATCTCACAGATAAGCCTCGCTAGGCGAGCAGGAATAACAGGAAATGTTGTTGAAACCGCTAATGAAAAGGTTCCAGCTGGATTCCACTGAATCCATTCACGCCGGCAGTTCCACGCTGGCAGTTCACCTTCAAGGAGACGCAAGGGGCGAGGCCGAGATTCTTGAGGAGGGCAGCCCAAGCCTGCTGGACCATCCTCCCTGGGCTCCAGGTGAGAGATGGATGGAAGGCCGAGGGGTGCCAATTTGTGGAAGATGGAGTCTCTGCTTTACTGTAGAGCAGGGGTCTCCAACCACGGCAACTTTAAGACTTGTGGACTTCAACTCCCAGAGTTCCTCAGCCAGCAAAGCTGATACTCCATTAGTCCAAAACAAAGCTGGCTGAGGAATTCTGGGAGTTGAAGTCCACAAGTCTTAAAGTTGCCGTGGTTGGAGACCCCTACAGTAAAGCTCCCACCAAAGACTTTTAGGAGAGCGTGCAAAATAAAAAGAACGCCCCTGGTTTCTCAGCCCTGGGCAGCCCTAAAGGCAAACAGGGATTTGTATCTGTCTTTTGTGTAGGTGTGTGTGTGTGTGTTGTCCTTGGCCAAAACCCTAGAGAAAGTGCAGAAGAGAGCAACCAGGATGATAAAGGGTCTGGAAAATAAAACATACAAAGAGCGGTTGCAGGAACTGAGCTTGGCCAGTCTGGCGAAGAGAAGGACCAGGAGTGACATGATAGCAGTGTTCCAATACTTGAGGGGATGCCACAGAGAGGAGGGGGTCAGGCTGTTCTCTATGGCACCAGAAAGCCAAACAAGGAATAATGGATGGAAGCTGACCAAGGAGAGATTCAACCTGGAAGTGAGGAAAAACTTTCTGACGGTGAAAGCGATCAACCAGTGGAACAGCTTGCCAGCAGAGGTCGTGAGAGCCCCAACACTTGCGACCTTCAAGGGGAGACTGGACTGCCATCTGTCTCAAATGGTGTAGGAACTCCTGCTTGAGCAGGGGGTTGGACTAGATGACCTACAAGGTCCCTTCCAACTCTAATAATAAATCTAAAATAAATCTAAAGTTGCTATCATTCAGAAGGTCTTATGTCATTTATTGCTTCTACGAACCTGAAGAGAAAATCATTCTTATTTCTAGACCTACATATCCCAGTGTGGTTCTTCTTCGATGACGCCCCAAAAACGGGCCTCACAGCTTGTGGAGGGGAAAGGACCACACCAATACATGAAAAACAACTGCCGGCCACAGAGGAAGAGCTGGCACACTGACTAGCTCTTTGGTGGCAAGCAACGTGGCAGCAGAGCTGGTGGTATTGCTGAAGCCTGGAGGTGTTGGAGTCACTTGGCAAGCACGTCTTTCACAACATGTTGTGGAGGTCTGCCAACAACATTGTGAAGCTGTCTAGACTGCAACATCGAGGGATGGATAAGAACATGTCTTGCTGTGAGTTAAGTTGTTAAAAAGGCCTTCTCAATATGCTTCAAAGAGGGGGAAATAAAATCCCTTTTTGACTAGAGTCGTCTGTGTGCGTCTTGCAGAAAAGATAAAAAGAAAAAGAAAGAAAAAAGAAAAAGAAAAGGGAAGTGAAAAAAAGAAAACAGAAGAAAGGAAAGGAAAGAAGGAAAAGAAAGGATAGAAGGGAAGGAAAGGAAAGGAAAGGAAAAAAGAAGGGGAAAAAAGAAAAGAAAAGAAAAGGTATAGAGTCTCCTATATTTCCTGTCAGAAATGGTATAGGGCAGGGGTGGCCAAACTATGGTTCTTTGAGGACCTGTGGACTTCAACTCCCAGAATTCCTGAGCTACCCATGCATGCATGGCTGGCTCAGGAATTCTGAGAGTTGAAGTCCACAGGTCCTCAAAGAACCATAGTTTGGCCACCCCTGGTGTAGGGTCTCCTGCTTGGGCAGGGGGTTGGAGTAAATGACCTACAAGGTCCCTTTCAATTCTGCTATTCTATTATTATTCTAAAAGAAAGAAAGAAAGAAAGAGAGAGAGAGACAGAGAGAGACAGAGAGAGAGAGACAGAGAGAGAGAGAGAGAAAGAAGAAAGAAAGAAAGAAAGAAAAAAGAAAGAAAGAAAGAAAGAAAGAAAGAAAGAAAGAAAGAAAGAAAGAAAGAAAGAAAGAAAGAAAGAAAGAAAGACCCTGAAATGGTTCAGTAACTCCAAAGAAGAAGCCCCTTCTGGAGCAGGACGACTCCCGCAGAGCCTCAGTCTTACCCCGTGGTTGGAGTTGTTCTGGCAGTTCAAGCAGGTTCCCTCCAAGTACACATAGGAGCTCCGGCTGACTTCGTAGACAGACTGCGCCTTGCAGGAGACGCACTCCAGGGACACGATGGGGACCGTCCCTTTCCTCAGCAAGACCTTGGAGAGAGAGAGAGAGGAGAGAAAATGGTCAGAGGACTCCTCCTCACGTCCTCCTGCTGCAAGCGGAAGACAATGTGCGTGGGGTGCCAAGAAATACACAAGCAGACAAATCAAACTGTACCCCAAGGACACGCAATGCTAGGGCGCCTCCTCGCACTTTCTTTCATTCTTCTGTGCCCTTATTTCTTCTTAAGAACCCGTATCTTTTGTTCTGGTTCCCTTCTGGTCAAAGGCAGAAGAGAGAACCAAGCAACAAACTCTACTTGGGGCTCCTTGGATTTCACCCCCTAGACCAGGTCATGGAAGTGGTGGCTGGTGAAGATGTTGACCTTGAAAGCCTTCTGCGTCTGCCCTGCCCAAAGGCCTTCTCTGTCACGTAGTGAATATTGTCAGTTGTATGTCTATGCAGGGTGATGCATCCCTTTCCTAATATTATGGTACATTCCATTACAAGCAGGACACGTGATGTGATCTTATGCGCATGTGTGCATTCCTGATTCTCCATTCTTTTTCTTGTGGTTTGGCTCAGACCGGGAGCGGTCGCATTTAATTAGCAAGAATGTAATTATTCAGAATTTTTGTACCGAAATAAATATTTTCTATTAGACTTTTAATTTCGGCTTTATTTCTAAATGTCTGAATTCCGAGAGAAAGATCAACATCACCTCTATGGAGATTTATTCTCCTTAACATTCTCTTTCCCAAAAAGAGATTTTCAGAAGCTTTTAAGTGTTTTCCGGTGGGACCGGTCTATCAGGGCAACCTGGTCTACCCAATCATGGGACAGAGCATCCTGCTTCCGCTTTCTTGTTTCCCCATCAGTCTGAAGACCCGGCACTTAAGGCCTGGCTCTTCTTCCTGATTGGTGCACAGAAGGTACACAGGATGGATCCTGTGGGATCCTGAAAAGGGGATTCACACAGATGCTTTTAGATGTGCTTTCCTTTCTCTTCCTCTGCAAAGAGATGGTCCTCTGTGTCACGGTGTGAATATTGTCAGTTGTATCTCTATGCAGGGTGATGCACCCCTATTCTAATATTATGGTATATTCCAATACAGGCAGAACATGTGATATGATCTTGTACGCATGTCTACATTCCTGATCCACCATTAATCACTTTTGACTTGGCTCTTGACCGGAACGGTCGCGTTTTTCTTAGCAAAGATGTAATTATTCAGGATTTATTGTTTTCGTACCGCAATAAATATTTCTATTAGACTTTTAATCTCGGCTTTATTTCTAACTGCCTGAATTCCAAGTAAAGATCCAAATCGCCTCTATGAGATTTTATTCTCATCTCTCAACACTCTGGTGCTTTGGAGAATAGCTTGACCTCCTCTTCTTTGTGTCAGCCCTTCAAATACTGGAATGCTGCCATCACGTCGCCCCTAATTCTTCTTTTTCTTTAGACTAGCCAGATCCAAATGATTGCAACCCGTTGCTGTGACCCAGGGTCATGCGTATCCGCTTTTGCAACCTTCTGACAAGCAAAATCAATGGGGAATTTGCTTAACAACCGTGTTGCCAATATATCAACTGCACCGATTCACTTAACAACTGTGGCGAGAAAAGTCGTAAAATGGGGCAAAGGTCACTTAGCAAATGTCTCGCTGAACAGTAGGAATCCGGGGCTCAATTGTGGACGTTAAGTGGAGGTCTACCTATACTGCTCAGACAAGAAAGTGTACACCAGTAGATCAAAGAGTGCTTGATCGATTCAAAGGGTGTGCTTTGAAAAGGCAGCAAAAAGGCAGCCCGAATCATGTTCTAAAACAGAGAGGTCTTCAAACTTGGCAACTTTAAGACTTGTGGACTTCAACTCCCAGAATTCTCCAGCCAGCTCAGAGACTTCAACTGGTGCAAAATGTGGCTGCGCATGCTGTGGTGGGTGTTTCAAGATACACCCACGTAACACCTATACTCCGCCAGCTGCATTGGGTGCCCATTGGTCTCCGGGTACAATTCAAGGTGTTGATCATCATCTTTAAAGCCCTACATGGCTTAGGACCAGGCTACCTCCGGGACCACATCCTGCCTCATACTTCCCTTCGACCGGTTAGGTCTCTTCCAGGTCCCGTCAACCAAACAATGCCGGCTGGCGGGGCCTAGGGGGAGGGCCTTCTCTGTAGGGGCCCCTGCTCTCTGGAACCAACTTCCCCCAGAGATCCGAATCATCCCCTCCTTGCTGGCCTTCCGAAAAGCCATTAAGACATGGCTCTTCCTGCAGGCGGGGTGAGTTTGAGACGACCTCCCATCTGACATCTCTCCCATGTATGTATGATGTTATATGTTTTTTTAATTGTTTTTAATTGTTTTTAATTTATTTGTTTGATGTTCCCTAAAATGTTGTACGCCGCCCTGAATCCTGAGAAAGTAGGGCGGCATAGAAGAACCTCAAATAAATAAATAAATAAATAAATAAATGCTCTCTGCATGGCAAACTGCCGTTTGTTCCTCCAGCCCTGCAAATTCCCAGTCAGATCACTTGTTTGGCATTCTTATATGCAAAGTAGATAGTACGGAATGTCCTTGAAAGACTATCAATTTGAGTTCTTTCCCTCCCTCCCTCCCTCCCTTCCAATCTCCGGTTTCCAAAGAGAGAGAGAGAGAGAGAGAGAGAGAGAGGGAGGGAGGGAGGGAGGGAGGGAGGGAGGGAGAGAGAGAACTGATCAAGGCAATTATGGTTTTCACTTGAAGACAAGCTGCTTCTCTAATTGCTAAGCGGCCCTTGAAGCTGGTGATCGAAACCAGAAGGTTTTTTTGGCTCCCAGCAGTTCAGTTCAGTCCTCCAGGAGGATTCAAAAAAAAAAGCCGGGTGGGGCTGTCCCTCCCGCTACGTCTCCCAAGCAGCAAGAGAAGAAAAACAAAGTAAGTCTTGAACTCGCGCACGGACACCTGACAAAGTGAGGAACCCAGAGCTCCCCACCACCACCACGGTGAAGCCCCTCTTTTGCAAAGAGGAACTCTGGCTCCGGAGGGAAGCATGGGCTTTGTCACGGTGTGAATATTGTCAGTTGTGAGTCTATGCAGGGTGATGCACCCCTATCTAATATTATGGTGCTTTCCAATACAAGCAGAACACGTGATATGATGTCTGCGCATGTCTATATTCCTAATCCACCATGAAATCACTTCTGTTATGCCTTCCGACCTGGAAGGATGTGTTACATAGCAAAGATAGCAATAGCACTTAGACTTATATACCGCTTCATAGTGCTTTCCAGCCCTCTCTAAGCGGTTTACAGAGTTCAGCCTATTGCCCCCAACAATCTGGGTCCTCATTTTACCGACCTCGGAAGGATGGAAGGCTGAGTCAACCTTGAGCCGGTGAGATTTGAACAGCTGAACTGCTGAACTAGCAGTAGCCTGCAGTACTGCATTTAACCACTGCACCATCTCGGCATCAAACAAGATGTTGTTTATTCAGGATTTATTGTTTTATATTGTTTTGTACTGAAATAAATATTTTCTATTAGACATTTAATCTCGGTTTTATTTCTAAGTATTTGAATTCCAAGTAAAAGATCCAATGTCGCCTCTACGGGGATATGCTCCCCTTAACAGGCTTCAACATTGAAGCAGAGGGGACAGGCTGAGCGTGTTCTCCATCCCCTCCGAAGAGCCCGTCATCTGAGCTCTGGGTGCATAGAAGCATCAGGGGATTTTAAGGTGCTGCCTGGGCTCCCAGTCTGGGAACCCCATTTCAGGACCTCGGTTCACCCAAGGATATTATAGGAGGAGAGTTGTTGTTCAGGCACGGTAGCAAAAGTCAGAAGTCTGGCAGCGTTTTTTCCAACTCATATATTTTATTGCAGAGCAGAAGTTTTCAATCAGAAAAGGGGCTACGAGACTCTCCTGATTCTTTGCAAGGCTAGAACTAACAGCCCGGCACCTCAACAGTTGTTGCTGAGATATGAGACACAACAAGTACACTTACATCTTCTAGATCAGTGTTTCCCAACCTTGGCAACTTGAAGATGTCTGGACTTCAACTCCCAGAATTCCCCAGCCAGCTGGCTGGGGAATTCTGGGAGTTGAAGTCCAGACATCTTCAAGTTGCCAAGGTTGGGAAACACTGCTCTACAGTTTACCAGGAGCCTCCAACCTTGGCAACTTTAAGACCTGTGGACTTCAACTCCCAGAATTCCTCAGCCAGCAAAGTTGGCTGAGGAATTCTGGGAGTTGAAGTCCAGACATCTTCAAGTTGCCAAGGTTGGGAAACACTGGTCTAGATGGACAGGAGTCCTTTCTTCCTTCCCCCAAATGGGCCCAGGAGCCACATTTTTAAGGCTCAAGCGCAGGAAAGGACAATCTCTGGAGTTGGCAAAACTATGTCAGGCCTTAGTTCCCATTCCAGGGATTGGATACAAAACCAGACTCCTGTCTCGCACTAAGGTCTCCCATTCCAGATTGTTGACAGAGCCTGATTAACAGATTAACAGTTGGAAGGGACTTTGTAGGTCATCTAGTCCATCCCCCCACCCAAAGCAGGAGACCCTACACCATTTCCGACAGATGGCAGTCCAGTGTCTTCTTGAAAGCTTCCAGTGACGAAGCTCCCACAACTTCCGAAGGCAACTTTTGTTCCATTGGTTGATTGCTCTCACTGTCAGAAAATTCTCCGTATTTTTAGGTTGAATCTCTCCTTGTTCAGTTTCCATCCCTTATTCCTTGTCTGGCCTTCAGGTGTTTTGCAAAATAGCTTTACCCCCTCCTCTCTGTGGCAGCCCTTCAAATATTGGAACACTGCTATCATGTCTCCCCTGGTCCTTCTCTTCACTAGACCAGCCATGCCTGAGATCAAGAGTGTTCATTACAAATCCACTTGACTGATCCAGAACTGTTCAGGGGTGCTGAGTATTCATCGGTCCTTGGTGCTCTCTGAGCTTGGTTGTTTTCTGGTAGCTGTTTCATTACCCAAACTAGATAGCATCATCAACAACACTGATGACGTTACCTAGCTGGGTAATGAAAGGTCTGCAAGAAAACAAGCAAGCTCAGAGAGCACCAAAGACCCCTCATGTCAATCCTGAGCTACAAATCATCTCCTTTATTGGAATTCATCGGTTTTCTCAAATATGGCTGCCAGGGAGGCAGCCAATCAGCTTTTACCAGATGTGCTGGTGGGAGTCTCTTGGGAGTTTGATGGAGAAGGTGGCTTCCACTGGATGCCTCCCAGCAGAGACACCAGGCAGGTGGTGCTTTCATTTGGATTCCTGCACTCAGCGCGGGATGGGACTCGATGGCCAAATGGCCCTTCCCATCCAATGAATTACTTCACCCTCCACATTCGCCCAGGAGGCTTCCTCACCACCTTAACTTGCTGCTCTTTTTTTCTTTTAGACAGATGGACACCTTAGCAATAGCACTTAGACTTATATACCACTTTACAGTGCTTTACAGCCCTCTCTAAGCGGTTTTACAGAGTTCAGCCTATTTGCCCCCAACAATCTGGGTCCTCATTTTACCAACCTCGGAAGGATGGAAGGCTGAGTCAACCTTGAGCCTGGTGGGATTTGAACAGCTGAACTGCTGTACTGCAGTGCTGCACTTTAACCACTGCGCCACCTCGGCTCTACCTGCTTCCCACCTGAACCCTGGTTTGCAGAAACCCACATGCTGTATATATATTTTTTTGCAAGTTCTGCTGGGGTCTGTGTGAAGTCCAGAAGCATTCTTGAGGAAAATGATGCCGGGGGCGGCACTTTGCATGGCTGTACGCCAGTTTCCTTGTGAGGAAGATCCCCAAGGAATATATCCATCTTTTCTTTTCACGCTACTTCGAAACATCGGCTCTGGCAACACGAAAAGGGTTTGCATGGAGGGGCAGAACAAGCAGGGGGAAAAGAGCCTTGTTGATACATACGGTTTGATTTGTGGCTTCTGAATCCATGCCTGGTTTCGAGATGGTGAGGTCAAACGTGTATTCCTCATCCGCTTCCAGCATGGCCCGAGGGATGGTGACCAGTCCTCCTGTGGCACTGAAGTTGAGGCCACGTGCACCTGGTGAATTCTAGTTTTTTTTAAAAAAAAAACGTTTTTTATTTTTTCCTCCACCACTTTTACATTTCAATGAACATATACCTTAAATCAGTGTTTCCCAACCATGGCAACTTGAACATATCTGGACTTCAACTCCCAGAATTCCCCAGCCAGTGAATGCTGGCTGGGGAATTCTGGGAGTTGAAGTCCAGATATCTTCAAGTTGCCAAGGTTGGGAAACACTGCCTTAAATCATCACAATAAAATACACAATTTTACATTTATACTCCATCATTTAAAAATCAATATCTTATCCATACGCTTATATCATCAATCATCAGTCTATTCTGCTTTTCTTTCCATTGCACTCCCCCTCTCTACCTCCATCATCTCCTCCTACTTTCTTACTCCTTCACTCCTCCTCTACTCTCTCTACTCCTTCTCTTCCTCCCCTTCTACTTCCTCTTACGCCCTCTTAGCCTTCCCCTGAGTATTCTTTTATCCTCTTATGTTTAACAGACTGATGATACAATCTCAAATTTAAACTCTTCATATCCCTTCTAAGAAAGAAAATTTGTTGTTGTTGTTGTTATATCATTTTTTTTATATGTAACACTTTATTTCTAGGTATATACTGCTAACTTCATTTTACCTCCACAAAAAGAAAAAGAAAAAAACATCTAGTTTTGTCATCTGGGATATATGGTGAATTCTAGTTTGTGTGAGGACAAAGAAGGAGAAACTCTCAAAGCCTGGAGACAGTTTGTTGTGTCCCAACTAGCCAGATCCAAGGTAAGCTTTAACCTGGACCCACCAAGCCTCTCCATCAGTGGTGGGTTCCTACCAGTGCGGTCCACTCTATAGCACCGGTAGCGGCCCTCTGGTGACATCACAGTACCGGTGCAGTCAGTTGCCAGTGCCTGGGCACCGCCATTTTTTAAAAAATTATTTTTTACATTAAAAAAAAAAATTTCTTCTGCGCATGCCCAGAAGCCGAGCTTCTGGCACTGCGCATGCGCTGCCTTCCTACCCCACAGTGAGTCCAAGCAGGGGAGGATGGCTGAGGGAGCGCGTGAGACGCTGAAAGAACGGGAGGAAGGAGCTATTTCCATTCCCCTCCCTTCAGCAGTCCGAGAAGCCACGAACGCACGGTGATGATCCTAGGCATTTTCGCCCGTTTGAGGCTTCTCGAGCTGCTGAGGGGAGGGAAATGGGCGGCAGGACCTATCTCAGTTCCCCTCCCTTCAGCAGTCCGAGAAGCCATGCCCACCTGGTCACATGGCTGGCAAGCCACATCCACAAAATAAGCCACGCCCACAGAGTGGTAGTAAAAAAATTAGGAACCCGCCCCTGCTCTCCATCATTGTGTTTTCTCACAGAATAAAACACGAACTTGCCCCACTATAACTATTTCTAATATCTCTGCGGGTGTAGCTGAGTAGAGGAAGCTTCCAAGATAAGGCTTATCTTCATTGCAGAATTTGAGATTAGTACAGTAAGTGTAATAAACAATTCTGTCATCCATGCCTTTGATGCTGAGTTCCAAATGTTGGGAAGATGGAAAGGACAGGAAGACTAGCCACATCCTTAAATCAAGGACAAATTAGAGACTCTCTAGGCTCCCCTCTGCCCCAAAGGAGGAAGCCAAAGCCGCAAATGAAAATATATTGGTTATAAGCAGCCATCTGGGTTGGGGAAGACAAATTTAAATTAAAATGGTTTCGTAAAATAGACCAGAGGAGACCCACCAAAATGGTAAGTAGCTTGGAATACAGCACCCATGAGAAGCATTGGGTGTGTTAGGGCTAGAGATGGGAAAATCCAACAGCTGTTTTCGAACATCTGGAAGGAGTCATGTTCAGAGGTGTTCCAGAAGACAGCAGGATATGAAAAAAAGGGATTTATACGAAAAGGAAGCTGAACTGGGTTGGGCACTGGGAAAAATGTCCTAGCACTATGAGCTGTTCATCAGTGGGACAGGAAGCGGTAGACTCAGAAAATGTTTCATGAGGGTGGATGGCCAATTGTGAGGATATCTGCAGGAGTTGGGTTCCATGATCTCAAGGCTACCTTCCAATTTTTACATTCTGAGGTTCTATACTTTAACACCATGTTTTAACTCAGCAAGAAAAATGGAGGCAGATTAAGTGGCTGATCTAAATCAAGTATCTCAAGTCATTCCTAACCAAGAGTGCCAATCTATCTCAAAACCCACTTGAATTAATTCACAATCAAATGTTCTCAGTCAGGTTTGCATCTTTCTGTAGTCCCCTTGTTTTGAAGGGTCCTCTTTTCTTGCTCTCTTAAAAAAAAATCCCCACTCCTATCTTAATCCCCCTCACCTGCAAAATTAAACAATTTTCTTCCGTTTGCTTTTGTCTTAGATTTTATGATTCTGCTCTGCTGTGAATGACCCCAGTTGCTCACAACCAGAGAGCAAACTGACAAATAAAACTCAGACAACTGAACAGAAGAGGCAGCTTGCTTAAAGTTCCCCACTATCCTGCCAGAGCTGAAGAAGATTCTTGGATGAGAAGCGAAACGTCTTCAAAAGAAAAAAGAAAAAACAAGAAAGTCCAGTTGCCTCCTGAAAAAGCACCTTTGGGACAACCATGACCTGGATGACTGAGAATCTCTACAGACTTTCAGCTTGCTTAAAGTGGAGATCAACCCTGACTGCTCTTTAGAAGGCCAGATGCTGAAGATGAAACTCAAATACTTTGGCCACCTAATGAGAAGGAAGGACTCACTGGAGAAGAGCCTAATGCTGGGAACGATTGAGGGCAAAAGAAGAAGGGGACGACAGAGAACGAGAGGGCTGGATGGAGTCACTGAAGCAGTAGGCGTGAGCTTAAATGGACTCTGGGGGATGGTACAGGACAAGAAGGCCTGGAGGAACGTTGTCCATGGGGTCACAATGGGTTGGACACGACTTCATGACTAACAACAACGTGCTTGTTCTCTCTCTCGGTCTTAAGAAAAGCTTCTTTCTGGGAGGCCGAGTGGAAACTTTCCTACCTAGGAAATGAACAGAGCAGCTCAGCCTGTCTAGTGAGGCCCTGGAGCACATGTGAGATTGCTCACTGGGCTAACAGTTTCATCTTTCAAGGAGAACCCTGGTATTTAAATGTGAAGAAATAAACAACTACATTTAAATTCCAAAATATCCAATGTATTAAGAGGTGGCGGGGGGGGGGGGGAGGCTAAAAGTTTTAAATTACTAGTAGGTGGATTCCAGCTGAAAATCAGTGGAAACGCCTCAACAGAAAGAGCGTTCAGCGTCTCTGAAACCAAATAGAGAGGCGTGCGGAGGGGCTGGATTTCCTGTGCCAGGCTGGGAGTGAGCAGCGAAGACCCCTGGCAACACTTGCGTTGCTTGACATTCTCGGCTCAGCCACTAGCAAGCTTGAGGTGCCACGTGCTTCACGATCTGTGGCCAAAGTCACAGCAGAAGTGTGAGGGATTACAGGTTAACCAATCCCATGCCCTAAAACTTCAAAGCGATTGGTGGCAAAAGCCAGATCCTGCATTTAGCATGGTGGAGAAATTTATTTATCGATTTGTGTGTTTCATTAATTGATCTGCTGCCCATCTTACCAAGAGGCCACTCTAGGTGACTTATAACCAAGTAAAAATAGGGAGTCCCTACCCTGAGGGAAGTGCCCCCCAACTAAATCTAGAGCTCAATTCAGGGGACAACACCCAGGTTCACTTACTTTGGAAGACGAGACGCAAGTCCAGCGATAATACAATGGTGTCTGTTCCCAGTCTTCCCAGTTAGGGTCATAGGATTTCTCGCCATCCAAGATCAAGTCCCGGATGCTGGACCAGACACGGTACGATCCTCCATCAATGATGGGCACCAGTTTATTGGGCAAAACTGTCACATTGGCAAAAATGCTTTTGGACAGAGGAGTATCACCAAAAGAGACCAAGAATTTGAAGCAGTAGTTGCCGAGATCCAGGGTAAGCTTGGGGATGACCAACTGTGGCCGGCTCACATCCACGCTGAGCAACTGGACTTTGGCAAAAGCCTCCAGGTGTAGGCAGCTCGGGGCTTTGTAGATCTCCCAGAGGTAGGCAGTCTGGTACCTGGTGCAACCTCGCAAGTCAATCTGGGCCTCCAGATAATTCTTCTGGGATCTTTTCATAAACACCTGAGCAGGTAAAGCAAGCTCTGCTTCTGGTTCCTCGCACTCCAGGATTCGGACCGTGACCGTGCGGTGGGCAATGGAGAAGCTGATGAGGTTGGAGGCATTCAACCCCACCGCATAATCGCCAGGCCTCAGGTAAACATGGCTGACAGATGGCACGCTCGTTTGCACAGCTGGTGAGCCATCCCCAAAATGCCACCAGAACAGGACTTCTCTGGCAGAGGGCAGCACGGAGGCTTCGAACGAAGTTGTGCGGTTGACGAAGGAATCAACGGGCTGGATGGAAAGCTTGAGGATGAAATCTTGGACTTGGATCACCACAGTTACGTTCAGGCTGCTTAGACTGTTGAAAGCGCAAAGGTGGATGTCCAACTGCCCCGCTGCTTCTGGGGTGTAAGAGACACTTTGGCCCTCTAAGTGAACCTGGGAACGCTGCTGCTCTTTTACTAAGGTGAAGTGCCAGACATAAAACACCTGTGAACCGCTCTCAATCTGAGCTGTGAACTGTTTCTCCACCGCAGCGGGCATTCCTCGTTCACAACAATCGGTGATCTGGAGGCCACGCACGGCCTCCAGCACCACGATAAGATGCTCCGCGTAAGCCACACTTACTTGATTCTCTGCAGTTACTCTCACTAAGTACTCTCCAACCTGGGTGAACTTGTAGGTGAAGTTGGAAGTAGTGAGGATCTCGGAGTGGTTACGCCCGATGGTGACCCTATAGCTCACGGAGGAACCAGAAGATATTTCAACCTCAAAAGAGACCAGTTCCCCTGGCTGCAGCACGTCCTTGCTTACGCTGAGCTTCAGACCCTGGATTGCATCTTGCATCGTCAGATTGAGGCAAGCTACGTCCCAGCTGACGTCATTAGAAGCATTCAAGCAGACAGGGAAAATTCCTGCCACGGGAAAATTGAGAGCCACCCTTTGGCCCGAGATGGTTTTGTCCTGCATCTTCCACGTCCAGAGTACGTCAGATCCCCTTTCAAGCTCCCCAGCAAAGTTCACCACGGTGCCCGATTCTACAGAACTGCTGTTTGGCCTTACAATCCTAATTTCTGGGCCCACTACCGGTTCCTGCACGCATACCACAAGGGATGCATTGGCAGAACCAAACTTGTTTCCTGCCACCACGGCAACGATTTGGGCACCTGGACTCGGGAAAGAGTGTGCGATGGTACTGGAGGCTGTGCAGAGAGAAAAGCCATCTTCAAAGTGCCATGTGTACAGCAGTCCACTTCCGGCAGCCGCACTGGCGCTGATGTTAACAGATGCGTTGACTGCAGCAGGATTGGGGTTGGCGGTTGGCTTTAAGGCGCCCACCTCCTCTATGAACTCCACCGTCTTGTTGACGGCTGAGCTTCCCAGCATGTTGGTGGCTTTCAGATGGACAGCAAAGGTGCCTGCTTCCAGAATGACTAAGGAGAAAGCCTTCCCGGTAAACGTCTGCACGGGGTGACCTTCCTTCAGGACACTCCAGCTGTAAGAGATGTTCGTTCCGTCTTTCACAGTTGCTTGGAGCTGCAGCGTCTTATTGGTGGGGAAGTAAATGTTGTCCAGGAAGTCTCCCCCGGTGATCTGCAGCCCTTCTATCTGTTGCAAGACGTAGACGAAGATGCTGCTCTGCAGGCCCCCGATCTCATTCTCGGCCGTCACAATCACATTGAACGTCCCAACGGAGCGAAAAGTGTAGGAAATGGTGGAAAGACCTGGGATGGGAGTGCACCTGTCGCACAAGATCCAAGAGTACCGGATGGCAGTGCCCGCCAGGAGGGTGGCCGTGAAACTCACAGAACCGTTCAGAGGCACCACCGTCCTGCTGGCGTTGATGCTCAGGCCCTGCAGGCGCCTCTTCACGGTCACATTCATCTTGGCCTCGTGGAAGCTGACATCGTTCCAGCATGTCAAACTGATGGTATGGGTGTCACTCTTGTTGTAAGAATGGGTGATGAATTTTCCCAGCTGGGAAGTCCCATCCCCAAAGTACCACAAATAACTAACTTTGGTCCCAGTGACATTGGCCCAGAAGAGATAAACTTGGTTCAGCTCCAAAACCTTTGAGCCGTTTGACTCAATCTTGGCCACCCCAACCGGCTCCTGGACTTCCACTAATGCTGAGACATTGTTGAAAGAAACATTGTTGCAGACGGTCACCATGACCATATAGTCACCTGGACTTTTGTAGGTATAGCTCACTTCGGTCCCACCAAACCTGGCTGAGTCGTTCGTCCCAAAGTCCCAAAGATAACGGTAGCGGTAAGGTGGCAAGGCTGTGACTTGAAATTTGGTCTCGTTGCCGAGCCACACCAGTTCGGGCCTTACCGAAAGCGTCACGTTGGTGATCTCTGGCTCCACGCAAATCTCTGTATAATACTGTGCTTTGTTGACCTTGCTGGAAAGGACCAAAGACAGGAAGAAGATTCCACTGAGGGTGAAGTTGTGTATGACTGTCGGATCACCATACACGGTGATGTTGGATGAGCCGTCGCCAAATGTCCAGTCAAAAAAGTAGTCCTGTGGATTACCTGAAACGTGAGCTGTGAGCTGTACTTCAGGGTCTTCTCGGATACAAGAGGAAGGCTCAATCTTGAGCACCATTAGCACAAATATCTGGACGGGCACAGCTCGGGACAGAGAATTGACTGGATTCATCGCAGTTACGTTTAAGGTGCAGTTCATCTCCTTTAAATAAGTATGCTTTACGGACGCCACAGGAGTCTCCACGATGGTCCCATCGCCCATGTCAAATATCCAGGTGATATTATCTCCTGTTTCCACAGAAGCGCTGATCTCAGTCGGGCTGCGAAGCTCTATGGTTTCATTCAAGGACACCCACAACCCACTGATCTCTTCAAAGACCCGGTAATGCTGCCATGTCTCAACAGTGCTGATGGTGTTGTTTGCTTGCACCCTGACCTTGTACGTCCCTCTGGAACTGTAGGTGTGGACTACGGCGGCCTGGCTTTCCACAAATGCTTCTGAACCATCCCCAAAATTCCAGGTATAAGAAACTCCGAAGCCAGAGGGCATCGCTTGGGCTTCAAAGGTGACAGGATGGCCTACGACCAAAACATCTGAGGCTATTTGCATTGTCACTTCTGTCAGGTGAGCATAGATGTGGACAGGGGTTGAATAGGTCAGATTCTCAAATTCATTGGAGACTACAACAGTCAGGCTGTATTCACCTGCAGGGGAAAATCAGAGAGACAAAGAATCAGAACTGTTCCATTTTTCCAGTAGATCAGAAATCCAGGTCAGGATTAAAAATCGACACTGCTGAACTCACACAGTCCGCCATGCTCAAGCAGAAAAACCGGGCCGTGGCTTCATGGGACGGCCTGTGAGCTCAATACAAACTACCCAATCTCTCTTCCGTCAGTCAGTCTATAGCACAGTGTCCAACCTTGGCAACTAAAAATTGTGGACTTCAACTCCCATGATTCCCCAACAAGTATGGCTGACTAGGGAATTCTGGGAGTAGGTCCACAGGTTTTAAGATTGCCAAGGTTGTGTAGACACACACACACACACACACACACACACACACACACACACACACAGAGAGAGAGACACACACAGACACACGGTCTATATAGCTTGCCAGGCAAATCTAACCAATGTATTTCTCCTCCTTTCAAGCGCCACAACCTCGCTGAGCAGGAAGCCAGATACTCTGATAAACTGTCAGCAAAGCCCCCTTGATGCGATGGTCTTTCCCTCTGCATTTCAAAGGGCCTTTATTACCCATGGATGCAGCAGCCTGAAACTCACTTTAGCCCTTTGTGCTGATAGAAAGAAGGAGGTCCTACTGATTTCTAAGAAATCCGTTTTATTCCCTCGCTGCGGATGTTCTTATCTGGAATAGGATTTGATTTGATTCTTTCCTCAGGAATGGCAAATTGAGATGACCAATAATTCCCTCACTGCAGCCCAGAACGAGACAAGTTGCCACGGCCAACTCACCCTGGGACAATTCAACGCGGGATAATTCAAGAGAAGGACATGTAACCCAGCCTTAACTTGAGAAGGGTCAAAACCTCCTAAAGAAAGACAAGGCCTGCTTCAATTCACTTGTCCCTTTCTTGAGTCTTCACACATTGAATTGTCCCGCGGCAACTTGTCTCACAGTGAGTTGGCCGGGACAAGTCAGCCACGGCGAGTTGTCCTAGACCAGGGGTAGGCAAAGTTGGCTCTTCTAGGACTCATGGACTTCAACTCCCAGAATTCCTGAGCTAGCATGATTGGCTCAGAAATTCTGGGAGTTGAAGTCCACGAGTCATAGAAGAGCCAACTTTGCCTACCCCTGTCCTAGACCCCTCCAGCCTGCCTCTGAGCCACGCAACTGTCCTCGCAGTAAGGAAAAGACAGGATTGAATGGATGAATGCAAAGAGAAGGAAACTGTCCATCAGGGCAGAATGAGAATCAACTGAACACATCTGTTTCTTCTTCGTGGTCTTTTTCTTAGCTCAGAGTTTGGAGCAGACATTTGGTTTTATTTTCATGTGATCTGAGAAGTTAGTATGCTCATTTATTGGCACCGAGTGCTACTTCCCTTCCCTGGAATAACATCCTCCACGTTTTCACTTGTCTCGACTTTGGAGGATTAGGAAGGCAATCAAAGCTGGATTGTTTCAGGGGGCCTTTTCTTTTTTTGGTGTGGGGGGGGAAGGATGAATTAAATGAGACCCCCCCCCACTACTACCTGAGATTATATGATGCTCTGGGTTTCTATGGCTCCTCAGCATTGGAATATTTAATTAATTTAATTAATTTAATTTAATTAATTTAATTAATTTAGTTTAGTTTATTAATCAATGGTTCTATTTCTTAGTTGTTTTTAATTCTGTTTACACATGGCAGGATTGTAAGCTGCTCTGTCAGTCAATTATGAGAATAACACATAAATCTAATAAAATAAATAACCATGCTCAGCTACTCTGAATCTTTGTTTAAAACAGGGGTGTCAAACTCGATTTCATTGAGGGCCGCATCAGGGTTGTGTTTGACCTCGGGGGCCAAGGGTGAGTGCAGCCGGGGTGGGCGTGGCCAGCTCGACATCACTCAAGTCGGAGGCACCTGTGGTGGCCCAAGCGCTCTGCCAGCGAAAACTGGCTCCCGAGTTCCGTTTCCGGCTGGGACGGCCTCCTGCAACCCTCTGCCAGAGAAAATGGAGTTCAGGAGGGCCACACCTGGCCTTCCCGAGCTCCATTTTCACTGACAGAGGCACCGTGGGCCAGTCCCTCGCTGTTTCCAGGGTGGCCCCGCGGGCCAGATCTAAGCACCCTGCGGGCCAGATGTGGCCCACGAGCCTTGAGTTTGACACCCCTGGTTTAAAAGAACATACATGAAAAGCTCATAAAATCCTCCAAACTGGAAAATTGCAAATACAATCTGATTGGCAGAACCCTTTTTCTAGATCAGGGGTGTCAAACTCAAGGCCCGCGGGCCAGATCCGACCCGCGGGGGTGCTTAGATCTGGCCTGTGGGTCCGCCCTGGAAACAGCAAAGGACTGCCCTGTGGTGCCTCTGCAAGCGAAAATGGAACTCGGGGGGGGGGGGCTGTTTTTGCTGGTAGAGCCCTGCAGGAAGCCGTCCCAGCCAAAAATGGACCCTGGAGGGGGCCACCTGGACCATTACAGGGGCCCCAGACATGAGTGACATCGAGCTGGCCACGCCCCCTGGCCACACCCCTCCCCCAAGGTCAAACACAACCCTGATGCGGCCCTCAATGAAATCGAGTTTGACACCCTTGTTCTAGATAATCCCTTGGAATTTTTTCTCCTTCCTTTCCGTAACTGAAGTTTCCTTAAAGTTTCTACGGGAGGCAATCCCAGTCCAGAGGTTGACCTATGAAGTCCCCTTAACACCAGTGGTGGGATTCAAAAATTTTTATTACCGGTTCTGTGGGCGTGGCTTGGTGGGCGTGGCAGTATAAGGTTACTGCAAAATCCCCATTTCCTCCCGATCAGCTGGGACTCGGGAGGCAGAGAATAGATGGGGCGGGGCCAGTCAGAGGTGGTTCCGCTACCGGTTCTCCAGAACTGGTCAGAACCTGCTGAAACCCACCTCTGCTTGACATCTTACCAAGTGACTCATTCTAATTCTGAAACTACATTTCTCATTAAATTTTGCAGTGGGAAGAGGAAACGGGAATCAGGAATTTACAGGGAGATCAAAAATATCAAGATAGTGTTTGGAACTGCACAAATGAAGCCAATGCCTTGGCTTTTTTTCACTCATCTGCCACCGATGGCCCTGAACAGGATTCATCCATTCATCAGCAAGAAATCTGAGAGCTACAAATGGACCACAGCTAACCAAACAGAAGGATTTACATTTTATTTCCATGTTTATATGTAACTGCAAAGTGAGCCTTGGCGGGATGGGCAGCTTAGAATTTTGATAAATAAATAAATACAAATCACAGTCGTCAGTTGTGCTGGTCGTTAAGTGAATCAAGGGGGTCATTAAGTGAACAAAGTGGTCATTAATTGAATCCATTGTCTGCAATAAGTCTTTCTTTTGCCAGAAATCAGAAATAAACACCAGTTTCTGGCAAAAAAAAACCCAATCCAACATAAATTGCGGTAATGACCACGGGATGTAGCAAACATCTCTAATTATGAGTTAGTTGCCAAGTGCCCAAAATGCAGTCTTGTGACTGGGGGGGGGGGGGCAGAAATTTGTCAGAACTTTGAATCTGGGTTGTAAATGTCCCTCGGCTCCGTCTTCAAACAGTCGCTAAATGAGAACTCTATGTATTCTAAATTAAATCACCACCCCAATTTGCTTATAAAGTAAGCCAAATCCCTCCAAAATGTAGATGTATAGGCTAAATTTCTATACTTTCAGAAATTGTCCCTGCTGGCAATTGAATCTTTCTCCACCCATCTTCGGTTTCACTTCATGAATCCTCCTCCTCCTCCTGCGTTTGCTGTTGAGAGAACCAAGGAAACCAAGCCAGAAAGGGAGCTAGGGGGTCTCCCTCTCCCCAAGACCCCCAGCAGCATCTGATGTACAAATACATACGCAGCAACATGCAAGCACACAAACAAACAAACAGATGAATAAACAATAATGACATTACGTGCAGGTTGCAAACCACAACGAGCAATGCACGATGATGCTGGCTAGTAAGGCAGCGAAGATTATTTTGCAGGATGTCAGATCATCTTCCCAATGCCAGTTTCTTTTCCTGTCCCGGTTTAGACATGCTGGCTGGGGAATTCTGGGAGTTGAAGTCCACCCGTGTTAAACTTGCCATGGTTGAGAAACACTGCTGAACATGCTCCCCTTTGCCCTCTTTCTCAACCCAATTTCTCCTGCCCAAACCCAAACTCTGCGATTTAGCCAGTTCAGAATATATGAGGATGACGACAATCATTGCAAGAGTTACAAAAGGGCTGCTGGAAGTGTGGATCCTATTTGATTTTGATTTCAAATATCCAAAGAATTTCTCACCTGGGTCTTGGTAGACATGGGATAGATTGTGCCCAATTTGCACCTGGTGGATCTTGGGATCTGGCTTCAGGAAGGATTCATTATAGGGAGGATGAAACTCCAAAATGGCTTGGTCACCATCACCAAAGTCCCACCTGGGGAGTCAGAAAATAAGAAGGTCAGTAGAAGAGCAACGGGTCAGTTGTTAACTCTTGAATTCCATGTACTTTTTTTGGCCAAAGTAGAAAAGACTGGAGCCCATCCTCAGGGAACTTCTCTCTACTGGAATGTGTGTAAAAGGTGTATAAAAGATGTATAAAAATAAAAGGCACAAAATGACTTTTCCCTGCAGAGTTTTAAAAGGCTGCATTTCTCAAAGGTCTATGGCAGTGATGGCGAACCTATGGCACGGGTGCCACAGGTGGCACGCGGAGCCATATCTGCCGGCACGCGAGCCGTTGCCCTAGCTCAGCTCCAGTGCGCATGTGCATGCCCGCCAGCTGATTTTTGGCTTGCACGGAGGCTCTGGAAGGGCGATTTCGGCCTCTGGAGGGCCTCCAGGGTGGCGGGGGGGTGGAGCGTTTTTGCCCTCCCCAAGCTCCAAGAAAGCCTCTGGAGCCTGGGGAGGGCGAAAAATGGGCCTACCGGGCCCACTGGAAGTCGGGAAACTGGGGAGTGGGATGGGTCGCGCACGCATGCGCAGGGGGGTGGGGCGAGTGAGGGGCTTTGAATTATGGGTGTGGGCACACACGCGCGTGTGATAGCGCGCACGTGCACTATTTCGGCACTCGAGGAAAAAAAGGTTCGCCATCACTGGTCTATGGAGATTCTCAGTCATCCAGGTCATGGTTGCAAGTGAACGCATGGCACAACATAGGAGAACAAACCCATCGGGACAAGATTCAGTGGTCCATCTGCATTTAAAAGACACAGGCCACTCTTTTGAAGACAGCAACGTCCACATTTTGGACAGAGAGGACTGCTGGTTTGAAAGAGGGGTCAAAGAGGCCATCTAGGTCAAAACTGAACAGCCCTCTCTCAACAGAGGGGGAGGGATACGACATCATCTATCTCCAGTCTACAACACAGTTCCAAGAAGGCTCCACACCCATTTGCACGACTCAGGTGACCCTGAGGACACAGATGAACGTCCAAGTGGCCTCAATGACTTGATAAAAGGATGCAAATGACCAGCTTCCATTCCCCGCCATCCAGCCAGAGCTTCTTGGATGAGAAGCGAAACGTCTCCAAAGAAAAAGAAAAACCAGAAAGTCCAGTTGCCTCTTGAAAGAGCACCTTTGGGACATCTCTCAAGGGGCATTTCCACTGGTCTTTCTGGACCACTCATTGGCCTGAATGCTGGGGAAGGGTGGATCTCCCCCCTCTTGGTTTGCTGGAGAGTCAATGGAAAAACTCACAGGAATCTGGCATCAACAGCCGAATCCACAGTCACGGTTGCTGACAGTTCCACGCTGCTGTTCTGAGGGACGTGGGTCAAGATCTCTGAGACCTTCAGGTCCTTCATCCTGTTCATCTCCTCCACAGTGATGTTGTAGCAGACGGTGATGTTGCTGACGTTGTTTGAGGCTGTAAGCTGGAGAGACCACAGACAAACTGCTTTGACACTTCATCCCCCCAATACACAACTGGGGGCATCTGCTGTTTTACAATTTTCATCGTTCTTTTTCCCTCCAGGTCACGAGGGGGATTTTATAGATCAGAGCTCTTCAAACTTGGCAATTTTAAGACTTGTGGACTTCAACTTCCAGGATTCTCCAGCCAGCTGGCTGGAGAATTCTGGGAGTTGAAGTCCACAAGTCCTAAAGTTGCCAAGTTTGGGGACCCCTGTTATAGATCATGCTCTGCCTTTTGCTTCTATTTTTATTTCCTCTTACAAAGTGGCCATCCTTCCAATCCCTTCTCACACCCCAGAGTGGCATCTTGGTCAGAATGCTAAATCAGGGAAAATCTTATGAAGGTTTCCATTCTGCTGTGAAGATCCCTGGATAATCTGGGACGATTGTTCTCCCTCATCTTAGCTACGGGAGCTATTGCGGGGTGGGTGGGGTGTTTCCTTCCTGGAATCAGAATTTGTAAGCCTGGCAGCGTATGAAGATCAGTTTCAAGCCATCTTGGGCCAAAGTAACAATCAACATCCCACGGGCTGCTGAAACATCATGGAGAAAATCTTGATGAACTAGGCAAGGAAGTGTACATAAACTCAAGGTTGTTGAGGTGTAAAGTGGTAGAATTAACCTGAGATAGCCAAGACCTGCCTTTAGCTTGTATCAGTTGCTCATTTTGGATTTGAGGTTTAACAAGACAAAACAGTTTGTCTCAGCTAAATCAAAACTCTACACTTTTCCATTGTCTGTTAGGTGCATTAATTAAACATGCTTCTGTGGGCCAGGATTAGAACCTCATTTAAAAAGGTAAAACCAAGGCGGTTCCTCCTGCATCAACTCAGGGAGGTCAGACTGCTCCAGGAAATGCTGATACAGTTTTACAAAGGAATTTTTGAGTGTGTCATTTGTACTTCTATCTCTGTCCGTTTTGGTATAGCAACCAAACAGGACAGGTAGAGACTCCATGGATACTTAGGGCTGCAGGAAAAACAATTGCAACCAGCCTGCCTTCCAATGAGGATCTGTATACTGCGCAGGTCAGAAAGAGAGCTGAGAAAATATCTACAGACCCCTCACATCCCGGACATAAACTGTTTAAATTCCTCCCTTTGGGACGACGTATAGGGCATTGCATGCCAAAACAACTAGACAAAAAGATAGCTTTCCCTCCATGCCATCATTCTGCTGAACACCTGACTCTCACAGTACTATCTTATCTATATTTATGTACCCATGTTGTATGGCTGTAGTATTATTATCCTTCCAAGGTCAGCAAAATGAGGACCCAGATTGTTGGGGGCAATATGTTGACTCTGTAAACTGCTTAGAGAGGGCTGTAAAGCACTGTGAAATGGTATATAAGTCTAAGTGATATTGCTATTGCCCTTCCTTCCTTCCTTCCTTCCTTCCTTCCTTCCTTCCTTCCTTCCTTCCTTTCTTCCATGGTGTGTAGTGGTTAGAAGGCAGTACTGCAGGCTAACTCTACCCACTGCCAGCAGTTCAATTCTGACCAGCTCAAGATTGACTGAGTCTTCCTGAGTTGGGGGCAAAATGTTGACTCTGTAAACTGCTTAGAGAGGGCTGTAAAGCACTGTGAAACGGTATATAAGTCTAAGTGATATTGTTATTGCCCTTCCTTCCTTTCCTTCCTTTCCTTCCTTTCCTTCCTTCCTTCCTTCCTTCCTTCCTTCCTTCCTTCCTTCCTTCCTTCCTTCCTTCCTTCCTTCCATGGTGTGTAGTGGTTAGAAGGCAGTACTGCAGGCTAACTCTACCCACTGCCAGCAGTTCAATTCTGACCAGCTCAAGGTTGACTGAGTCTTCCTGATTTGGGGGCAAAATGTTGACTCTGTAAACTGCTTAGAGAGGGCTGTGAAGCGCTGTGAAGCGGTATATAAGTGCTATTGCTATCCTTCTTATCTTTTTTACTCCCTCTTATTTGTGCGATGATGATGATGATGATGATGATGATGATGATGATGATGATGATTACTCTGTTGCTTTGCATGTACACTGAGAACTTCAGCATTGGAGACAAATTCCTTGTGTGTCTAATCACACTTAGACAAATAAAGTGTTCTATTTCTATTCCTATTCCATTACTTGGCAGGATAAAAAAAAATAATGAAACAGTTATTGGGAGTCCCAAAGGAAGAATCCTATCATGGAGAATGATCCCTTGAGGATTCCCTGCCTGCTGAGGACTGCAAATCAAACTTGGTAAAAAATCCTTTCTGCCACTTGGAAGGACAGAAGGACAAACACACTATTTTCGGACACACAATCAAGCGGCCACCTTAAGCGGGAATCCGTAGTTTTGGGCCAGGGTTCCCAAAAGAGGGGTCATTAGAAGGCCCGTACTTACCGAGAGCTTGTACACAGCTGGGGACTGGTAAAGGACGTGGAAGACGTCATTGTAGAAAGTGAAGGAGCTCTTGTCATCCAGTCTCCACCTGAAGGTGACGTCCGACCCAGCGTCCATCACAGGGATGTAGCTCTGCAGTGGAGGGGGATAAGCAGCAATTTCAGAAGGAGTAGCCATTGTCCATCCATGCTAACCATTGTTTCATCAATCCTGGCCAAGCTCAAGCTAAGTGTCAGATGTGCTTCCGTTCAAAATCCAGGAAAGAAAGGCCCCCCAACTCCATGTTTTTAGAGAAGAGTACTTTTACTGAATAAGAATAACTGATAGCGACAAGAAGAAAGCAAGATGGGAGGCAAAAAGGAGCGTAAAATACATATAGAAAGTAATCCCAAATCCCTCCCCTCAAAACCCCAGGCTGGCCATCCAATCCCAATGCCCCCCAGATGTCATGTGGGCACATCTTCAGGTGGAGCCTTCACATCTGGCTGCAGAAACTGTTGACCTTGAGCCGGCTATAAACATGTCCATGTAGCCTTGCAGTAATGATGAGAACTTTCCTCCCTAGCCCTCTCAAACAGATCAGGAGAGATCTCCAGAACTACTTCCCCCCTCCTCCCAAATACCTAACCTCCCCCCTCCCCCCGTTTCTATGGCAGCCGAAACAAGCAGGCAGTGTGGAGGCTGACACTAGGCCTTTGAAGGGCTGGTGGCTGAGGCCTGTCAGCATCAGGTCTTTTTTTTTTGTCCTAAAAAGGAACCACCAACAGGCTTAACTGTGAAAGAGGCAGGTCTGACATTCAGCCTCCTGCTGATGTCCAAGGCTGGGCTAGGAGCCGTGGTGGTGCAGTGGTTAGAATGCAGTATTGCAGGCTAATTCACTGCTGACTGCCAGCAGTTCAATCCTGACCGCCTCAAGGTTGACTCCGCCTTCCATCCTTCCGAGGTCAGTAAAATGGGGACCCAGATGGTTGGGGGCAAGAGGCTGGCTCTGTAAATTGCTTAGAGAGGGCTGTAAAGCACTACAAAGTGGTATATAAGTCTAAGTGCTATTGCTATTTATCTCTATCATCTCTCTATCTAGCATCCCTCTGTCTGTCTGTCTGTCTGTCTGTCTGTCTGTCTGTCTGTCTGTCTGTCTGTCTATCTATCTATCTATCTATCTATCTATCTATCTATCTATCTATCTATCATCTTTCATCTCTCTCTCTCCCCCCTCCCTCCCTCCCTCCCTCCCTCTCTCTCTCCCTCCCTCCCTCCCTCCCTCCCTCCCTCTCTCTCCATGGTGGTTCAGTGGTTAGAATGTAGTATTGCAGACTGACTCTGCTGACTGCCAGGAGTTCAATCCTGACCGGTTCAGGGTTGACTCAGCCTTCCATCCTTCCAAGGTCAATAAAATGGGGACCCAGATTGTTGGGGGCAAGAAGCTGACTCTGTAAACCACTTAGAGTGGGCTATAAAGCACTATGAAGCGGTATAAAAGTCTAAGTGCTAGTGCTATTGTTAGTGCTACAGCCACAAGGACCTTCCAGCCGAAGGGGAGAATGGACTTTGCAGGCGCAGACCATTGTAGTGTTTTCAAGCTTCCCAGTGGAAAACATCAGGCCATTCCAGATGCAGACAAAGGACCGGTTTGAGGACCAAATAAGGATTTCACCTGAGCCATCTCAAGAACTGAATTCTGATGTGACTATCTACATTCTCAGACACTTGTGGTTTTCTGAAGCTGGTCTTAAAAGACATTTTATTACCATCCAGGTAACATCATCAGCCTTAAGCTACATGTATTGTCATTATTGCGTGCCTTTTGCAAGTTGCTCCTTTATTTCAGACACAATTATGTGGCCTGGGAAGACCCAGGAAGGAAGGAAAGCTAAGAAACGAAAACATGTTGATATCTCACATTGCGCTCAATCCGTAACCCAGAAAATTTGAGCCATTTTTTAAAAGTCTTGTGGGAAAAAGATTATTAAGCCACAAAACTGATGCCTACTGTGTCCCTTGGGCACATGGGCAGCTGGTCACTCACCACACGCTTGTTCTGCAGGACTCTGGTCTCTGGGTCTGGGGTCACACGCAGTCCTCGGATGGCGTCCTCTGCTTTCACCCTAATGGTGATGTTCTGTGAGCTCACGGCGTTCTTGGCCCACAGCACAAGGGTGCTCAGGTTGTGCCCAATGCTCTCCAGCAGGATTACAGAGAACCAGGTGTCATTGCTCTCTCTTGCGCACTCTGCCACCAGTGGAGTGACCGCTGGGGGGCAACTCCATCCAAAAGGGAAGCTCTGGTTGCCCCCCAGCCTGCCGGAGGTTGCGTTCATCCCGGAAAGGATTTTCACCACCAGCCACGTGCTGTTGCTTTCCACGTAGACTCTGCCACTTTTTTCCGGAGGGTAGATGACACGGAGGCCAGAGATGGCGGAAAGAGCCCAGAAGTCACAGGAGAAGTTCCTCCTGAAGATGCCATTGTTGACCGTGGCCTGCACTGCATAAAGGCCAGGGCGGTGGACGCTGGAGTTGTTTTGGGGCAGGAGCGGGACGGTCTCTTCAGCAGCCGCCAGGATCCTGAAAGGGCACCTGGAATCGTTCTGCCAGGCTTGGGGAGTGGGGTGGGCAGGCCAGCCGGGGTCCCAATCCAAAGAGCTGGCGGTGAAATAGCTCATCTGGGTAAGCGGCTTTTGGCTGGGATGGCAAAGGAGCAAAGCGCCAGGCCCGGCATCATGCTGGAAACTCACTGTATCGTTGGGTTTGACAAAGGTGTCCTTGCTTCTGAAGAGCAACTATGGAAAAAAAGCCTCAATGAGTTAATTCTTCCCTACACAATGCATCCCCCCCCTTCACTGATGCTGAGCAAAGGTTGGAGGAAAGTGGGGGAGTGTAATGTAGATGTAGTCCAAGGTAGAGAAAAGTAAAGTCTCACACTTAGGCAACAAAAACCAGAAGTACACATCTAGACTGGGTGAAATCAGGCTTAATAGCAATAACTCTGAGAGGGATCTTGGAGTCTTAAGTAGACAACCAATTAAATATGAGCTAGCAGTGTGTGGTGGTAGCCAAAAAAGCCAATGCAATCCTAAGCTGCATTAACAGAGGGATACAATCAAAATCAAGTGAGGTACTAATACCACTCTATAAAGCCTTAGTAAGACCACACCTAGAGTACTGCATCCAATTTTGGTCACCATACTATAAAAAAGAGGTTGAGACTCTAGAAAGAGTGCAAAGAAGAGCAACCAAGATGATTAGGGGACTATACGAAGAACAGTTGCAGGAACTGGGCATGGTTAGTCTAGTGAAGAGAAGGACCAGGGCTGACATGATAGCAGTCTTCCAATACTTGAGGGGCTGCCACAGAGAGGAGGGGAGGGTCAAGCTATTTTCCAAAGGACCTGAAGGCCAGACAAGGAATAATGGATGGAAAGTGAACAAGGAGAGATTCAAAAATAAAAAGAAGGAGGAATTTTCTGACAGTGAGAGTAATCAACCAATGGAACAGAAGTTGCCTTCAGAAGTTTTGGGAGCTTCATCACTGGAAGCTTTCAAGAAGAGACTGGACTGCCATCTGTCAGAAATGGTGTAGGGTCTCCTGCTTGGGCGGAGGGTTGGAGTAGATGACCCACAAGATCCCTTCTAACTCTGTTCATCTGTCTGTCTGAGTGTGGAGGGATGGAGTGGCTTGATTGCAACTGCCCCCCACCAAGGTAGAAGCAGGCATTGGGGCACAAGAGGTGCAAATATGCAGCTCAGAGAATTAAGATATCCTTTTTCTGGAATGATAAGAAAGAAAGAAAGAAAGAAAGAAAGAAGGAAGGAAGGAAGGAAGGAAGGAAGGAAGGAAGGAAGGAAGGAAGGAAGGAAGGAAGGAAGGAAGGAAGGAAGGAAGAAAGAAAGAAAGAAAGAAAGAAAGAAAGAAAGAAAGAAAGAAAGAAAGAAAGAAAGAAAGAAAGAAAGAAAGAAAGAAAGAAAGTCCAAAGAGCCACTTCATACAGGTAGTCCTCAGTTATGGACCTGTTCAGAAACTGTTTGAACATAAGACAGTGCTGGGAAAAAAATTTTTACGGTCATTTACAACCAGTTATGATCTTTGCAGATATCCCTCAGTAATATGATCACCGTTACAGTGAAGCAATATGCATTGTCCTGTTCTGACTTGTGTTTCCACCCCCACCCCACCACTTTGCAGTGCAGATTGACTGGAGAGAAAGGGATTACAAAAGAGAAGCTGTTTGCTCTTCTACACATTGAAAGCAATGTGATCGTGCTGGCAGCCTGAGGCTGGGATCCATGGGCACACCTTATAAACAGCTTACAGTGCTCTCTTGAAATCTCTCTCTCCCTCCCCCCCTCCCCCCCATCTCTCTGCTCTGCAGGGGAGTGGGGGACTGGGTGGGATGCAAGCATTTTATTTAGGCAATCTCTCCTTTGCCTGGCCCTTTTCTGAGATCGCATTGTTCTTGATGTGTATAAGAGCAGACAGCTTAATCTCTTAAAATCCCTTCCTCTCTGCTCTCCCCAGTCTGTGGGGAAGGGAATGAAGGGTCAGACAAATGAAACATTGGCAATAGAAATCACTCCCCCCCCCAAAAAAAAAGAGATTGGGAAGATGGGAAGAAAGAGGTTTCAAGAGAGTACGTTATTCTGGGCTCCTAGCCAGAGGTGGGTTCCTGCCGGTACGCTCTTACCTGTTGGTCACCGAAGAAGCCGATGGCGTTCGCGGCGCGGGGCTTTCCCCGCCCGCTTTCCCCAGCCTGCCTGGACGCCACCATTTGCGTTCTTTTGCCCTCTACGCAAGCAGAACGCTTTGCGCATGCGCAGAGGGCAAAAGAACGCAAATGGCGGCCTCCAGGCAGGCGGGGGAAAGCGGGCGGGGAAAGCCCCGCGCCGCGAACGCCATCGGCTTCTTCGGTGACCAACAGGTAAGAGCGTACCGGCAGGAACCCACCTCTGCTCCTAGCCCCAGCAATGACTCAATCACATTGCTTTCAATGTATACAAGACAATAAGCAGGCCCTCCAGCATTTCAAAAAGTGGGGAGTGGTTAGGAGGCAAATAGAAACTGAAGATGGGAAAAACAAACTACATGCTTATTTTCAAAGGCATTATATTAGAAATGCATTATTATTAGAATGGGAAAAAAATCAAAGAACAATATTATTTGAAAATACCAGTCTGGCTCTCCACAATGGAGGCACTGATCCATCCAAACATTATTAACCTGGGGAAAATTACTAGATACAAAGATATTTTGAATGAAAAAGGGGAGCTCAAAACTAAACAGGAACTGAGTGGTCAAGGGATTGATATAGCATGGTGGCCACAAGTGCAGATACAATTTAGATATGAGAAAGATGCTAAAATGTATGGTTTTTATAAAGAATGAACAGAACTACATCAGATACTAACAGGGACAGATGAAAAATTCATAAAGAAAATGTATAGTTATTAAGTATTAAAATGGAAGATGAACAAGTAAAGGAGACAATGATAGTATGGGCTAAAAACTTTGGATATACAATAGAGTTAGATAAATGGCAGAAATTAAAAGCACACATTTAAACTCTGGAATCATCAGAGCCGAGGTGGCGCAGTGGTTAAAATGCAGCACTGCAGGCTACTTCAGCTGGCTGCTAGTTCAGCAGTTCGGCTGTTCAAATCTCACCGGCTCAAGGTTGACTCAGCCTTCCATTCTTCTGAGGTCGCTAAAATGAGGACCCAGATTGTTAGGGGCAATATGCTGAACTCTGTAAACCGCTTAGAGAGGGCTGTAAAGCACTAGGAAGCGGTATATAAGTCTAAGTGCTATTGCTAAGTGCTATTGCTATTGCTATCTTCTTTTAACAACCCCATAATCCTTTGCGGGATGGAGTCTGGGCAACTGAATGGAGCTAGCAGAGTGTTTACTGGCCAGATGCCCTACCTGTCGCCAATGCAGAGTTTTGTTCAGCAGATATATTCTCAGTGTGCCTAGAGAGAGAAATACCTGCCTGTACCTAGAATCGAACTCACAGCCTCCTGATTGTGAGGCGAGAACTCCATCTCTAGGCCACCACACCGCACCACTCCATTTCAACTCTGGAATCCAGTGACCAAAATGAAACTCTAGGTTGGATAATTTCAGAAGTGGGTTTAGATGCCATCATGGATGTTTGGCTACAGGCGGCCCCTAATTACGATGGCAATGCTGGAGGACAACCTCAAAGGCGCAATTCTTTCCATATCAAGGATAGAATAAGGGGTGGAGTTAGGGGCTGGAGTGTTGCATTCACATCCTACTCATAGGCTACTCCTTGGTTGCTGCTGAGCTGAAGTGGCTTTTGGCCTGAATGAGCCTCAGGGCCCTTCCAATGCTCTCTTCTGTCCGTTGAAGCCAAGATGACAAACTGAGCATAATATCCATCCTTAGTTTTATCAGTGCTATTATTAGGCATTCTGAATAATCTTAACAACTAATCAGCAATGAAAATTTTCAAGAATGTAAAGCACGTATCATGCTGTTTCTGAATAACCTCAGTCTTAGTCACTGCATTGGACAGTTCTACTGGCTTTTTATCTCAGTTCCAGACTGGCTTCACGTAGCTCAGCACCTACAAAACAGACCCTGATCACACATCAATTCTGCCAAGAACTCTCCACTTACAAGGTACCGCATGGAGGGGCCCAGGGGCAACATAAAATGTGACGTCTTAAGCTCCGTGCTCCAGGATTTATTGTTGCAGGGGTGAAGAACACCAGTAGCTGCCTGAGTTGTTGAGTTGGCACATGGCTCTTGGTGGCAGCAGCTTCCTAGTGGTTGGCATGAGTTGGCCAAGTGGCACCACTGGAGGCCAAATGGACAGTCCATTGGTGTCCAAGTCTCATTCTCTTGAGAAACAAGGAAGAGGTCAGTGACGTTCGTGATCTCGTTGCATACTGAAAGAAAGGAAGAACAAATAACACTCTGGTTTTTGTCTGAGCTTCTTCCAGAGCAGTATTTTACAGAAATGTTCTTAGACTGA
Source organism: Diadophis punctatus similis (assembly GCA_023053685.1). Lineage (NCBI taxonomy): Eukaryota > Metazoa > Chordata > Lepidosauria > Squamata > Dipsadidae > Diadophis > Diadophis punctatus. Next base: position 3,246,077 of record JALIGW010000018.1, read on the forward strand.
GCCATTCTAAGCTGGAAACAGTCATTCTACTTTCTCCTATAACGTTTTCTCTCTTGAAACACCCTGCAAATGGCATAAACCTGCTTTTTATTTATTTCCAGCCTCTGTCTTTCTCCGTATGAAAATGAGGTTGCAGAAAGATGAATAGTAACGGAGAGGGTTTTTAGATAGTTTGTATGTCATGTTCAAAGTGGGGCTTTGGCATATTTATCATTCTTTCTCAACTGCAGTTATAGGCCAGTATAATTTACCTAGATTTTCAATAATTTATACTGATAAAAAAACATATAAAATGTTTGCAGCTTAAAAACAAACCAACAATCCAAAAAGGAAGAACAGAAAATAAAGTAGAAAAAAGAATAGAACAGATAACAACCACTTCTCGGTCACAGAATCATAGACCTTAGAGGTCACCTAGGCCAGGGTCGGCAACCTGTGGCTCTGGAGCTGCATGTGGCTCTGGAGCCGCATGTAGCTCTTTCACCCCTCTGCTGCAGCTGCCTGTCGCTCAAAATATGCATCACAACCGCCAATGTGCGACACCTGCCGGCACACGATTTATTGAGCTTTTCGACCCTTGATAGGCCAACCATGGATAAATCCAAGAACAGTTTCAGAAAAAGCAGCACATTTAATGATACGTGGGCAAATTCATTTGCTTCCACTGCTGATGAGACTGGTTTACCAGTATGCTTAATATGTGGTGAGAAATTGGATATATGCAGTGTTATCTTCATTTTAGATGTCAAAAGGGTTTTGTGGCTCCCGGTGTTTTCTTTTCTGTGGGAAACAGGTCCAAATGGCTCTTTGAGTGTTTAATGTTGCCGACCCCTGACCTAGGACAACCTCCTGCTCAGCACAGGATCCCTGCCCTCCAGCCACTGAAGTCCAGCAAGAAAGGAGAACTCATCACTTCACTTCACTTCAAGCCCCTGGTTCCACCATCTGACAGTTCATAGATCTTGTATCTTTCCTTGTAGCCCTCAGGAGCAACAGAAAACAAGTCCACTCCCACTTCTACCATGTTTCCTCAAAAATAAGACCCTGTCTTATATTTTTTTGAACCCTGAAATAAGCGCTTGGCCTTTATTTATTTATTTATTTTGGTATTCTTATATGCCGCCCAACTCCCGAAGGACTCAGGGCGGCCTTATTGCCATGCACTCAAAAGCCCAATTGGGCTTATTATCGGGGGATGCCTTATTTTGGGGGGAAACAGGGTACTTGACAACTCTTCAGGTATTTGAGACTCCTATCCTACTTGCCCCCATCAATTTTTCTGAAGGCTAAATTCTCTAGTCCTTCTTCATGGGGCTTGGTTTTCAGGTCCTTTACTGTCTTCACTCTCCCTTGGAACCCACTCCAGTTTGTCCCTGTTCTTTCTAAACTGAGGTGCCTCAAAGTGATCGTGATGCCCCAAAAGATGGAACTATGGCTTCCCACGATTTGGACTTTCTGCTCCTATTAATGCACCTCTAGATAGCATTTGCCTTCTTAGCAGCTGCATCACACTGTCAAAGGCTGATGCCAAGAGTCTGTTGTCTGATATGGTCCGCAGAAGAAGAGCAACTGCATCAGGATTTAATGCCACTGGAGGGGGATGCTCAAGCTAGAGTGCCTGGCACCAGGAACATTCACAACAGGGGCCCCTAAAGGGTTCCTTGACAGGACCCGGAGAAGGAGAGGAATCTTCAAATACCCAGAGGAGAGCTACATAAGGATGAAAAGCTGCTTTCCACTGCTCCAGGGGCCAGGGCGAGATCTCATAGGCTTTAGTTGAAGGACAACTAAGTTTTAGTTGAAAGTAAGAAGAGTTGGCTAATGACATCAGAGACACCTGGATCACTATAATCTAGAACAGGGCTGTCAAACACAAGGCCTGCAGCCCGAATGCGGCCCGCGGTATGGTTGGATGCGGCCTGCGTCACTACCCAATGCAAAGAGGAAACATGCCAGCAGTTTGAGGAGTGTCATCAAGCTGGCCACGCCCACCCAATTGGCCACACCCACCCAGTCCCCCACCCCCGATGCGGCCCTCAATGAAACTGAGTTTGACACCCCGATCTAGAATGTCTGATCAACTTTTTTTTTAAAAAAATAATTTTTATGAATTATATTAAAAAAACTAACATACAAACAAACAAACATAAAAACATGTGTAAACATATGTATATACAAATAAGGTATCAAATATCTTTGAAAATAGAAAACATTGAACATACATGTCAACCATCCCGTCGACACTATCCTTTTACAGCCTGGTGGTACAAAAACGTGTTTATTCTATAAAGTTATTGTTTACATCATTATCTTCCTTATATCTTCCAATATTTTCCTTATTTTTTTCTATTATTATATTATATTATATTCAGTCTATTATCATTACAATAAAACAATTTTTCCTTTTTCAACAATGGTTCTTTTATTCAACTTGATTAATATAACAAATGTCTACTTTTTCGCATAGACCGCATAGACCGCAAATGTCTACTTTTTCGCATAGAACAAATTATGGGAATATATACAATTTTACAAGGTTTTAAAATATTAATCAAGTTGAATAAAAGAACCATTGTTGAAAAAGGAAAAATTGTTTTATTGCAATGATAATAGACTGAATATAATATAATAATAGAAAAAAATAAGGAAAATATTGGAAGATATAAGGAAGATAATGATGTAAACAATAACTTTATAGAATAAACACGTTTGTGTACCACTAGGCTGTAAAAGGATAGTGTCAACGGGATGGTTGACATGTATGTTCAATGTTTTCTATTTTCAAAGATATTTGATATCTTATTTGTTTTTTGTTTTTTTAAAATAATTTTTATTAAGTAAATTTAAAAATACATAGAACATGAAAAACAAAACATATATGAACATAACTACATATATACAAATATATATATGAAAATAGATGCAAATTTTATAAAAAGTACACAGTACAAAACTAACAAAACCCACAGAAAAAACAAAACTTGACATCTCACATAAAACGGTATAGCTATTTTACATTAAGCAGATACCTTATTTGTATATACATATGTTTACATATGTTTACACATGTTTTATGTTTGTTTGTTTGTTTGTATGTTTGTTAGTTTTTTTAATATAATTAATAAAGATTATTTATATAAAAAATATTAATCAAGTAGAATGTCTGATCAACTTAACGTTCTCTCACCTTTTGGGCGGGCTGGGCGGTGTACTTGAAGCCGGATATGGGCCGGCTGCTGTAGTTCCTGCGCCACCAGCTCCAAGGCTACTAAAAAGCCCTCCTGTTGAAATGCCAAGCTGGGAAACACCAGAGTCTGGAAAACAGAAGGGCCAAGATTTCACCGAGATCTCTCGTGAGCGATCTCTGCCCAAAGGAGGCTGTGAGCGGATCCTCACCTCTACTGGCCCTGATGGGGCAGAAGGCTCTTCTCTTTCAGTCAGGCTTCTGGTGGCCACATAGGTGTCGAACGCAAGAGATCCCAGTTGAAAGCGGTCAGCATTTAGAAGAATCTCTACTGGAAGGAGCAAAGGGGAAGAGTGGGGGAGGAACATGAAGTCTCTTTTTCTTATTGGAAAGCGATGTTCTAAAGTCCAGGGGTGGCCAAACTATGGCTCTTTGAGGACCTGTGGACTTCAACTCCCAGAATTCCTGAGCCAGCATGGCTGGCTCAGGAATTCTGGGAGTTGAAGTCCACAGGTCCTCAAAGAGCCATAGTTTGGCCACCCCTGTATCTAAACAGAGGACTCCCAAATCCTGAAATCTAAGAAATTTTCACAGAATTTTGCTTTCTTTGGTTATTTTTCTCTGCTCCAAATAAAACTTCTACTAGACACTTCGGGAAACAGCAACATAAAAGGGACACAGGCTTTCATCAGAAAGAGTATCTTGCTTTAAATAATTGGCTCGTTGGTTCTCCCCCCCCCCCATCACTTCATTTTCTACAGTATATTTTTTCTTTTTCTGTTTCATTACATAATGCCACCCACCCACCTTCCCTCTCAGCCATGAAAGAGATCAGACCTGCTCAACTTTCTTCTATGTCAGGCCTGGCCAATCTATGAGGCAGCCTGCGTCCTTTTTATCACTTGGGCAAGAATAATTTCAGTCCTGGGTCTTATGGGGTTGGAGTAAACCAGGGGGCTTTAGGCTGCCTTCCCAGGAACTTCAACCATGTGGAATTCTGGGATCTGAAGTCCATAAGCCTTAAAGTTGCCAAGTCTGGAGATCCCTGTTCTAGAGGCTGACTGGGGAATTCTGGGAACTGAAGTCCACAAGTTTTAAAGTTGCCAAGTTTGGAGGAGCTTGGAGTAAACTGACGAAATGTGTGCTTAATGCTAGCAGTGGCTTTCAGCACCCATTTCATCGCCTTCAAACCACTAGGAATGATTTTCCATTGGGGTGGGGTGGGGAACAAAACATACCTGCATCATTTTGTCCATTGAAACCTTTAACCTCCCCACAGTCCAAGACTTGGTGGAATGCATCCCGTGCTGTCCCTGCCATGTCCAGAGGGCCAAAATAGCCCCAAACCAGGAGAAACTCGCTCCTCCCTACTCTAAAGGCAAGGGAGTTTCTCTCTAGGGAAGTCTGCAGAGTCAGAGGGCCCGAAAGGACACTCCAAAATCCTGGAATTCTCCTCTGAGCCCATTGAGCCAGGAAGGCTGGTGCATCGCTCCTGGGGAATGGGACAACTCGCTGCAGCCAACTCATCATGGCCAACTTTCTGTGGGACAATTTAACAATTCTATTTAATTATTTAAAATAAATACAAATCATTTTAATTTTTGCCATTCACATTTTATTCTGTCCTTCCTTTTGCATCCTTTCTTAAATGATTCTATTCCGCCATTTCTTTGATATTAAGTGTAACTGTTGTCCAGCAGTGAGTTGGCCGTGGTGAGTTGGCTGTGGTGAGTTAGCCATGGTTGAGTTGGCCGTGGTGAACTGTCATAGATCCTCGCTCCTGGCTTAGCTTTTTGGAGACAAGACGCTGTGCAGCCCAGTAGTGCCCAAGGACCCTGGAATAAAACCCACCTTGTGGCTTGTGCTCGCACACGTAGCTGTGCTTGGCCGTACACAGATCAGTGTTGCACTGCCCGGCAGGACCCATCCGGACACAGTGGTCGGCATTGGAGGGATGGGGCTCACCCGGAAGCCAGTTCTGGCAGCTCTGCAGATCGAAGCCTTCCTCGCCTTGCGGCAAAGGGCTGGGGCTTGCCACGTCATTAAACCCGATCCAGACATCCAGGCTCCTTTGGGGAGAGAAAACTCAGGATGGATCAGGGAGACACCAGCATGGCATGCCTTGCCCGGAACAGCCTGGCTGTCCAGAAGAGCCTTCAGGAACATGTGCCAAGAGATGGAAGCAGCTGGACTTCTCCAGGAGGAACTGACCTTCCCTTTCTCACAATGAAACACGTAACCGGTGACTGAATGTATGCAGGTTGAGCGTATGCAGCACAAAGGGAAGAAAGGGCTTGGGTTGGTTCAAGGGCGCTCGCAGGGAGGAAGGGTCAAAAAAGGCAGGATGGCAACTGTGGCTACAACAGGGGGTGTCCAAACTTGGCAACTTTTCAGACTTCTGGACTTCAACTCCCAGAATTCCCCAGCCAGCTCTGCTGTCCACAAGTTTTAAAAGTTGCCAAGTTTGGAAGCCCCTGAGCTACAGGAGCGAAATCCCACATGAAAAAAACTGTAAGAAATGACAGTTAAGAGAAGGATTGAGTCAAGGATGTGTAGGGCGCTTGAGGCTACGACAAATGCTTTAATTAAAGCAGATCATTTTTATTGATCGTTCATTTATTTCACTGATCTCTGCCTTCTTGTACAGGAGCTCAGGGTGGCATGCACAGAATCTCTCTCCCACAGTGACCCAGTAAGGACCCAGAGAGCAGAACCTGGTCTCCCAGCTCCTCATCCAGCTCCTTCCCCACACCCCCACCCTGGTTTTTGGCAATGGCTGGGTTCACACACCTGACTAACCATTTCCCAGTCAATCCACTGAAAATTACAACTTCTGGAACAACTCCAAGGGACCACACCAAAAGTTTGGGTATACTGGGATCTTGCAGCTTGGGCCCAGTTGTCCCTGCTGGTTTCACCCTGGTGGCACAAGCCGGACTGCAGCATTGCACGCAAACTCTGCCCACAGCCTGGAGTTCGATCCTGACCGGCTCAAGGTTGACTCAGCCTTCCATCCTTCTCAGGTCAGTAAAATGAGGACCCAGATTGTTGGGAGCAATGTGCTGACTCTGTAAACTGCTCAAGGAGTGCAGTAAAATGCTATGGGGTGGTATATAATTCCTTGGATATTGCTATTCAGTGTCCAGCCCCAATCTTGGGGGAAACTCCCAATAAATGTCCCTCCTTCCTCGCAAGGAAGCCTTTGTTTGAGGCAGCCTGCCTAAGCAGGCGGCTCTGTGTGTCCAGGCAACCTCCAAAGAAGGCTGCATGGATTGGGGGGGCTGCCTTCCCAGAAATGTCAATTAATTACCAGCAGAGTTGCAGCTTACACTGGGCACCGGATCCCTCCGGGCTCAACCTGGCCAGTTTTCAAATAGCCACACCTGCATTCAAAGATCAGTTTTGTCTTTCTGTCTCTCTGCACCCCTTCCCTGTGATCCTGTTTGGGCTTTGCAAGCACCCCCAGCCATCCTCTTCCAAGCCCCCACCCCCAACCTCTCCTCTGACCAAAGGCCAGCTCTCCTTGGCAGTGCCCCCCCCCCCAATGTTTGGAATTCCTTTCCCAGGGAAACCACCCTGGCATCTGGCCACAGGCCCTTTCTGGGCTACAGTGATATTCTTTCCTCTGACAAGGCTTCAAGGGGGTGGGTGGGGGGCTTTAAATCAGAACTAAGCCACCCAAGCCCCCGCTCATCAGGGGGCAGAAGAGAGAGGGCAGTGAGCTGGAAATGCATGGAAACCCCCACCTCAGCTCTGGCCAGTCATGAAGACGTCAACCCTTTGCACAGATCCGTCTTGTGCACCAATTGCGATCCTTCTTGGAGAGAGAGGCTTTGCTCACAGTCACCCATGCCCTTATCACCTCACGGCTAGACTACTGTAACACGCTCTACATGGAGCTACCATTGAAGAGCATCGGAGATTGCAATTGGTACAGAATGCAGCTGCGCGAGCTGTGGTGGGTGTACCAAGATACACCCACGTAACACCTATTCTCCGCCAGCTGCATTGGTTGCCTATTAATCTCCGGTCGCAATTTAAGGTGTTGGTTTTGACCTTTAAAGCCCTACATGGCTCAGGGCCAGGCTACCTTCGGGACCGCATCCTACCACATACCTCCCTACGACCAGTTAGGTCCCACAGAGAGGGCCTCCTCCGGGTCCCATCGGCCAAACAATGTCGGTTGGTGGGCCCACAGGGGAGGGCCTTCTCTGTGGGAGCCCCGTCCCTCTGGAACCAACTCCCACCAGAGATCCGGACTATCCTCACTCTGCTGGCCTTCCGTAAAGCCATAAAAACATGGCTCTTCCGGCAGGCGGGGTGAAGAAGATCAGATTCCCCCATGAATGGTGTTTTTTAATAATGTTTGAATAATGTTTTTAATTTTTAAATTGTTTCTTACTGTTTTTTACTATACGTTCTTATCCATGTTGTACGCCGCCCTGAGTCCTGCGGGATTGGGCGGCCTATAAGAGCGCTTATAAATAAATAAATAAATAAAAACCCACTCTGCACACCTCCTCCCCAGCCTACAGATGCAGGAACTTTCTGGTTGGGGTGGGGAGGAACAGCCCCTCCCTGGGAAACCAGACTTCAAAGCCCAGCATTTTCTCAAGCACTCTGGGCACATCTGGTTGAAATAACGTTCCTCCTCATGTGAAGACATTTATCCCTCCCTGGAATCCTTTAAGGGGGACACTCAGGCCCTCCGCTAAGCGACTTAAAGGGCTCTTGCACAATGTTCTCAACGCAGCCTCTGAAAGCACCAGGGCAGCCCAACCTGGTTCTCTCACACGAACATTGGCTTAGAAGAAACGTCTATGGCAGTGTTTCCCAACCTTGGCAACTTGAAGATGTCTGGACTTCAACTCCCAGAATTCCCCAGCCAGCGAATGCGAAGAGGGGGCCGACCTGGTTTGTATAACTGAGACCTGGCTGGGCCAGGAGGGAGGAGTAGCTCTCTCTGAGATATGCCCGGACGGGTTCTCAGTGCAGCATCATTCCCGACCCCAGGGAAGGGGGGGAGGAGTGGCAATAATAACACGTGGAAACCTGCATCCTCGTAGGATCCCTGCCCCGGAGATTGTTGGGTGTGAGACGCTCCTTCTGAAGTTGGACTTAGGGGTACAGGTGGGCCTTCTCTTAACGTACCTGCCTCCCAGCTGCGTAAGTAAGGCCCTGCCTGAGCTGCTCGAGGCAGTAGCCGGCTTGGCAGTTGAGTTCCCTAGGCTCATGGTGCTGGGGGACTTCAACTTGCCTTCTGCTGGTGAAACCTCTGGGATAGCCCAGGAGTTCATGGATTCCATGACAACCATGGACCTGACCCAAGTAATCCAGGGTCCGACTCATGAGGGTGGTCACACGCTCGACCTAGTGTTTCTCTCGGGGCAGTGGAGAGATGATCTGAAGATAAGGGATATAGTCATCACCCCTCTGTCATGGTCAGATCATTTCCTACTGAGGTTGGATTCCGCAGTTCCATTCCTCCCCCGCAGGGAGGCGGGACCGACTAGGTGGTTCCGCCCCAGGCGCCTAATGGAACCAGAAGGATTCCAGAGGGAACTTGGGGAAATACCTGAAGCCCTGGTACACAGTTCGGCTGATTCCCTGGTGGCTGGCTGGAACATCGCAGCATCAGGGGCTTTAGACCGAATTGCGCCTTTGCGACCTCTCCGCGGCAGTGGATCCCGGAAAGCCCCCTGGTTTACCGAGGAGCTCCGGGAGATGAAACGCCAGAAGAGACGTCTGGAGCGCCGCTGGAGGTCCAGCAAAACCGACTCCGACCGAACACTATTAAGAATTTACATCAGATCTTATTTAGTGGCGATAAGGGCGGCAAAACGATCCTATTTTTCCGCTCTTATTGCGTCCGCAGATTCTCGCCCAGCCGCCTTGTTTAGGGTGACTCGCTCCCTCCTTGCGAAAGGGGGGAGCGAGGAGCACTTGCAAGGCAGAGCTGAGGAATTTGCCGAGTTTCTGATGGATAAAATCGCTCGGATTCGGTCAAACCTGGACTCTGGCTGGGCAGAGTCCATGGAGTTGACAGGGGCAAGTCTTAGTCCACCGTTGTGGGAGGAGTTTGGGCCTGTTTCTCCTGAGGATGTGGACAGAGCCATGGGGGCAATGGGGGCCTCCACCTGTTTATTGGACCCGTGCCCCTCCTGGCTGGTTTCTGCCAGCAGGGAGGTGACACGCGGCTGGATCCGGGCGGTGGTCATCGCTTCTTTGGGGGAGGGTTCCGTACCGCAGTCATTAAAAGCTGCGGTGGTGAGACCCCTCCTGAAGAAGCCTTCCCTGGATCCAGCTGATTTGAAGAACTATCGTCCCGTCTCCAACTTGCCTTTTTTAGGGAAAGTTGTGGAGAAGGTGGTGGCCACTCAGCTTCTGCGGCTTCTGGATGAAACAGACCATCTAGATCCCTATCAGTCGGGTTTCAGGCGCGGCTACAGTACAGAAACTGCCTTGGTCGCTCTGATGGATGATCTCTGGCGGGCCCGGGATGGGGGAAATTCCTCCATCCTGGTGCTACTTGACCTCTCAGCGGCTTTCGATACCATCGACCATGGTATCCTTCTGCATCGTCTCGGCGAGTTGGGAGTGGGAGGCACCGTTTTACGGTGGTTCTCCTCTTATCTCGCCGATAGGATGCAGTCGGTGTTGGCGGGAGGGCAGAGATCCACCCCTAGGCCCCTGTTATGCGGGGTGCCTCAGGGGTCGGTCCTCTCGCCCATCCTGTTTAACATTTACATGAAACCGCTGGGGGAGATCATCCGCAGACATGGGGTGTGTTTCCACCAGTACGCTGACGACACCCAGCTGTACATCACCACCCCGTCTGACTTCAGTGTGGCAGCCGATGTAATGTGCCGATGCCTGGACGACGTTAGGATCTGGATGGGGAGGAACAGACTCAGACTCAACCCCGACAAGACTGAGTGGCTTTGGATATTGCCTCCTAAGGATTATGACAACTATCCCTCCTTGGTTCTCGAGGGAGCGAAACTGACTCCCTCGGATCAGGTCCGCAACTTGGGGGTCCTCCTAGACCCACAGCTAAAATTGGAACACCATCTCACTGCTGTGGCTAGGGGGGCCTTTGCACAGGTTCGCCTGGTGCACCAGTTGCGGCCATACTTGGAGAAGGAGGCTCTACTCACGGTCACTCATGCCCTTGTCACCTCCCGTTTGGACTACTGCAACGCGCTCTACATGGGGCTACCCTTGAAGAGTATCCGGAGACTCCAGTTGGTGCAAAATGCAGCTGCGCGTGCTGTGGTGGGTGTGCCAAGGTACACCCACGTGACACCTATACTCCGCCAGCTGCATTGGTTGCCCATTAGTCTCCGGGTCCAATTCAAGGTGTTGATCATCATCTTTAAAGCCCTTCATGGCTTAGGACCAGGTTATCTCCGGGACCGCATTCTGCCTCATACTTCCCTCCGACCGGTTAGGGCCCACAGAGTTGGCCTCCTCCAGCTCCCGTCAGCCAAGCAATGCCGGCTGGCGGGTCCTAGGGGGAGAGCCTTCTCTGTGGCCGGCCCCGCGCTCTGGAACCAACTCCCCCCAGAGACCCGAACTATCCCCACCCTGCTGGCCTTCCGAAAAGCCGTTAAGACATGGCTCTTCCTGCAGGCAGGGGGTAGAGCTTAATTCCATCTACACTCTCCCCCGGGTATGTCTGGCGGTTGAATGGTGCTTTTATATTGAAATTTTTAATTTTTATATTTTGATTTTAAATTGAATTTATTGGTTTTCTTGTATTTTTCCTGTGTTGTAAGCCGCCCTGAGTCCCTCGGGAGTGGGGCGGCATATAAGAAACCATAAATAAATAAATAAATAAATAAGTTGCCAAGGTTGGGAAACACTGGTCTATGGGGTATTGATAGGAGAAGAGGGGCAGCTTCGTCCACCCTAGCCAATTCTTAACACAAACCTCTCCCAGCCCTGTTGTTTGTCTTCAACCTTCTCTGCCCCAGCAAAATGAGGAAGAAGTTAGGTAAGGAACTGGCAACAGAAAATCGGAATATTCCCATCTTAACAATCTCTCCCCGATACATCCATCAGCAAAAATACTTGAATTCCAGTATCATCCTTTAACCAAGAATAACAGAATAACAGAGTTGGAAGGGACCTTGGAGGTATTCTAGTCCAACCCCTGCTCAGGCATACCAAAGGATACCATATGAAACCAAACCATATACCTTACCAACCAATGGTCATGTTCTCTCCAGCAACTGCAGCGTTCTCAACGCAGCCTCTGAAAGCACCAGAGCAGCCCAACCTGGCAGGCTGATGGGCTCCAGGGCACCACGCTGGGGACCCTCTTGCAAAAGGGCTGCAGGAAGGAGACTTCCCTGTTCAAGCCCACTTCTAACCCACCCATCACTACAGTGGGCTTCATTCTGCTTTCCTCTCCCCTGCAACCGGCAGCCTCTCCCAAAACGTACAAAAATACTCCCCCTCTACCGCCCCTCCTTAACAAAAGTAGACATTTCCTGCCCGGTAAGACACAGGTGCACACTTTGTGTCATTGAAGAACATGTATATGTGGGGCAAACGTTGTCGAGGACACGGCGCATATAATATTTGAATGTAGGATGTATGAGGAAGTAAGAAAACAATACCTGTCCCCAATTATAAATAAATTTTCCCACTGGAATGTAAGGCATAAATTAACATTTCTATTGAAGGCAGACTCTCCTCCCCTGGTAAGGGCTATCACTCGCTATCTTAATAGGATAACAGCAATAGGAGCCAGCTACATTGAAAAGAATTTCATTGATTGGAAGAAAGATGAGCGGAGTTAGAGACGAGTTATTTTATTTGGGTTATCTAGTTTTGGAAATTTAGTTATTGAATTTTGATATCGTTGAATTTTGATGTCATGTACCATATATATATATTTGTACGGTTGTTTCTGTACCTGTTTGTTCTGTTTTTCTTTTCTTTGAAAAGGCCTTCGGGCTATTCAATAAATGTACTGTACTGTACTTTGTGTCATTGTCGCTTCTCCTCTGGCTGCTGCGGCCTCCCTGTCAGCATTTGGCACATCCTCAGCCCCCCAAGTCTTTGCCCACCTCAAGAACACAGGCTGCAGCCCCACATCTTTCAGGCCATAATTGAGGTGGAGCTCAGGGCAAAGCAACCTGACAGGAGGAGAAGGAGCTGCCTATGGAGCTTCTCGGTCATCCAGGTCATGGTTGTCCCAAAAGTGCTTTTTCAAAAGGCAAGTGAGCTTTGTTTTTCCTTCCTTCAGTTCTGAATTGAAGAAGCTCCTTGGCTGAGAAGCGAAATGTCTTCAAGGCAAAACAAAATCCAAGCCGCCTTTTGAAAAGCATCTTTGGGACAGCCCCAGGGGCGGCTTCCTAATTTTTTTACTACCACTCTGTAGGTGTGGCTTATTTTGTGGGTGTGGCTTGCCGGCCATGTGACCGGGTGGGCGTGGCTTCTCGGACTGCTGAAGGGAGGGGAGAGCCATTAAACCTGAGTCTGACCGGACACTTTTAAGAACTTACATTAAGTCTTACTTAGTGGCGATAAGGGCGGCAAAATGCGCGTATTTTTCCGCTCTTATTGCGTCCGCCGACTCCCGCCCAGCCGCCCTGTTTAGGGTGACTCGCTCCCTCCTAGCTAAGGAGGGAGCTGAAGATCCCTTGCAGGGCAGAGCTGAGGAATTTTCTCAGTTTCTGGCGGACAAAGTCGTTCAGATTCGGACAGAGCTGGACTGCATTTGGACAGGGCAAGCCGAGATGACAGGGGTGAGTCTTAGTCCTGTTATATGGGACGAGTTTGAACCTGTCACTCCTGAGGATGTGGACAAGGCCATAGGAGCGATGAGCGCCTCCACTTGTTTATTGGACCCGTGCCCCTCCTGGCTGGTTTCTGCCAGCAGGGAGGTGACACGCGGCTGGCTCCAGGCGGTTGTGATCGCTTCTTTGAGAGAGGGATCCATCCCACAGCCTTTAAAAGCTGCGGTGGTGAGGCCCCTCCTCAAGAAGCCTTCCCTGGACCCAGCGGATTTAAAGAACTTCCGTCCAGTCTCCAACTTACCCTTTTTGGGTAAAGTTGTTGAGAAGGTGGTGTCGCTCCAACTCCTGCGGCTTTTGGAGGATACTGATTATCTGGATCCCTTTCAATCGGGTTTCAGGCGCGGCTACAGTACGGAGACTGCTTTGGTCGCACTGATGGATGATCTCTGGCGAGCCCGGGATGGGGGTTATTCCTCCATCCTGGTGCTACTTGACCTCTCAGCGGCTTTCGATACCATTGACCATGGTATCCTTCTGCGTCGTCTTGGGGAGATGGGAGTGGGAGGCACTGTTTTACGGTGGTTCTCCTCCTACCTCTCTGACAGGACGCAGTCGGTGTTGACAGGAGGACAGAGGTCGACCCCTAGGCCCCTGGTTTGCGGGGTGCCACAGGGCTCGGTCCTCTCGCCCATCCTGTTTAACATTTACATGAAACCGCTGGGCGAGATCATCCGACGACATGGGGTGAGGTATCAGCAGTATGCTGACGATACCCAGCTGTACATCTCCACCCCGTGTCAGTTCAGTGAAGCAGTTGATGTAATGTGCCGCTGCCTGGATGATGTGAGGGTCTGGATGGGAGTGAACAGACTCAGGCTCAACCCAGACAAGACTGAGTGGCTCTGGATATTGCCTCCCAAGGACTATGTCGACTGTCCCTCCTTGGTTCTCGGGGGAGAAAAATTGACTCCCTCAGAACAGGTTCGCAATTTGGGTGTCCTCCTAGACCCACAGCTAAAATTGAAGCAACATCTTTCAGCTGTGGCTAGGGGGACCTTTGCACAAATCCGTCTTGTGCACCAATTGCGACCTTACTTGGAGAGGGAGGCCTTGCTCACAGTCACTCATGCCCTTGTCACCTCACGGCTAGACTACTGTAACGCGCTCTACATGGGGCTACCCTCGAAGAGCATCCGGAGACTCCAGCTGGTACAGAATGCAGCTGCGCGAGCTGTAGTGGGTGTACCAAGATACACCCACGTAACACCTCTCCTTCGCCAGCTGCATTGGCTACCAATTAGTCTCCGGTTGCAATTTAAGGTGTTGGTCGTTACCTTTAAAGCCCTACATGGCTCAGGGCCAGGTTACCTGCGGGACCGCATCCTACCACATACCTCCCTAAGACCGGTTAGGTCCCACAGAGAGGGCCTCCTCCGGGTCCCGTCGGCCAAACAATGCCGACTGGCAGGGCCACGGGGGAGGGCCTTCTCTGTGGGAGCCCCGTCCCTCTGGAACCAACTTCCACCAGAGATCCGGACTATCCCCACCCTGCTGGCCTTCCGTAAAGCCTTAAAAACATGGCTCTTCCGGCAGATGGGGTGAATAGGACAATCAGATTCCCCCTGAATGTTGTGTTTATAATGTTCTTTTTAATTATATTTTAATTTAAATTATGATTGTTTTTAAATGTACGTTCTTATTCATGCTGTACGCCGCCCTGAGTCCCACGGGATTGGGCGGCCTATAAGAGCGTTTAATAAAATAAAATAAATTAATAAAAAACTGAGATAGGTCCTGCCGCCCATTCCCCCTCCCCTCAGCAGCTCGAGAAGCCTCGAACGTGCAAAAATGTCGAGGATCATCACCGCGCGTTCGTGGCTTCTCGGACTGCTGAAGGGAGGGGAATGGAGATAGCTCCTGCCGCCCATTCTTTCAGCATCTCACATGCTCCCTCAGCCATCCTCCCCTGCTTGGACTCACTGTGGGGTAGGAAGGCAGCACATGAGCAGTGCCGAAAGCTCGGCTTCTGGGCATGCGCAGAAGAAAATTTAAAAAAAAAACTTAAACATTTTTTTTTAAAAAATGGCAGCACCCAGGCACCAGCAACCGACCGCACCGGTACTGTGATGTCACCAGCGGGCCGCTACCGGTGCTATAGAGTGGACCGCACCTGTAGGAACCCACCACTGGACAGCCTACTGGGATCTCTTTTTGGTAACCAACTGAACAGACACGCTCGGGGGTAAAAGCTTCCGGGGTGGAGCCACAGGGAGAAGCAGCAGGAGAACAGCGCTCCGTTCCCTCCGTTCCTTTCTCCCAAAAAAATATACCCCCAACCCAAAACTTTTCCATCTGTTTATGGGTCTGGGGTAAGCTGGAGACCTCAGGAACACCCCAATCCATCGGGGAGAAGAAAAATCGCCGCTCTACAGGGGCGTGGAGATTCAGGAAGCTCCAGGCGAATCGTCGCCGCCGGCATCAAATATGGCGAGCGCAACGCCGTAGAGCTTCTTAAACAACTTTTAAACATCTTGAAGCGCTGGCTGAAATTAGGCAACCCGGTGAAGAGAGGGACGCTAGTCAACGCCAGGTATGTCTTGCATGCGGATTGGCGCTATTTCTGGCCACGATATAACATCAAACATAACATCGGATTTCTGGCCGTTAGAGATCAAGGGTTGGACTTTATGTTTACAAGCCTGTTGCCGGCGTCTCCTTTTCCGGTACCACGGTTTGCTATTGCCATTGATGTGGGGGTTGGCCTCCCGACTACAACTTCTCCGGATCTCCGATGACCCCCCAGGACAGCTGGCCGCTAGAGAACTCCGGCCAGGCCCCCTATTATTTCTACCACTGTGACTGCGGCCGCTACCTGCCACGTGTGTACTCGCGGCAATTGGCTGTTTGGCAGCGGCCCGACTGGCAACTAGATCAGTGGGACTTACAAGGGATCCCTTTTCGACCTAGACGGGACCTATCTTTTTCTAAAGATTGTGGGGAGCCTTATTTGACAGTACCACTGCCACCACAGCTTCAGCGAGGATCAATTTCCCCCCCCCCTCGATTGCAGCGGCGTTGCAATCATCATCGTCGCTGCTACCGTTGGAGTTTCGAAGCCTTTTTTGGCTGGCGCAGCCCCGTCTTCCTGTACGCCCATTTGGGTGAAGCCTCGACAAGACGGAGGACTTAACATAACCACGAGGGTAACCAACGAGGTGGCGAGGGCTAAGAAGAATAGATTACCAGGGCCTGAGGTCTGGGCCCTATGGGAGAAACTGTGGAGAAGATTAAAAAGATTGTTTCCAGGTGTTATCTTGGGAGTTGAGCCCCACTATTACCAGCACTGTGGGAGAGAGCAGCGGACAAATTACAGAGAACTTTGGATGCTTTTAATGACTGAAGCAGACCTCAGTGCAGGAGTCAAGGTCTTAGATCTTATCTTGACTGATCTGGAGGCTGCACGCATGCACCCCCTACTGGCTCTTTTTATCATTGACTATTATTTTTTTTAAGTCTCTCCCGGAAGTGGTGTGGCTGGTGTGAATGGATTTGGTTTGAGTGATGTAATAAATGTAGAGATTATAGTAGTATGGGTGATAGAATGAGTGAGTCGGGGACTGGGGTATGGTCCCCCTCTGCTGAGTGTGGAAACAGAAGCGGAGGGGGCCTGGGCTCTGCTACCCGACCCAGTGAGAATGGTATGTATGGCCTGCAGGGAGGGAGGGGGACCAGCGGGGGAGGGGAGGGGGTCTCTGGTGGAGGTGAGAGCCGGAACATCTCGGTCATAATGGGAAGAGGCAGATATGTCGGGAGCAGAGGGGTGGGCCGCTCTCGGGGAATAAGACCTCGCTGTTTAAAAGCGATCCCTTGTTCCGGCCCCTCCGATTCGGTTCCATCGTGCTCAACCCGGATACCTGGCAACCAGGGTTTTCAGGGCCCTGGGCTCAGGATGCTGCTGCTTAACGCCAGGTCAATTATCAACAAAGCCCCCCTGATACGTGATTTAATCACAGAGGAGGGGGCAGACCTGGTTTGTGTAACTGAGACCTGGCTGGGCCAGGAGGGGGGAGTAGCTCTCTCCGAGATATGCCCAGACGGGTTCTCAGTGCAGCATCATGCCCGACCCCAGGGAAGGGGGGGAGGAGTGGCAATAATAACGCGCGGAAGTCTGTATCCTCGTAGGATCCCTGCCCCGGGGATTGTTGGGTGTGAGACGCTCCTTCTGAAGTTGGACTTAGGGGTTCAGGTGGGCCTTCTCTTAACGTACCTGCCTCCCAGCTGCGTAAGTAAGGCCCTGCCCGAGCTGCTTGAGGCAGTAGCCGGCTTGGCAGTTGAGTTCCCTAGGCTTATGGTCCTGGGGGACTTCAACTTGCCCTCTGCTGGCGAAACCTCTGGGGCAGCTCAGGAGTTCATGGATTCCATGACAACCATGGACCTGACCCAAGTAATCCAGGGTCCGACTCATGAGGGTGGTCACACGCTCGACCTAGTGTTTCTCTCGGGGCAGTGGAGAGATGATCTGAAGATAAGGGATATAGTCATCACCCCACAGTCATGGTCAGATCATTTCCTACTGAGGCTAGATTTCGCAGCCCCATTCCTCCCCCGCAGGGAGGCGGGACCGACTAGGTGGTTCCGCCCCAGGCGCCTAATGGAGCCGGAAGGATTCCAGAGGGAACTTGGGGAAATACCTGAAACCCTGGTACACAATTCGGCTGAGTCCCTGGTGGCTGCCTGGAACACCGCAGCATCAGGGGCTTTAGACCGAATTGCGCCTAAGCGACCTCTCCGCGGCAGTGGATCCCGGAAAGCTCCCTGGTTTACCGAGGAGCTCCGGGAGATGAAACGCCAGAAGAGACGTCTGGAGCGCCGCTGGAGGTCCAGCAAGACCGAATCTGACCGAACACTATTAAGAATTTACATCAGATCTTATTTAGTGGCGATAAGGGCGGCAAAACGATCCCATTTTTCCGCTCTTATTGCGTCCGCAGATTCTCGCCCAGCCGCCTTGTTTAGGGTGACTCGCTCCCTCCTTGCCAAAGGGGGGAGCGAGGAACACTTGCAAGGTAGAGCTGAGGAATTCGCAGAGTTTCTGTCGGATAAAGTCGCTCAGATCCGGTCGAACCTGGACTCTGGCTGGGCAGAGTCCATGGAGTTGCCAGGGGCAAGTCTTAGTCCATCGTTGTGGGAGGAGTTTGGGCCTGTTTCTCCCGAGGATGTGGACAGAGCCGTGGGGGCGATGGGTGCCTCCACCTGTTTATTGGACCCGTGCCCCTCCTGGCTGGTCTCGGCCAGCAGGGAGGTGACACGTGGCTGGATCCGGGCGGTGGTCATCGCTTCTTTGGGGGAGGGATCCGTACCGCAGTCGTTAAAAGCTGCGGTGGTGAGACCCCTCCTGAAGAAGCCTTCCCTGGATCCAGCTGATTTGAAGAACTATCGTCCCGTCTCCAACTTACCTTTTTTAGGGAAAGTTGTGGAGAAGGTGGTGGCTACTCAGCTTCTACGACTTTTGGATGAAACAGATCATCTAGATGCCTATCAGTCGGGCTTCAGGCACGGCTACAGTACAGAAACTGCCTTGGTCGCTCTGATGGATGATCTCTGGCGGGCCCGGGACGGGGGAAATTCCTCCATCCTGGTGCTACTTGACCTCTCAGCGGCTTTCGATACCATCGACCATGGTATCCTTCTGCATCGTCTCGGCGAGTTGGGAGTGGGAGGCACCGTTTTACGGTGGTTCTCCTCGTATCTCGCCGATAGGATGCAGTCGGTGTTAGCAGGAGGGCAGAGATCGTCCCCTAGGCCCCTGTTATGCGGGGTGCCTCAGGGGTCGGTTCTCTCGCCCATCCTGTTTAACATTTACATGAAACCGCTGGGGGAGATCATCCGCAGACATGGGGTGTGTTTCCACCAGTACACACCCCATGTGTACATCACCACCCCGTCTGATTTCAGTGTGGCAGTAGATGTAATGTGCCGGTGCCTGGACGACGTTAGGATCTGGATGGGGAGGAACAGACTCAGACTCAACCCTGACAAGACTGAGTGTCTTTGGATATTGCCTCCTAAGGACTATGTCAACTGTCCCTCCTTGGATCTCGAGGGAGCGAAACTGACTCCCTCGGACCGGGTCCGCAACTTGGGGGTCCTCCTAGATCCACAGCTGAAATTGGACCATCATCTTACGGCTGTGGCTAGGGGGGCCTTTGCACAGGTTCGCCTGGTGCACCAGTTGCGGCCATACTTGGAGAAGGAGGCTCTACTCACGGTCACTCATGCCCTTGTCACCTCCCGCCTGGACTACTGCAACGCGCTCTACATGGGGCTACCCTTGAAGAGTATCCGGAGACCTCAGTTGGTGCAAAATGCGGCTGCGCGTGCTGTGGTGGGTGTGCCTAGGTACACCCACGTGTCACCTATACTCCGCCAGCTGCATTGGCTGCCCATCGGTCTCCGGGTCCAATTCAAGGTGTTGATCATCATCTTTAAAGCCCTTCATGGCTTAGGACCAGGTTATCTCCGGGACCGCATTCTGCCTCATACTTCCCTCCGACCGGTTAGGGCCCACAGAGTTGGCCTCCTCCGGGTCCCGTCGGCCAAGCAATGCCGGCTGGCGGGCCCTAGGGGGAGGGCCTTCTCTGTGGCGGGCCCGGCGCTCTGGAACCAACTGCCTCCAGAGACCCGAACCATCCCCACTCTGCTGGCCTTCCGAAAAGCCGTTAAGACATGGCTCTTCCTGCAGGCTGGGGGAGGAGCCTAATCCATCTGTGCTCTCCCCCGGGTATGTCTGATTGGATGTTTTTTAATATGAATTTTAATTTTTATATTTGTTTTTAATCTAGTTGTTTATTATTGGTGTTTCTTGTATCTTTTTGCTGTTGTACGCCGCCCTGAGTCCCTCGGGAGTTGGGCGGCATATAAGAAAACCGTAATAAATAAATAAATAAATAAAAAGGCTGATGGGTTGGCTTAAGAGAACGCTGCTTGACAGGTGAGCTGATTCCATGAGTGGATCCCCAAAAGAAGGGATCTAACCCAGGGACGGGCACCAACTCTGGCCCACCTGCCACATTATGGGAAATCTCAACTGAGCCAGCGGGGTCATGGTGGTCCCGTTCTAAAACCCAACATGGATCGGTTGCCAAGGGCCAAGCCACACCGGCTGCCACCTGGCACAGGCTGGCACACAAACACATGTGGCCCTGTCATTCATGGCTTTTTGGGGAGAAAACGGGCTGCTTGGGATTCATAACTGACTTGAATTAAATGTGCTGGAGGAGTAGGGCCATGCAGCCAAACAGGCTGAAAACCTCTATTTCTCCTCCTCCTATTTTTTTTTTAAAAATAAACAAGCGGTTCCAAATTCACACCTTGCCAGATTCCCGCCCTCTGCTTGGCCCGTTTAAGTCATGTGCAAACAGGATGGCGGGCTTGACTTCCAGAGATAATCAATGGTTTCTCCACCACGGACATGCTTTGCCCACCACAGTAATGAAGTCATCTGAGAAAGAGCTTTCACAGCAAGAAAGCCACGACAAAAATAGACAAAAATAACTTGCTCAGGCAATCGGGCAGAGTCCTCCTCCTCCTCCTCCTCCTCCTCCTCCTCTTCTTTTTTCTCAAGTTATAAAAATATGCCTAAAGGATAAGCAACCGTGAGGTTTTGCTCCTTCGCTACTGGCACTGCTGGCCCAGAGACTGGTCTCAAAACAGCCACCTCGCCTTCTGCCATCCTCAAAGAGGCCCCGAGGTGTTCCTGCTTCTCATTCAGCCATGATCTCACTGCAGAAGAGCAGCAACGCCAGGCCCACCCACCGCTGCCCCCCCTGGCACCAGACCCCCAAAGGGAGGAAGACTCTTTGCCTGAATAAGCCACCTCACACCATCCATCATCAATCTGAAGGTCCCCAGCAGCACCCCCAGCTCTCCCCTCCCCCCAGCAGTTGCTTCAAGAAAAGAAAATGTAGGTAGATCAGGGAGTCATCAAGCAACCACAATGTGTGACTCTGTGTGTATGGGGCGGGGGAGGGGGGTCCTTGGCAGTCACACAGGGTAATGGGAAACAGATTTCCCTGGTGTTGCTTTCCCACGTTTCCCTCATTCGTCATCTCCCCTTGCTGAATTGAGCTGAGAGCAATGCTCCGCCATGTTTACCTCAGGGGGTAACCCCAAAAACAAAATGGATGCAGAGAAGAGGGTACAGCAACATCTCTGAGGACTGGGGATGGTTCTGCAGTCGGCGAGCAAACAAGAAACGGCTAATAGAAAGTCAAAGGGATGATTTTTCAAGAAAAGATTGGCTAGCCATTTGTCTGGCATGGAATGAGGTCTCCTTCTTGGACAGGGGGTTGGACTAGGAGACCTCCAAGGTCCCTTCCAGGGGATGATTCTATGACTGTGCCCTCCACACAATCCAGAGGTCTGAACTCCAAGGCCCTACGCCACAAAAGTCTTGTTCTGGTCCCAAGGAAGCTCCCAAAATTTGGGCATTTAATAATAATTTCATTCTTCATTATAATGTATCTAAAGGAGAAAAAATTATATACATGACAGGAGACTAATCGCTGTATTTAGATGACCTAAGTAAAAATGGCGTAAAGTTAACTTTATTTTCTTTCATGCCTCCTCCACCTACAGTATTTTGGAACATCTTTTGCAGATCCCCCTAAGTTGTGGGGAGTGGACCATCCTTAATGATAGATTGACCGATCCCTGGTTCTCTCGAAACGTCTATGGGGTATTCATAGGAGAAGAGGGGCAGCTTCGTCCACCCTAGCCAATTCTTAACACAAATCTCTCCCAGCCCTGTTGTTTGTCTTCAACCTTCTCTGTCCCAGCAAAATGAGGAAAAAGTTAGGTAAGGAACTGGCAACAGAAAATCGGAATATTCCCATCTTAACAATCTCTCCCCGATACATCCATCAGCAAAAATACTTGAATTCCAGTATCATCCTTTAACCAAGAATAACAGAATAACAGAGTTGGAAGGGACCTTGGAGGTATTCTAGTCCAACCCCTGCTCAGGCATACCAAAGGATACCATACGAAACCAAACCATATACCTTACCAACGAATGGTCATGTTCTCTCCAGCAACTGCAACGTTTCTCAACCCTAGCAGCTTTAAGACTTGTGGACTTCAACTCCCAGAATTCTCCAGCCATCCATGCTGGCTGAAGAATTCTGGGAGTTGAAATCCACAGGTCTTAACGTCGCTAGAGTTGAGAAACAATGAGTTGGACAGGCCCTGTTTTTACTAACTTACCTGGTGACACTGGACACCAAGAAGTTCTGGATTTCGGGGCTGCTGACAAAGGCCAGACTTCCACTGCCGTGTTCCTGGCAAAGCCTCTGGGCCTCCAGCCATTCTGCTTTTTCTGCTCCGAGCCAATAGCAGTGGCTGTTGCCAGGGAAGACCACGCTGTCCGAGGGGCAACCAGGAAGGACCGCTGCACAGCAAAAAAAAAAGGCATGAGTGAGCTTTTGGACTGTGCACAGAAGAGACAGGTCCTGCCACCTTGAGACTACCAGTCCACTGATGATCTGGGACAGTGTTTCCCAACCTTGGCAACTCGAAGATATCTGGACTTCAACTCCCAGAATTCCCCAGCCACATTCGCTGGCTGGGGAATTCTGGGAGTTGAAGTCCAGATATCTTCAAGTTGCCAAGGTTGGGAAACACTAATCTGGGAGAAACACCAATTTTGTCTAAACCTCAAAGATTCCTCTATACAGCCATGTCTCCTTTTCCACCCTCTTTTGATCCATGGAAGGTCAAAATCATTCCAGAAAAGATAAAGAGTTTCAAATACTGAGAAGCAGATGCGCCAACCTCTCTTTTCATAAACTCAGGTTTTAAGCTGTACCAGAGACACGACAGGCCCTTAAGTCCTCATTCTCCCAGAATACTTAGCACTGTAGAAATCCTGAGCCTACAAACTTGGAAGGCCTGAAGGCTGGCACTTCGAAGAGACTCAAGCTATCTGGTCTTGGGCATTTTCATAGATCCCCTCTGTCCCAGCTCTGGGATGGCTTGTTTACTGTTGTGGATGACCTCACAACAGCCTCCATCTCAAGCCGAAGGCAGAAATCAGATCAAAGCAATACATACAGTAAAATGTTGTTAAGACTTTTCAAGTCTTGGTAGCTCTAAACTAGAAGTTGTCTCTTGTATCCTAAGATACTTTCAATTTTATTTCTATTGATTGTGGAAGGAGAATTAGAGGTTAGGAACAAGTCATTTTATCTTTCAGGCTCATTTTTTCGTTCCTGACAGGTCACCTGTCTCTAACCATGAGAAGATCTTCAAGAAGAATTCTCCAAGAATCATGGTTCTTGGAGATTCGAGGCTGGGAAGGGATGGCTTACGGCAATGCCCTCCACATTGCCGTAATATATGAGAAGCTGCCCCAAGGGGGAGATTCAGAAGGAAGAGTAACAGGAGCCGAGGTGGCGCAGTGGTTAAAAGCAGCACTGCAACCTACTTCAGCTGACTAGTTCAGTAGTTCAGCTGTTCAAATCTCACCGGCTCAAGGTTGACTCATCCTTCCATTCTTCCGAGGTGGGTAAAATGAGGACACAGATTGTTGGGGGCAATATGCTGAACTCTGTAAACTGCTTAGAGAGGGCTGTAAAGCACTGTGAAGCGGTATATAAGTCTAAGTGCTATTGCTATTGCTATTGCCCGTAAACCCAGTTGGCAGAATTCTTCATTCAGATCAGCTCAAAATGAAGATGATTAGGGCCCATTCAGAGCTTCAGCATGGCTCACTCACTCACTCACCTCTTCCAGGCTCCTGGCCCTGGACAGTGATGTTGTAGGCCACCGAGAGGCCAGTTCCTCCACGGTTCCTTATATGTAACTGTAAACTTTCATTGGTCTTCACCAAAGAGGGACACTGAAGCTCCATTTCCTCTGGGGAGGCCAGCACCTCGATTTTGGTCTGCGCTGAGATAAACCGGTTGCCGACAAAAACAGTGGCTGTGACGTTGAAGAGTCCTGGCAACGTGTAGACCTGAAGGACGGTGGTCTTGGTGGTATTGAAAAGCCCCGTTTCATCCCCAAAGTCCCACTGAATGGTGCCCACAGCAACCGGAAGGTGGAGAACAAAAGCCACTTCTTGGTAAACACTGCACGGTGTCCCCGGACCGTCCAAGGAAACAGGCAGCACAGCCGGAAAGACCCTGGAAAGCAGCGTTGGGCCCCCGCAGAGGGGTCCAGCCAGGGGCCTGGCACAGAAGGGCAAACAGCCAGAGGAAACGTTGGGCTCCAGGGCAAAGCCACAAAAGCAGTCGGCTTCCTCACTGAAGCCCCCGTAGTCTTGCCCGTCGGCATAGCAAAGTGCGCTGCACATCTCCTCCGTCAGGTTCTGTGGCAAACGGGAAGTGAATCGGATGACGGACTCAGCTCCGCCTGTGCTGTTGTCCGGCAGGCAGGCAACGTAATCGGCTCCTGGAAGGAGAAGCAACAGAAGCACAGCCAGGTCAGGCAGCCGGTCCAGCACCTGCCATCTTACCCACCCACCCTGGGGATGCTCTCTTGGGCCACACATCCTGAGAGAGAATCCTGCTTGGGTGAAGTGGAGGGAGGTTCCCTAGGCTTAGGAACAGTCAATCCCACTAGTAGAGCAGACCAGGAAACCAACTCCACCAGAAGGCTAGTTTTCCTGAGATTGGCTGTAACACAATCAGTCTGATGTTATTATTGTGTTATTGTGACTCAGGTCTGTACCTCCTCCTCCTGTGAATCAGTCTATGGAGATTCTCAATCATCCAGCTCATGGTTGTCCCAAATGTGCTTTTTTTTTCCCAAAAGGAAAACTTCCTTGTTTGGTTGTTGTTGCTGTTTTCAAAGAAAAAACTAAGACAGTCCGGTTGCCTTTTGGGGAAAAAGCACCTTTAGGGCTCCTGTGAATCAGGGAGGGATCCACCTGAACTGCTTCTTGTTTCTCTGGACTTAAAAAGAGGGTTTCATCCTCCTTTGCCTACATGGGCAGTGGTGAAATCCAATTTTTTTTACTACCGGTTCTGTGGGCGTGGCTTGGTGTGGCTTGGTGGGTGTGGCAGGGGAAGGATACTGCAAAATCCCCATTCCCTCCCCACTTCTGGGGGAAGGATATTGCATAATCTCCATTCCCACCCCACTCTGGGGCCAGCCAGAGGTGGCATTTGCCGGTTCTCCGAAGTACTCAAAATTTCCGCTACCGGTTCTGCAGAACCTGTCCGAACCTGCTGGATTTCACCCCTGCTACATGGTGATCCTTGCACACTTTTGTCAAGATCACCCTCCACACTCTCAACAACAGGGGTGTCCAACACAAGGCATGTGGGCTGGATTCGGCCCCAGATGTGGTTAGATCCAGCCCGCGGGACCTTCCTGGAAAATGTAAGGGGCCGGCCCGCATGGCTTCAGCCCAGTCTACCCATGCAAAGAGGAAACATCGGGCCAGCAGTGGCATCAAGCTGGCCACGGCCACTCAGTCGGCCACGGCCACTCAGTCGGCCACACCCAGTGAGTGGCATCAAGATGGCCATGCCCACCCAGTTGGCCACGCCCACCCAGCCCCCTGAGGTCAACCACAGCCCTGATGCAGCCCTCAATGAAATTGAGTTTGACACCCCTGCTCTACAAGAACTTGTCACATTTTGCGGTGTATAGTTGGGGCAAGGCAGATGCCCCAACCTCTAAGAAGCAAACCAGACCAGGATCGGGGGAGGGAAGTGATCAGTTTGGGGAACCCAATGGGAATGTCCTGAACACCCAGTAATGTGAGACAGATAAACAAGGTTCACACAATACAGGTATTCTCCGACTTACAACCACAATTGAGTCCAACATTTCTGTTGCTAAGCGAAATATTTGTTAAGTGAATTTTGTCCCATTCTACAACCTTTCTTGCCACAATTGTTAAGTGAATCACTGCAGGTGTTAAGTTACTAACACGGTTGTTAAGTGAATCTGGCTTTCCCGTTGACTTTGCTTTTCAGAAGGTCGCAAAACGTGACTCCAGGGACGCTGCAACCATCACAAATACCAACCAGATGCCAAGCATCCAAATTCTGGTCAGGTGACCCTGGGGATGATGGTACAATGGTTGTAAGTGTGAAAAACAGTCATAAGTCACTTTTTTCAGTGCCGTTGTAACTTTGAACGGTCATTAAATGAACTGTTATAAGTCGAGGACTTCCTGTACCAGAAACTTGGTGAATTAAACCATGTGATTCCCTGACACTTTTTCCCTTAAATATCCCTCTTACGTTTAATCTAAAGTTACATTTTTTTCCTCCTTCTTTTCCTCCTACCCTCCTCTTTTAACTTCCTTGCCTCACTGCTTATTTTCCTTCATTCTTTGCACAACGTTATCCCGAAAACCAACAGAATATTGGGCTCAGAGGTCCATTTATAGAAAACTGGGGCCCTGTACAAAATTGGGGCCCTGACTGTGGCTGAATGACTTCTGGGCTTTTGCTCTCCAGTGCTTCCTTGCCCACTGCTGACCCACCTGCCCCGGCCCTTCTCTGCCTTACCGCAAGTAGCGTCGCTGAAGGAGACATTGAAAAGTGGAAGGTCGGCCAATTCCAGAGGCTGAGCACACTGAGTCTCGGACGGACGGGATACCTTCACGTTTCTCTCTTCAACCCAACGGGGCAGCCAGGCCAGGTTGCAATCACAAAAAAACGGATTCCCACTTAAGTCTCTGAAAGACACGGAGGAAAATACAGGGTGATAACAAAAAAAAAACCCAGCCTCTTCTCATTCTACAATAACTACTGAAATAGCAAGTGGAAGTATGGGGGAGAAAAACCAGAGGAGGTTTTCCATACTGGCCTGCATTCCGTATTCAAGGCATGCTGCAGTACCACCCTAGCCAAGAAAGAAAACTCAACATCTTGGCCTTAGCACAACAGAATTTAGACAACTGTGGCTTATTCAACAAAGCATGGTTTTAAAAAAAAAACAATGTGTAACTCCAGCCAGTGCGTGAAATTACTTAACTGCCTAGAGTTCACAAGTAATGAGACAGGAGACAAATTGCTTCCATAAATATTAAATATGCTGTTGGCTGAACTTGGATGGCTTAAAGAGCCGTGGTGGTGCAGTGGTTAGAATGCAGTACTGCAGGCTACTTCTCTGACTGCCGGCTGCCAGCAGTTCGATCCTCACCAGGCTCAAGGTTGACTAAACCTTCCGAGGTGGGTAAAATGAGGACCCAGATTGTTGGGGGAAATATGCTGACACTCAGAGGTAGGTTCCTCCCGGTTCGGACCGGTTCGCCTGAACCAGTAGCGACCCGCTAGTGATGTCACGATGACATCACGGAACCAATTCGGTCAGTGCCAGTCCGTGGGCGCCGCCATCTTTTTTTTTTTAATTTTGTTTGACAATTTTTTTTATTTTATTTTTCTTCTGAGCATGCGCAGAAGCCGAGTTTCCGGCACTGTGTATGCGGTCGCCATCTTGTTTTTGGGTTTTTTAAAAAAATGTTTTTGGATTTTTTGACACTGTGCATGTGCGGCGCGGGAGGAAACGAACTGGCAGCGAGGTAAGTTAGAACCCACCCCTGCTGACACTGCAAACTGTTTAGAGAGGGCTGTAAAGCACTGTGAAGCGGTATATAAGTGATTGCTATTAAAGGGAGGTATATTTCCTCAAGTATGTGATGCAATCTTGTGCAGAGCATCTGCCAAGGAACAGTGGCAGAAGATGACCATGGACTTCAACTCTGGTCTCTGGGCTTCTGAAAGTTTTCTTCTTGACTATATTGCATATAACAGGAGGCCTCCCTTTGGCCTGATCCTGATCTTGCATATTTATTCCCATACGTTTTTGTCAGTGTTAATTTAAATCAGTACTTGATAGGTGTTTGATTAGATTAGAAATTTAAAGCAATCGTGGAAAATGGCACTGGCACGCCAGTTCAGTTATATTGCCAAGAAAACAACATGGATATGCTTGTGCTGACACCAGGAGACTAGCCGGATTCAAATGAGATCTTACTTGATATTTTGAAAGGGATAAAGGTTATAATCACACTAATCCTCTTTAGAATAAGTGAGGATTTAAACCTAGACATGATGAAAACTGTATTATTAGAAATTTTATTCATTTGATATTTTTATTTAACAGCAAGCCTTCTCTGTCAAGTCATAATCCTGAGGAAATTCATCCCTTAGAAGGAAACACTTACACTGTTGTGGTCCTGAGGAAAATCCACCCCCTCACACACACAATTTTTAATAAGATATGTAATACAACGGCCCAAATAAGCTGCACTGCTTGATTCTTCCCATCCACCCACCCCACATTCCCCCAAAGCAAGTAAAAATAGATGCAGCAAAAAACTAATTAATGAATTTAGAATTCCAGAATCCTAAGGCTGCATCCCAAGGGAGTGAGAACATTTTTGAAAATATAAGATAGTTCAGCATGTTGACTTACATTTCAGTTAAATTAAATAAATTATCAAATACTCCATCTTCTATCGAAGAAATCCTGTTGTTGCTTAAATCTCTGCAACCAGAAAAAGAGAGAAAAGGGCATGAGTACAAATGAACACACCTTTTCTTCTCTCCCCCCCACCGCCTAAACCTCAGGTACAGATCATTTTTCATTGGAAAAGGGATAGAATAGAGATCACCAGACGGAAGAAGACTGAGCATCTCAAAAAAAGAAAAAGATTACAAGTTTTGATGTTCCAGGAATGACAGCTGTGCACGGTCCTAAAATGAACCGGTGCTGCAGCTGTGCACAGGAGGGATCCTTCTCCTCACATCATTTACTTACAACACACACACACCAGCACCCATTCCTGGTTCTCACAATTGTGTGGCCTCTTCCAGTTCAGCTTAGCATGTTTCTACTGTCAAAGAAGCTTTATCATTTAGTGTCTTGTAGTTTACTCCCTAAACCAAGATTAAAGCAAGGCTTAGAATCAGAATGGAGATGGAAGGGACCTTGGAGATCTTCTAGTCCAGCCCCAAGCTCAAGCAGAAGATCCTATACCATT
Organism: Diadophis punctatus similis; assembly: GCA_023053685.1. Lineage (NCBI taxonomy): Eukaryota > Metazoa > Chordata > Lepidosauria > Squamata > Dipsadidae > Diadophis > Diadophis punctatus. The sequence goes on from JALIGW010000018.1 coordinate 3,275,016, forward strand.
TCAGACAAATGGTTGTCCAATCTCTTCTTGAAAACCTCCAGTGATGGAGCACTCACAACTTCTGGAGGCAGGCTGTTCTGCTGGTTAATTGTCCTCACTGTTAGGAAGTTTCTCCTCAATTAGCCTGACTGAAATTACCTGCAAAGGCCTCTGGCCTGCTAGATCTTAAATTCCACTGTTCCCATGTAGAATTTAATTTAATTTAATTTAATTAAAAGTTCTTATAGGCCGCCCAATCCCGTAGGACTCAGGGCGGCGTACAACAAGAATAAGAACAATATATAACATACATAAATTTTAAAAACATTTCATAATTTTAAAAGGAACATTCAATCATGGGGGAATCCGATCTTCACCCTGCCTGCCGGAAGAGCCATGTTTTTACGTCTTTGCGGAAGGCCAGCAGGGTGGGGATAGTCCGGATCTCTGGTGGGAGTTGGTTCCAGAGAGATGGGGCTCCCACAGAGAAGGCTCTCCCCCGTGGGCCCACCAACCAACATTGTTTGGCTGATGGGACCCGGAGGAGGCCCACTCTGTGGGACCTAACTGGTCGTAGGGAGGTATGTGGTAGGATGCGGCAAAAGTGAATCTTCTGTGGCACAATAGCCTTGGTTCACACTTGTCAGAAGGAATTCTTTTCTGGTGTTCTAAGTCAACATTTCCCAATGAAAAGGGCCAACTGCAGTTGGTCAGGCATGGCCTTCCCATTTACCCACCTCTCCCTTCCAGCAGGGAGGAGACGTGGAGCTTCAGAAGCATTCAACCCTCTTGCCCTCTCAACTCTTTAGGTCTGAGACAACATCTGAAAGTTTGCCCACCTCTTCCTTTAGAACAGGGGTCCCCAAACCTGGCAACTTTAAGACTTGTGGACTTCAACTGCCAGAATTCTCCAGCCAGCCAGTTATGCTGGCTGGAGAATTCTGGGAGTTGAAGTCCACAAGTCTTAAAGTTGCCAAGTTTGCCCACCTCTTCCTTTAGAATATGTTGCTTGTGAATTCAAAACAAAGCCCGACTTTGCAGAGGTCAAAGGAACAGGAGACCTGAGGGATCTTTGGTGCTCTCTGAGCTTGGCTGTTTTCTTGCAGACGTTTTATTAGCAGAAGTTTCATTCCGATGATGCTACCTAGTTTGAGTAATGAATCGTCTTCAAGAAAACAACCAAGCTCAGAGAGGACCAAAGACCCCTCATTTCAACCCAGAGCTACAAATATTCTCCTTCTTTGGAACAGGAGACCTGCAACCACCTTCTGAGAGGTCCCTAGCCCGTCCAAATTTAGCTTGGAACATGCTGTTGTCAGAGGCCATTTCATTGCTTTGCAGGACAGTGAGAGATGTCCACTCACGGTCCGGTAGCATGAGAGGAATAAGAAGCCCAGCAAAAATGGCAATCCCAGACTCACAAAACTGCACAATGGAAGGAGCTAAAAGCAGCTGGCCTCCATGACAGGAACGTCAGTCCTCCTCTGAGGAAATCATAAGGAAGGACAGATTCCAGATCTCTCAGAGCAAGGGAGACCGACGATTCACTGGGCCTGAGGAATTTATTTAATCCAAGGAAAAAATGCAGTGATAGAAAATAAGGATTGCCTGAGAAGTATCTCTCATGCTTAAAAGCTGCTTTTGTCCCGATGGCCCCAGGCATCCACACGTAGTTAGTCTTGCTGCCCTGCTAAAACTTTTACAGAGATGCAACATCTCCAAAATGGAAGGACATTGGATAATAGAGTTGGAAGAAACCTGGAGGTCTTCTAGTCCAACCCTTGCTCCAGCAGGAGACTCTATACCAGTGATGGCAAACCTTTTTTTCCTTGGGTGCCAAAAGCAGGCACGTGCACGCTATTGTGCACGTGCGAGTGCCCACACCCATAATGTAATGCCCCCTGCGCATCTGCGTGTGATCCCCCCGTGCTGCCCTGCCCCCCATGCATGCGCAGACGATCCCCCAGCGCCCCCATTTCCCGACTTCGAGTGGGCCCAGTAGGCCCATTTTTCGCCCTTCCCAGGTTTTCTTAGAGCCTGGGGAGGGCAAAAATGGCTTCCCCCCGCCCCCCCAGAGGCCCTCCAGAGGCCGAAAACACCCTCCCAGAGCCTCCGCACAAGCCAAAAATCAGCTGGCCGGTGCACACATGCACACTGGAGCTGAGTTAGGGCAAAGGCTCGCATGCCGGCAGATATGGCTCCGCGTGCCACCTGTGGCACCCGTGCCATAGGTTCGCCATCACTGCTCTATACCATTTCAGACAAATGGCTGTCCAGTCTCTTTTTGAAAAGTGATGGAGCATCCACAACTTCTGAAGGCAAGCCATTGGTTTATTGTTCTCACTGTCAGGCAATTTCTCCTTATCTAGGTTGATTCTCTCCTTGATTAGTTTCCATCCGTTGCTTCTTGTGCTGCCTTTTGATGCTTTAGAAAATAGGTTGACCCCTTGTCTTTGTAGGAGCCCCTCAAATATTGGAAGACTGCGATCATGTCTCTCCTAGTCCTTCCTTTCTTGGTTTCTGGCCCGAGATGCTTTTCTTGATTTCATCTTTGAAGAAGCAGAAGATGGCTTATCTATTGGCAGCAGCCTTCATATCTGACTAGCGTGAGGGTTGTAGGAACGAACTATCTGTGTTTTCTTTTTCAAAAAGGTCTATATGGCTCTTCGCTTCAAAATAGTGTGAAACGGCATAGCTGAAAATGGCTGTATCTGACTCACTGCTTTTCCCACAAAGATCTCAAGGGGGAGGAACACTGTGCATTGTCTGCCACCTTGAGTTACTTATAAAGTAATAAAGGCAATATAAAAATCTAATGAATAAATAAAATAAAAACCTACTCCTTGGCTCTTGGTGTTTCCGTCCCTGGTATAGTGATATATTCTTGGAATTACATTACATTATTACTACTTTTTAAATTGTTGTAATAACTAAGTTGTTTGTTGCCTAGAATTGCTTGGATGATTGAGGTAACTTAGATATTGAACTGCTGCTACTGCCGCTGGAAAATAGAATCTGGGCTTGGAAACAGGATGGATCCACATTAGCCCTGAAGTCCCACATTTGAGTCATGTTTATTTTTTTCCAGGGTATCCATATTATGGCTTAACACAGCACTGGGCATAAATTGTCTGGTTTGCTTTATCTTTGTCTATAAAATTGTTTATAAATCGTCTGGTTTGCTTTATTTATGGTTTGACCTACAAGGTCCCTTCCAACTCTAATAATAAATCTAAATCTAAATCTGTTGGTTGTTGCTTTTATTTTACTTATTCATCTAAAACGTTCACCGTATGTAGTCCCCTATCTTATATCGAACTCTGGGTTGGCCTTTGGTGGTAATAATATTTTTTTACTTGTTTGTTTGATTTTGGTTTAGCCTGAAGTGTGAATCTACCTATTGTGGTTTATTGCAGTACTTTTCAAGCTGTGGTCTGCAGACCCCTGGGAGGCCACCACGATGTCATCACAGGAGGTCCACGAAGGCTTGAAGAAATGTTATGATTAAAATCTTGAGTTAAGTCTTGGGGATCCGTGGCCATGGCCCGTGGCCACAAAAGGTATTTAAAGGGAGTCCGTGGTGAAGAAAAGATTGAGAACCACTGGCTTATTGGATTGTGCCGACTAAGCCACTACGGTTTGTTCAGCAAGTCACGATTTTAAATTGTAGCTTTCCTAACCCAGCTTCTATCATCACTGAAGCATCTTTCTCGTGCATCTTGTTCACACTTTATGGTCTTGTTTTTCCATTGTTTCTAAATTCTCCATCAAATTTGCAGCCATAGAAATTAAGCAAATGTTTTCTCGAAATTTCTCAAGGACGACTACTAATGGGAAGGCTTTCCCCGCAAGCTTTTCCCTTGGGATAGCTGCAGCTTTGTGGACAGGACATTCCCATCAGCACATATTGCATGGCTACCATGCTCCCTGCACATGCTTCCAAAATTCCCTTCTTCTTAGAAAGACATTTCAAAAGCCAGCTCAGTTCCGGTAGGGGGAAAAAATGATGCTAGAATTCTTTGCCTGACTCTAGTAGTGTGGGATAACCTTCGAAAAAGTCTTTCCCAACGTCTTCTTCAACTTGTTTTGCTAAAAACAGATACTCAAAATCAGGAACACGGGAAATTGGGAGCATGTGGGATTTGATTAAAACAGGCTGTAATGGCGCATCAAACACGCTTCTCTTTGAACAGGTGTATAAAGGTACATAATTGGGAGGTGGTGAGTTCTAGTCCTGCCTTAGGCCATGGAGGACAGGTGGGTGACTTTGGGCAAGTCCCTTCCTCTCAGCCCAATCCATCTCAAAGGGTTGTTGTTCTGGGGAAAGTATGAGGCAGATATTAGATATGTTCGCTGCCTAAAATAAAATAAAAAACCCAAGGTGGTGAAATCCTCATCAGTCAATTGCAAAAGGCAGCTTGACTCAGAACAGCTTACGTCCTTTGTGTTGATACCTTTAACACCATCAAACATCCACATCTGCCTATCCCAGGTCCTTGGGAAGGACTCGGTAGGTGGATAAAAATGACAAATCCAATCTAAATATATGGTAGACTGTAAGACCACCACCAACAACAACATCAATAATAATAATGATAATAATATACTATATGGAACTCTTGCTTGCTCTTTTTAACACTAGAGCTCTCATCCTCTTTTTAACACTAGAGCAGCCACGGTGAACTTTTTGGGGTTTTTGGCATGTCAAACATTACAGTAGGAGTAGGATTGAAGGGGAGGGGAGGAAATGGAATGGGAGGGGAGAGGAGAGGATGGAAGGGGAGGGGAAGGGAGGGGTGGGGATGAAATGGAATGGGAGGGGAGAGGAGAGGGTGGAAGGGGCGGGGAGAGGATGAAAGGGGAGGGAAGAGGATGGAAGGGGAGGGGAGGAAATGGAATGGGAGGGGAGAGGAGGGGAGAGGAGAGGATGGAAGGGGAGGGGAAGGGAGGGGTGGGGATGAAATGGAATGGGAGGGGAGAGGAGAGGGTGGAAGGGGAAAGGAAGGGATGGAAAGGGAGGGAGGGGATGAAAGGGGAGGGAAGAGGATGAAAGGGGAGGGAAGAGGATGGAAGGGGAGGGGAGGGAAGGGGAGGGGAGGAGAGGGGACAGGAGGGGAGGGGAGAGGATGAAAGGGGAGAGGAGAGGATGGAAGGGGAGGGGATGGAAGGGAAGGGGAGGAGAGGAGAGAGAAGGGGAGAGAATGGAAGGGAAGGGGAGAGGAGGGGATAGAATGGAATTGAAGGGGAGAGGAGAGGAGAGGAGAAGGGAGGGAATGGAATGGAATGGCTGTATTGGCCAAATATGATTAGACACACAAGGAATTTGTCTCTAGTGCATAAACTCTTAGTGTACATAAATTCGGAAAATGCCTAACTTGATTCTGCTGTGTGTCACCTCCCCTACCCTCCAGGAGAAGATAAACAATTCTCTATCTCCCCCTCCCCATCTAGGCAGCCTGAACAGCAGCACCCAAGGCTGAGCCTGAAGGAGAGGCCCAGGTCTGGATTTCGATGCCTAGCCCCATGGCTGCCTTTCAAAAAGGCCACCCCAAGCGGGTGATTGTCGTCCCCCCCAGCCCAGGGCTCCACAAGGTCTGTCGTGCCTCTTCCCTTCCTGCTTCCCCTGTGGCCCACCTCAGGCTGCCATGTTCTTGAAGCAGCTTCTCCCCTGACCTCTGCAGCCTCTAAAGTCTGCACGGAAGCAGGTCCCATCCTCACGTGATTTTTGGAGGCTCCGGAGGCCTTGAGACACCCCATTCTTGCATGGCTTCCGCAGCCTCAGGAGAGTGAGTAAGAACAGGGTGTGCTTTCAAGAATAATTGTTGTCGGGTGTTGGTGAATGTTGGTGTATCACCCAACACGTTGTGGCCTGTCACCTTTGACACAAACGTCATGGGTACGCCGCTTTAGTGCAGGGGTTCCCAATCTTGGCAGCTCTCAGACGCGTGGACTTCAACTCCCAGAATTCCCCAGCCACCACGGGATCTCATCAGCCACTCTCTCCATTCAAGCCATTCAACCAGACATTGAGGACTAGAAGCTTCTTTCATTAAAACCCCGGGCTGAGGTTCCCCGAGTACAATGTAAACGTTCCTCTTCAGTAGAATTATGCAGAATTATTTGCAGTGCTGCAAAACAGGAGATCTCAAAAGTACTTACAGTTTTGCCAGAGAAGTCAAGTGCAGGAACGCTTCAGTATTTAAGGTGCTGATCTTGTTACTGGAAAGATCCCTGGGGAGAAAATGAGCAGATTAAGCTTATCACCCGCAATTATGCTTATCTCTAGACTCAGAACAAGGGGCTGGAAAGCCTGGATTTGCTCAGACCCGTTTCAGCTACCAATTACTCCGTTTCCCCCTAATAACCAGATTATCCGTGGGGAGAAATGAGCCACCATATTCATAAAAAGAATACTTCACTGATAAAATGCATTTAGGAGGGATAAATAAATATAATGGGTTGTGTTGTGAACACAAAACAACAGTTATTTGAGAAAAGTTACATAAAAATCCATTCCTTAAAACCATTTCTTGAAGCCAAACAAATCCCTACTTTAAGGAGTCTCTGTGGGACTACTGACAGACCAACTATAAATAGGAAAGCAGTGCCTTTCCATGTTAAAAAGGAAGGATGAAAAGCAAGCATTTCTCTGTTCCTGCATTAGCAAATATTTTTGCTAGTTTTCCTTTTCTTCCAAAATGCCCCTTTTGCTTTAAAAGCCTTTTATCTTCAAACAGGTTTTAAGGACTAGGTTATTTCCATTTGCTTTTTAATTGTAGCTGTAACTCCTACTTGTGCTTTTAATTATCCTAGATATTTATAAGATAATACTTGCTGATAGCATCAATCCATCTTGTTTTGGGTCTCTTTTGAAAGAAATAGTGCAGGATCTGCTTTGGGGGGGGGTGGACTAGATGACCTACAAGGTCCCTTCCAACTCTGTTAATCTGAGACCTAAAACAAGATGGATTGATGCTATCAGCAAGTATTGCGGGCCCAATTGGCAAAGGAAAACTCAGGACCGTATGGGCTGGAAATATGTGGAACGTCATCATGCAGTGGATAGACAATGGCTAAAAATGATGGAATGATACACACACATAAACACACACACACACACACACACACACACACACACACACACACACACACACACACAGAGTATATATATAAAAAGCTGTTATAATACTGCTATTTTGATTAATGGTATTTATACACGTGGGATTGTATTAGTAAATTTTCACATCTAGTTTTATTGAACTATATAGGCTTTAAGCAAAGATTAATTACAAGTATAATCATCATTCAGTTTGGTAGCTAACACAATTTGTGTTAAATCTTCCACTGGCTGAACTACAGTCAGTTCCCCAAACAATCCTCATTGCTCATTTCAGAAAACAATGATGAAAAAAAAGCAATATTTTTCTCCCACTGAAACCAAATTAAAACATTTAGGATAAATGAGATTTGTCAAAACAGAAAGGTTTTTGTTTTGTAGGCAAGAAAATTGTGGCATATTTAAGAGACGCAAGTGTTGCAGCCTCTTTTGAAAAGTGAGGGTTTCACTATATTTAATCTTGGGGGGGGGGTTGTTGTTTTTGTTTGCCTCCAGCCAAAACAGATCCGTGCATAAATGTTGCGCTTTTCATTTGCAAAGAAGCAAAGTCTCTTGCGGAAGAGTCACGCCTCTCCCATGTGGTGGGTGGGAAACTCTTGGCCAGAAGCCCCCCAGAAGGCGCCCAGCTCAATTCCCTTCCCTCCCACTCCCAGCCAATTTGCTCGGAGGGACCAAGACCCAAGAAATGCCACTCAAGAGGCTCCGGCTGCAGCTTCCTTGTTTTTCTACCTCCAAGTACATTTTCCTTGGCTCTGGGACATGTACAGCTCCTCCCGTGTGCCACTAAGAAGGGCTCTCCATCTTCTGCCCCAAGGGTGGAGAGGCTACCTCTACGTGACATCATGCTGCATCCTTCAGTAGGGGGGAGGGGGCAGCTGGGTTTTCTTAAAGGCCAAGTCCGATGGGCAAGCCAGTCTGTTATCCCACCACCCAGGAGTAAAATGTAGACAGTAAAAGATGCTAAGGAAAACCTCACAGCGCTGGAAAGGTTTGGCTCGGGGGGGCAACTGCAGGGGAGGGGGGCAAAAAAGTCAAGATGGTTGCCATTTTTATCTGCATGGCAATATAAAGGGGGGGGGGTGTTCAACCACATGGTTGCAGCTGTCATTTTCCTTTTATACACATATACACAAAACTGCAAACAACCCTGGTTTTGTTCTTTTGGGATTAGGTATCATTCATAAACCATGGCTTAGGTTAAAGCGTTTTATGTGAATTTAACCAATTGTGGTCTGTTTTTCAAAACAGCTTAGTGCAGCGGTTCCCAACCTTCCTAATGCCGCGACCCACACCACGCCCCCATGCCCCCACCACGACCCACCCCGCCGCCGCCATTTGGGTTCTTTTACCCTCTGTGCATGCACAAAGTGTTCTGCGCATGCGCAGAGGGTAAAAGAACCCAAATGGCGGTGTCCGGGCAAAGTCTTCAGATCCGGGCGAGGTCTCCGCTCGCTTCGCGTGTGGCCTCTGGGAGCTTTTCGAGCCCCGTCGGCGGGGCCGGGACAGGCGGCTGCCCGGAGAGAGCCATCCCCTTCACAGAGTCTCTCCCATCTACCTGTAGCGTTCGGGGCAAAGGGGGTGGCTCTCTCTGGGCAGCCGCCTGTCCCGGCCCCGCCGAAGTTGCGCACGCCTTTCGCGACGGGGCTCAACAAGCTCCCAGAGGCAACACGCGAAGTGAGCGGAGATCTCGCCCGGATCTGGAGACTTCGCCCGGACGCCGCCATTTGGGTTCTTTTACCCTCTGCACATGCCCAGAATGCTTTGCGCATGCGCAGAGGGTAAAAGAACCCAAATGGCGGCAGCGGGGTGGGTCACGGTGGCGCGGGTTGTGGGACGCGATATGGCCAGGCTTGTGGCAGTGGGGGGGGAGCTGAGGATGCCAGGGCAACCCCTGGGAAATGGTTGTTGGGAACCACTGGCTTAGTGTGATGTGTGAAGCCCCTCTACATGTTTGTGCTGGTATGTTTGGAGAATCTTTGGAGAAAAATCTAGTTGAGCCACCACGGCCTGGGTTCACACAGCACACCAGACCCCAAAACCAAATTCACAAATGCAACAGTGGAGTTCATCGAACGTATGAAGCCGAAACCTTATTATGATTTAGTACAATCTGCAAACTCAATCACAATGTCTCCCCCATGTATTGGGGGAATTCAGCCCTCTGAAGTTTTAGTTTGTGTAGCTGTCATTTTCTCACCCAGACCTTTCAGAGGGTGGGGGCTGCAATGAATTTGCCCCCATCCCACAATCAGAATGGCACCCATGAACTTGACACCCCCAGTAACACACTCTGCTATTCAGTTACTTGATCACAACATCATAAAGTCCATCTAAAGCACGGTGTCAATTTAAGGCAGGAAGGTTAACCAAAATAATTACAGTATAAGACAATATCTATTTCTAACAATGTTTGAACCAGTTTCTCAAACATGGTCAATATTTTAGCAGTTGATCTGCTTCAAAGATCATGTTTAGATTCTTTCTTCTTTGTTTGCTCCGCTTATTATTTTTGTGGTTGTGTTGCTCCTTTAACGCTGTTGTGTGTGTTTCTATTTTTTAAAAGTATCCCAAAGGTGCTTTTTCAGGTGGCAACTGGACTTTCTTGTTTTTTTCTTTGAAGACGTTTCGCTTCTCATCCAAGAAGCTTCTTCAGGTCTGACAGGATAGTGGAAGGATTTATATTCCTTGCCTCCTGAAAAAGCACCTTTGGGACAACCATGACCTGGATGACTGAGAATCTCTACAGACCTTTTTAAAAGTAGTTAAAAATGCTGGCTTTGAGAACTGTTGTTTCCCTACCGCTTCCTGGAGGAGGATCCTAACATCCTATTGGAAGCCACTTTATTTATTTATTTATTTATTTATTTATTTATTTATTTATTTACTTATTTATTTATTTATTTATTTATTATTAATTATTAATTTATTTATTTATTTATTTATTTATTTATTTATTTATTTATTTATTTATTTATTTATTTATTTATTTATTACGGTTTTCTTATATGCCGCCCAACTCCCGAAGGACTCAGGACTTTCTCCGTTCCTTGTAAACCCTTGCCATAGGAGAGCAGCCTCCTCCGCAGGAAAGTCGCCACCGGCTGCATTGTTGGCAAATTATGGCGTTGGGGGTGCCATGAAAGAAACAGGGGGTTTCACCCACAGAGTCCGATGCCCTCTCCCACAGCACATTCCTGAGTCCGGGCTGAGACAGTCATAAAAGTGACCCTTGGCAAGAGGGCAGATCAAAGCATTGCCAGGGCAATGTGCTCTGCGCAAGGACCAGCCTCAGAGGCTCATTCATTGCGCATGATTCTCCTCCAGCATGGCAGAAGGGGTACTCCTGTGAACCCATTAAAAGTCCAGTGTTCTCCTGCCAAGGCTGATGTCATGTTCCCATGATGTCATCTGCACAGAGAAAAGCGGGTAGACGGGAGTCTTGCGCTCCCCGTGGCGTTTCTGATGTGTGGCCTGCAACCAGAGCCTTAATGGGGAAAGCATCTGTGCACATCGAGACTGCAGTGAGTCACAATTTTGCAAGGAGGCCAACGGTACGGACAAGGCTTCAGGGGTTAATGCCGAACCATTAGATGGAACTCAGCATCAAGAGAACAAGGCTGCCAAATGCACCCTTCCAGAGGTGCTATTCACTTACTTTCCCTACCGGTTCGCAAATGTGAACGCACATGTGCGTACGCTCGCTTTGGTTGCATGCGCGCCTTCCGTGCATGTGTGCGACCTTCCGCGCATGGCCTTGCTCGCACGTGTGGCTTGCACGCATGCACGCGGCTTCAAAACGTGCCTAAATAGGATGGCATAGCACTGGGGGCATGTAGGTGGGTCACCACTACCGGTTCGCCCGAATCAGCTGAATACGACCTCTGCACCCCTCGTCCTTTGCTCTCTGGCCTGGCTGCCAATCCTTTTCTCAGCCCAGTTAAGGCTGATTTTGGCCCTTAGAAGCCCCCTCCTGGGTTTACCTATCCTTCCCCCCACTCATTTATTCAATACCAAAGACACACCTAAGAGGTATCTTTATTTTACGGTCTTTCTCTCAGAAAGAAGATTGCTTTGTTCGGGAGTGACCTGAATATTGTTTTACAGCTGATTTTAACTGTAATTTTATTCACCTGGCTTTCATTATAATAAATCTGTACAGCACCCAGTGACATCAACATAACAGCTACTGAACACCTGAACAAGTTTGAGCTTAACAGGCTATCCTCCAGCCAGGTGTGCTTGCTGAAATTCTAGTATTGACCAGCCCAATATTTCATTATGACATTGTTCTAGTATCCTAAATGTTTTTTTTATATGTATCTCGGCACACCCACCACAGCTCGCGCAGCTGCATTCTGTACCAATTGCAGTCTCCGGATGCTCTTTGAGGGTAGCCCCATGTACAGCGCGTTACAGTAGTCCAGCCGTGAGGTGACAAGGGCATGAGTGACTGTGAGCAAAGCCTCCCTCTCCAAGTAGGGTCGCAATTGGTGCACACGACAAACCTGTGCAAAGGTCCCCCTAGCCACAGCTGAAAGATGTTGCTCCAATTTTAGCTGTGGGTCTAGGACAGGAGTAGGCAAAGTTGGCTCTTCTATGACTCGTGGACTTCAACTCCCTTTCTGAGCCAATCATGCTAGCTCAGGAATTCTGGGAGTTGAAGTCCATGAGTCATAGAAGAGCCAACTTTGCCTACCCCTGGTCTAGGAGAACACCCAAATTGCGAACCCGTTCCGAGGGAGTCAATTTTTCTCCCCCGAGAACCAAGGAGGGGAAGTCGACATAATCCCTGGAGGGCAATATCCACATTAATCCACATTAACTTATACAGTGAGGACTATATAACCAAATCAATCAAATGTTGCATGAACAGGGATGTCTGAAGGGGAGTCAAAAAAGTCAAGATGGCGACCACAACAATGCCATCAAAACCCTGCTTTGTTTTCCATGGTTAAGCAAAGTATCAATTAATGGATAAATAAACACACAACATTTCATATGTGATAAGATTTGATTATTCGGAAAGATACACAAATTAAAGGAATGGAAATTAGAAATTTATAAACTGCAAGCTTTTGCAGACGATTTAGTATTTATTCTACAGGAACCTTTTCAATTGGGTCTGAGGCTTATGGAGGTATTAGAACAGCAAAACGCGCACTTCCGTCGCGATGCAAACCAGTAGGGAGTGGTTAGTGGAACCCACCCCGCATTCTGCCTCATTCTTCCCTTCGACCGGTCAGGTCCCACAGAGTGGGTCTCCTCCAGGTCCCGTCAGCCAAACAGTGCCGACTGGCGGGGCCGAGTGGGAGAGTCTTCTCTGTAGGGGCCCCTGCTCTCTGGAACCAACTTCCCCCAGAGATCCGAATCATCCCCACCTTGCTGGCCTTCCGAAAAGCCATTAAGACATGGCTCTTCCTGCAGGCGGGGTGAGTTTGAGACGATTTTATATCTGATGTCTCCCCCATGTATGTATGTTGTTTATATGTTTTTTAAAATTGTTTTTAAATTGCCTTTTAATGATTTGTTTGGAGTTTCATAAAATGTTGTACGCCGCCCTGAGTCCTGAGGCAGTAGGGCGGCATAGAAAAACTGCCAAATAAATAAATAAATAAATAATATGTATGGCGGAGATAACGCCAGGACGGTTGCACTGTGTCCGATATTTTAAAAAGAAACGAATAAACATTTTAAAAAAAGATTTGATTTTTGCCATAAATAATTTTTGCAGTGACAGTTTAACAAGGCATTTTAATTACAGTAGCAATCTATCTTCATTTTTTTGTAACTTCTTAGTTTGCAAAAAATAGCAACCAGTATTTGTTTTTGTTATCTAATTTTCATGGTCCAAATGCCATGGCAATTAAAATATTTATTAGAGCAGACAGCAGAACACTTACTGAATGAATAATGTTTGCAATTTTCTGAGGCTAAGACAACATCCACACAAAATAACCCAGAGTAACCCTATTTTTTAATCAATATGTATTTATGGCAATTTTAGAGAAATGCAATGTGACAAATTCCATTCTCTCCAAGTTGCACTATCTCTCCTGCCAGTTGCTCGTTCAGTCCTGCAGAAAAGCCCCCTACCCCATTTGTAAATAGGAGGCTGGCAAGCCAGAGGGTTGATTAGGCTGTTGCCATGGCAAATGCATTCACATCACAAGTGCAGACAGACACTGCAAAGCAACTGGGTCTGCCTTACAAGATTGTTGACTCTCATCTATTACTCTTCCCAGGGAATGGGGTTTCTTGTTGAATTAAGGCAGAGGTCTTCAAACTTGGCAACTTTAAGACTTGTGGACTTCAACTGATGATAACGGGTCTGGAAAATAAAACATACAAAGAGCGGTTGCAGGAACTGAGCTTGGCCAGTCTAGCGAAGAGAAGGACCAGGGGTGACATGATAGCAGTGTTCCAATACTTGAGGGGATACCACAGAGAGGAGGGGGGCAGGCTGTTCTCTGTGGCACCAGAAAGCCAAACAAGGAATAATGGATGGAAGCTGACCAAGGAGAGATTCAACCTGGAAGTGAGGAGAAACTTTCTGACGGTGAGAGCAATCAACCAGTGGAACAGCTTGCCAGCGGAGGTTGTGGGAGCCCCAACACTTGCGACCTTCAAGGGGAGACTGGACTGCCATCTGTCTCAAACAGTGTAGGAACTCCTGCTTGAGCAGGGGGTTGGACTAGATGACCTACAAGGTCCCTTCCAACTCTAATAATAAATCTAAATCTAAACTCCCATAGCTGGCTGGAGAATTCTAGGAGTTGAAGTCCACAAGTCTTAAAGTTGCCAAGTTTGGGGACCCCTGAATTAAGGCAAGCGAGAGCAAAGAAAATTTCTGGTTTGCCTTTTTCATGCGGAGGCCAGTTGCAGTTGGTGCATTGATTTTTGATCCCCCTTTCCTCCTCCCCCCCGAGTGGTGGTAAAGCCACCTTGGCACATTCGAGGCATCTTGCATGCTGCCCATGGAAATTAAAACAAAATATATGGTTATAAATCCAGAGAGAAAACCTTAAGCAGACGCTTGGCAGAGTTAGCCACCTCTTCAAATAGCACTCGGAGCCACCTCCACGCAGAAACAATTCCTTTAACGCTCACTACATACTGAAAATGTCACTTTATTTAGATTTCTTAACGTACATATGCCGCCTTCTCAATTTTGCTTTTTCCTCACTGCCAGAGCAGTGATGGAAGAGGTGAAGAGAGGAAGAATGTGTAAGCGTGAGATGTAACCGTACATTAAATGTTCATTTGGATAGGAACCTTTAATTCTTTATTGTATCCAATTCTGGATTATTATTATTTTTGTTTCTGGATTTTTTTCCCCTTTTTGCTTCTTTTCTTCTTCTCCCTTTTTTTTCTGAACTGTTTTTCCTTTTCTTTTTTGCATTCAATCATAAAAGCAGTCATTTCTGCCATCTTTATTCCTTTTGTTTCTCTCTTATTTCTTTCTTTCTAAATGTTTTTAACAATTGCCAGTAGTTGGGTGGCACATAAATTATTTTATTTATTTTTATTTTATTTACAGATAGTCCTCGTCTTACGACCCCAATTGAGCCCAAAATTTCTCTTGCTAAGCGAGACAGTTGTTAAGTGAGTTTTGCCCCATTTTACTACCTTTATTACAGTGATTATGTACAGATAGTCCTCGACTTATGACCATAATTGAGCCCAAATTACCGTTAAGTGAGACATTTGTTAAGTTAGTTTTGCCTCATTTTATAACATTTCTTGCCACAGTTGTTAAGTGAATCACTACAGTTGATAAGTTAGCAACACAGTTGTGAAGTGAATCTGGCTTCCCCATTGATTTTGCTTGTGAGAAATTTGCAAAACTCACTTTTGACCCTTGGGACATTGCAACCATCATAAATACAAACCAATTGCCAAGCGTCTGAATTTTAATTACCGTATTTTCAGAGTATAAGACACACCTTTTTCCTCCCTAAAAGTGGCTGAAAATTTGGGTGCATCTTATACTTCGAATGTAGCTTTTTTCCAGCCCTAACTAGGTGCTAACAGATCTTCCCAGCTCTTACCTTGCAGGCTTTTTCATTGTTACTCTCTCCGAAGAATGTTTTTCCAGCCCTAAGTCTTTGCAGAATTTTTTTTCATTGCTCTACTTGCTCCGAATAAGTTTTTTTCTAGCCCTAACCAGGTGCTAACGATCTTCCCAGCTCTTACTGGCTTGCAGGCTCTTTCATTGTTACTCTCTCAGAAGAAGGTTTTTTAAAGTCCTAACCAGGGGATAAAATAATGTGCTGAAGCTGACCAGACTAAGGATGCTAGCCAGATGAATACCTGGTAGGCAGATTGTTTTCCCCTATTTTCCTCCCCCAAAACTAAGGTGCGTCTTATACTCCGAAAAATACGGTACATGGCCATGGGAATGCTGCCACTGTGAGAGTGTGATAAGCGGTTGCAAGTCACTTCGTTCAGTGCCGTTCTAACTTTGAATGGTCCCTAAACGAACGGCTATAAGTCCAAAGCTACCTGTGTTTCATTTCTATGGCCACCCATTTCAACCAGGCGACTCTGGGAGGCTTACAGTTCTAATAACAAAAATCTTGAAATGAGAAGAAAAAAACCCTGATCACTTGAATGTAAACCGAATAACTCCTGTTCCACACATGAGGGAGGGTGTAAGCAGTGGTGAAATCCAATATTTTTTACTACCGGTTCTGTGGGCGTGGTTTGGTGGGCGTGGTATGGTGTGGCTTGGTGGGCGTGGCTTGGTCGGCATGGCAGGGGAAGGATATTGCAAAATCTCCATTCCCTCCCCACTCTGGGGCCAGCCAGAGGTGATATTTGCCCGTTCTCCGAACTACTCAAAATTTCCACTACTGGTTCTTCAGAACCTGTCAGAACCTGCTGGATTTCACCCCTGGGTGCAAGGACAGGACTCTGGGTGTGATCTCAGGTCCTCCTCGCAAGAGCCTGGTAAGAGAAAAACAGTCTCCCCATGCCCAGTTCAGACTGTGATTTGCTGTGATTCACCTTATCTGTGGTAAATCCTAATTTAACATTCTCCCTCCCTCTCCCTCTCCCCCCCTTCTTCTTCTCTCTCTCTCTCTCTCTCTCTCTCTCTCTCTCTCTCTCTCTCTCTCTCACACACACACACACACACACACACTCACTCACACACACACACACACACACACACACACACACACACACACACACACACACACACACACACTACTTGGCTCTTCCAATGCATTTTGTTTAAATGCCGGAAGCTGTGGTTTGTTTACACCCCAGATTAGGATTGTCTACACTCAGTCTACTGATATAGTTAGACCTAAGAGGTCTGTAAGTGGCGTGCATAAGCGCACCACTGTGCCTACCGTCCCTGTCCTACTGTCCTATTGTCCTCATTTATCTGTACTTACTTTGCTTATGTTATGTTTATACAAATACCTGCTATCTTGTACATGTTTGACAAACAAACAAACAAATAAAAAATAAAAAATAAAAGTCCGGGAACACCCTTGTTTGTTACCTGTTCAATCGTTTCTAATTCTCTTTCTAAATTTTCTAAATTGTTTCTAAATTCTCTATGGCACCAGAAAGTCAAACAAGGAATAATGGATGGAAGCTGACCAAGGAGAGATTCAACCTGGAAGTGAGGAGAAACTTTCTGACGGTGAGAGCGATCAACCAGTGGAACAGCTTGCCAGCGGAGGTTGTGAGAGCCCCAACACTTGCGACCTTCAAGGGGAGACTGGACTGCCATCTGTCTCAAATGGTGTAGGAACTCCTGCTAGAGCAGGGGGTTGGACTAGATGACCTACAAGGTCCCTTCCAACTCTAATAATAAATCTAAAATCTAAATCTTCAGCCATAGAGGAACCTTCCTTAGTCAGGGCAGGGAAAGGAGGTGATAACAAAGCTTTCAAGTTCATTACTGACTGAGGCAGACTCTGCGTATAAGTACAGGTAAACCTTGCTTACTGACTGTCTTATGAAGCAAGTTACAATGTTGCTGAAAAAACAACTTTGCAATCAAGGGATGACCTTCAGAGAAAGGGATTATAAGAGAGTAAGCAGACACCCAATGGGCAATACACATCAAAAGGAATGCAGTGGCACTGGCATCTCTTTACAAATGGCAGAAGGGGGACCAAGAGGAAAGCCCAGCCACTGTCATATGATTTCCCACTTAGCAACTGTTTCCCTTAGCATCAGAGCTGCTGGTCCCAATTATAGACTCTAAATCAGGACGCTTGTCCTGGGAATCGGAGAATGGGAAACAATTAAACTGAGGCTGAAAACTTTTGCCCTTTTTCGGATGGAATTCCTCTTTCGGGCCAACTGTTCTAATGTGACAACAGGGCTTGCATTTTTAATCCAGAGAGCTGCATTTTAACCAGTTGAATTAAAGTTCAAAATGAGACTTTGCTATATGATTAAACCTTCCCTTTATGTCTTGTTCTTCAGCACCCAGTGCATCGGATCGACAGCATCTATCTTCCCTGGGCTTCGTGGCATTTGAGGAACCCACTGTTGGTGGGGGGACCTCATAAAATTCTGAACAACATATTGAGCCCCTCCCGTCCCTCCTATTTCCCCGCATCCTGCTTCTCTGCAGTGGAGGCGAAAGGAAGAGGAGGATCTGTCCCTTAAAGGCTTCCAAAGGAAACTCTGGTTTTAGAAATGATTCCCTGAGAAGAATAGCAATAGCAATAGCACTTAGACTTATATACCGCTTCATAGTGCTTTACAGCCCTTCTCTAAGCGGTTTACAGAGTTCAGCCTATTGCCCCCAACAATTTGGGTCCTCATTTTACCCACCTCAGAAGGATGGAAGGATGAGTCAACCTTGAGCTTGGTGAGATTTGAACAGCTGAACTGCTGAACTAGCAAGAACCTCAGGAACTGTGATCTGCTAAAGCAGCAGACCCCAACTTTTCTGGCTTTGCAGACCAGTGTGTGTGTGTGTGTGTGTGTGTGTGTGTGTGTGTGTGTGTGTGTGTGTGTGTGTGTGTGTGTGTGTGTGTAGAAGAAATAACTCCATGCAAGAGCGCATGCATGCAGCTCCATTTGCCCAAGTGGCGGGCACCCACATGCATGTGTAAAGCTCCATTTGTATGGGTGGCAGGCATGCTCGCCTCTTGTGCAAATGGAGTTGCACACGTCTAGCTCACACGCCTGCTGCTTGTGCAGCCCAGTTCCAAATGACTGCGGCCCAGTAGCGGGCCGCGGGCCGGGACTGGGGACCCCTGTGCTAAAGCGTTTGCAAGTGGTCCCAAGCGAAGGCCCTCATAAATCCAAGAGGAATGCCTCTGATTTTGTGAAATGTCAACAGATTTTTAAAGTTCTATTGATATCAGAGAGAAACCTTCCAGAATGAGCGATCTTTCCCATATGGGATTCGGGAAAGATCACATCATGCTTTCAAAATGGGACACATTTATCTTGCAACACATGCGCCAAAGGCGGATTCAAAGAGCCAAGCCGCCCTCAATCTCCTTCAAGAATTGCAGAAAAGGGTTAACAGCGCACCAACTGGACTGCAGAGCAGACAGATGAGCTGGAATGCTCACTTTCCTGGAACATCAGTGTGTCAAAGTAAAATATGGGTAGAAAAGCTAGATTAAACACCTTTGCCACGCTAAGGGAGAAAAGCTGCTGTAGCCTAGAGGTGGAGCTCTTGCCTCACAATCAGGAGGCTGTGAGTTGGATCCTAGGTAGAGGCAGATGCAGGGTCTCCTGCTTGGGCAGGGGGTTGGACTAGATGACCTGAAAGGTGCCTTCCAACTCTGTTAATCCACCACAACAACACATGAGCACACAACAGATACAAACTCAAAGTGAACCGTTCCAAACTTGACTGTAGAAAATACGACTTTAGCAACAGAGTGGTAAATGCCTGGAACTCACTACCTGACTCTGTGGCTTCGTCACCAAACCCCCAAAACTTTACCCTTAGACTGTCCACTGTTGACCTCACCCGATTCCTAAGAGGTCAGTAAGGGGCGTGCATAAGTGCACCAGGGTGCCTACCGTCCCTGTCCTAATGTTCCCTCTTATCAGTACTCATCTTATGTATATAAACAATGTTATATCTATGTATATTACCAACAGGTACTTGACAAAAAAAAAAAAGGAAACCCAGACACTTTGTGGAATGTAAAGTTACTTACTTCCTGGTGTCCGACTAATAAATCTCAAGAAAAAAATCCGTGCATTCTAGGGTTCGAGCAGGCGGATGGACTAGAAGACCTCCAAAGTCCCTTCCAACTCTATTATTCTATGTTTTATGTTCTAGATCAGCCCTAGGAGCCACGAGGCCTGCTGGATTATAACTCCCATGGTTCTCAGCCAACACGGAAGGATCAGAGTGGGCGAGATGATCTCAGGATACCAAGATGTTGTTTCTCCAAGTCCACCTTTGAGAAGGCAGGGAGGAATTACCGTATTTTTCAGAGTATAAGACGCACCTTTTTCCTCCCTAAAAGTGGCTGAAAATTTGGGTGCGTCTTATACTTCGAATGTAGCTTTTTTTTCCAGCCCTAACTAGGTGCTAACAGATCTTCCCAGCTCTTACCTTGCAGGCTCTTTCATTGTTACTCTCTCTGAAGAATGTTTTTCCAGCCCTAAGTCTTTGCAGAATTTTTTTTCATTGCTCTACTTGCTCTGAATAAGTTTTTTTCTAGCCCTAACCAGGTGCTAATGATCTTCCCAGCTCTTACTGGCTTGCAGGCTCTTTCATTGTTATTCTCTCAGAAGAAGGTTTTTTAAAGTCCTAACCAGGGGATAAAATAATGTGCTGAATCTGCTCCGAATAAGTTTTTTTCTAGCCCTAACCAGATGCTATCTATCTTCCCAGCTCTTACCGGCTTGCAGGCTCTTTCATTGTTACTCTCTCAGAAGAAGGTTTTTTTAAGTCCTAACCAGGGGATAAAATAATGTGCTGAAGCTGACCAGACTAAGGATGCTAGCCAGATGAATACCTGGTAGGTAGATTCCCCCCCCCCTATTTTCCTCCCCAAAAACTAAGGTGCGTCTTATACTCCGAAAAATACGGTAAGTTTTCAGACCCCTGTAATGTGGAGTTCCCCCAATCGTTTGCCATCCAGAAACAATTTCTCAGGTAATCTCTCTTGGAGTCCAATTCAATTTTCAAGCTTTCTCTCCCTGATGGGTTTGCTATATTTAGCCATGACTGCAAACGGAGTTCAATACCAGAGGAAAGATGGATTTAGAAGCAATTCCCAAGTGAGATTATGTGCATCTTTGTTTGTATATAAACTGTTTGCTTTCTCAGTACACAACAGATAAATAATTCAGGTCAGCTGGTTAAACCTAAAAAAAAAAGAGGAGGGGAGGGGAGCAGGAAAGTCCAGGGAAGAGGATAAAAAAATTCAGATGATGGTCAATTTTCTCCTCAGGAAACACACATAAAAAGCGGCCGGTTTTAGTCACATAATTGTGGCTGCCATCTTGACTTTCCTTATTCCTCCCCATAGGCACCCTATGCAAAATGCACTAAATCAAGATAATGAATGTTTAAATATTCCACTCATGCATCCATACACATATACATAGATAGCAAGCTGACAAGCACTGACTATTTGATGCAAATGTTAAGTGTAGCTAGATTAACATTTTAACTGCATGTAATTCTAGGCTGGGGTGGGTGAGCAGAGTGTGCAGAGGAGTAAAACTCGGAATAACAGAATAACAGAGTTGGAAGGGACCTTGAAGGTCTTCTAGTCCAACCCCCCGCTCAGGAGGAATACCCTATGCCATTTCAGACAAATGACTGTCCAATCTCTTCTTTAAAACCTCCAGTGTTGAAGCACCCACAACTTCTGAAGGCAAGCTATTCCATTGGTTGATTGCTCTCATCGTTAGGAAATGTCTTAGTTCTGGGTTGCTTCTCTCCTTGGTTAGTTTCCAGTCGTTGTTTTTTGTCCTGCCTTTTGGTGCTTTGGAAAATAGTTTGATCCTCTTGCCTTTGCAGGAGTCCCTCAAATACTGGAACACTGTTATCATGTCATCCCTAGTCCTTCTTTTCACTAGACTAGACATAACCTAATTCTACCCGACTCGTAAAAACTCTTGAGGTTATGTCCAAGGTCTTGTTTTTTGCTATAGTATAGGAAAGATTTGTCCTCTTCCTGGTTTTTAGACCTTCCACTTCAGGACCAAGATTAGCCAAAGATGATGCTCTCTGCCATGATCCTCGGCAGCCATAATCTACTACTTAAATCCCACTCACTTCCCCACTGTTAAAAAGGCAAGTTCCAGCAATAACAATAGCAACCATCATTATCACTAAGTCAACTGATGCAAGAAGATCGCGCAGACTGACTACAAACAACAGCATGACAAAGTAGCAACAACGGCACACTGGAAGAGCTGCAAGAAATACCATTTGCCTGCAAGAAAGTATTGTGGGACCACAAAATAGACCAATAGAAAATGAAGAAGCTATCTGGCTCTGGCTAGACTAGCTAAAATATATCCAAAACTGAACCCAAGATGCTAGAAGTGCAAGTATAAATACGGTACATATTATCACATGTGGTGGTCCTGCCCAGAGGCAAAAAGATACTGGAGTAAGATACGAACATGGATCCAAGAAATAACAAATTTAAAAATTGAATTCAAACCAGAGATATATCTATTGGGGATCATCTACTGGCCTTCCGTAAAGCCGTAAAAACATGGCTCTTCCGGAAGGCGGGGTGAAAAAGGTCAGATTCCCCCATGAATGAATGTTTTTTTAAAAAATAATGTTCTGTTTTTAAACTATTATGTTTTTATTGCATTGTTCTTACCCATGTTGTACGCCGCCCTGAGTCCCACGGGATTGGGCGGCTTATAAGAACGCTTATTAAATTAAATTAAATTAGAGGACAATGGACTAAAGAAAATCAATATCTCATAATATATATTCTGATGGCAGCCAGAATAGCCTTTGCACATGTATGGAAATCTGAAAGCTGTCCCCCGGAAAATATTATAATAAAAAAAATAATGGAATGCGCAGAAATTGTGAAATTGACGTTAGAACTACAAAACCGTGAAGAAAAAGAATACTACTGGTATATAGTATGGGAAAAACTGTATACCTGGTTAGAAACTAGAAAAAACAAGTAAATGTTTATATAAATGTAAATGTACATTGTATTACTCACAATGTAAATGCGATGGAATAATATATATAATATATATAAATAACCAAATAATTGTCGATGTCACAGAAATGAAGAATATGAATGTATATGTATGTTTTTAAACTTAAAATCTAATAAACAAATTTAAAAAAGAAAAAGAAAAAGAAAATGAAGAAGCTAAGTTCCCTGAAGAGCCAAAAACAGAAGAAAGAACTTGTTACTTTTGGAGACGATATTATGAAATCAAATAGCAGGGAAGTTCAGCCACAGTTTTTCGATATCCCTTTGGCCAAGCGTTTTAAAGTTTTCAAATATACTGCATGTGCTTTTTTATGATTATTGCATGATTTCATTTCTGCAACCCGCCCAGTTACGGGAAGGGACAGCATGCCAATTGGCTGATATATAAACATGCAGGAGAGGTGCCTTGCATAGACTAGAGTGAGCCACTGTCGGTACATCTTTTCTCTACCCCAAAAGAAACAAACAAGCCCCTCGCCATCACTCATCAGACAGCAAGCTGTCCAGGACAAGCCTTCCTTTCTGATCTGACAAGGATGAAGGGACACTAGTCCCAACCAATTCATCTGAAAGCACATTCCTCGCTGGTAAAGCAATCCTTGGTGCGCAGGGTTCTCGGGGAAGCCAAAGTCCACCCAGCAACTAAGAATGTCAGCAACACTTCCCTTTCAGCTCACAGCTTTGCTCCCTGTGGGAGAGGCAACTGGGAAACACTCCCATGCGCTCAAAGAGGCTCCCTGGACTTTGTTTTGCTCATGAACCACCTGGGAGAAGACTCCCTTATTTATTCCCTTCCCTCCCCAACAGCTGGCTGTTTGCTTCCCAGCTGCTAGGAGTGACAACACAGGGTGGATAAGGGGGAGGCCAGACACCATCCTCCTTCTTGCCAGCAAGCCAGCCAGGAGAAGACAGCGGAAGCCTTTCTGCAAAAGCCACACCCTGCTCTGTTCCCAGAGTCAAGAATAGCAATTTTCCTTCGTTCCAAGAACTGGAGATCCCACCAGGGAGGAGAAAGAAGCCACTGTGACATCATGTAGCTCTTTTACACAGAAACTGTGTTCCTCATGTGCATTCCTAACCCACCCGGGTGCATCAGGAGTCAAAGAGTGCACAAGGGGAATAACTAGAAGTTATTCTGTGAGAAAAGGGTGACGTACATAAAAGGGAGGCAAGCAAAATCTCCCAGGGCCAGGCAAGGGTCACCACACTACAAAAAAGATGTTGAGATTCTAGAAAGAGTACAGAGAAGAGCAACCAGGATGATTAGGGGCAGAGGTGGGTTCCTGCCTGTTCCTGCCGGTACGGTTAATAGCTGTTGTTCGGCGCAGAGGCGAAGACGCTGATGCCATTCGCGGCGTGGGAGCTTTCCACGGGCGCTTTCCCCGCCCGCATGGACGCCGCCAATTGCATTCTTTTGCCCTCTGCGCATGCAGAATGCTTTGCGCATGCGCAGAGGGCAAAAGAACGCAATTGGCGGCAGTGATGCGGGCGGCGGCAGCGCCCAGGGAAAGCCCCCGTGCCGCGAACAGCAGCAGCGTCTTCGGCTCTGCGCCGAACAACAGCTATTAACCATACCGGCATGAACCCACTACTGATTAGGGGACTGGAGGCCAAAACATACAATGAACGGTTGCAGGAACTGGGCATGTCTAGGGGAGACATGATAGCAGTCTTCCAATACTTGTGGGGCTGCCATAGAGAGGAAGGGGTCAAGCTATTTTCCAAGGCACCCGAAGGCCGGACAAAGAAAAATGGATGGAAACTGAACAAGGAGAGATTCAACCTGGAAACAAGGAGGAATTTTCTGACAGTGAGAACAATCAAGCAGTGGAACAGAAGTTGCCTTCGGAAGTTGTGGGAGCTTCATCACTGGCAGCTTTCAAGAAGAGACTGGACTGCCATCTGTCAAAAATGGTGTAGGGTCTCCTGCTTGGGCGGGGGTTGGACTAGATGACCTGAAAGGTCCCTTCCAACTCTTGTTAATCTGTATCTGTATAAGGGTAGTGAATACTGCAACCAGGGTCAGTTAGAAACTCGGGTCAGTTGCTGCTCTGAGATGGAGCTCCACGTTTGGGGGGGGGGGAACTACATCTATGAAATTTTACTGCCAAGCGATGGGACCTCTTTCTCCTGACCAAGGCCAGTTTCCCATAAATAAGATTGTTTTTGTTATGCATCATATCTGAACCTCCTTTTATGCACCCAATATCAGCACCACCTACCACCTTGGAGTGCAAAGGCCTACTTGGGCCTGCCTTGCCATCTAACCTACTTTCTGGGGTTCTTGTTCAGATAAGAGAAAGAGGACACGGTGTGCCATCTTGGATTCTGGTGTGTGTGTGTGGGGGGGGGAAACAAGGTCTAAATGCGATAAATAAATAGACACTAGCATTGAGATATGGGCCACAGCGCTTTGAATCGGCCAATGCGTCAGCTGCAGCCACACAATCCTGGGAAGGAATGCAGCTGCTTTCAGCAGCTGTAGAGTATGCTGCTTCATGCTTCTGCATGCTCAAAATCCGCCTTTCAATGTGAAGCATTGCAGTCCTGTTCCTAATAATTCCTACTGCTGAGTGTTGTTTTCCAGAATGATTCTGTGAAGAATATTTGGGAATTAAAAGGTTAGATTTCTCAGCAGTTCTCACTGGGAGTTTGCCATGGGTAGACAAACCTATGGAGGTAGATGAATCCGGAACTGGAGGGTCTCTCCTTTTTTCGGCCCAGAGGGTCTGAGGTCACTCTAGGGGTGGGACCCTAAGGGACAGGGGGTGGTTCTGTTGGCAGGTGATTATTACATGATTAGGTGATAGGCTAAGCCAGTGATGGCGAACCTATGGCACGGGTGCCACAGGTGGCACGCAGAGCCATATCTGCCGGCACGCGAGCTGTTGCCCTAGCGCAGCTCCAGTGCACATGTGCATGCCCGCACGGAGGCTCTGGGAGGGCGATTTCAGCCTCCGGAGGGCCTCCGGGGTGGCAGGGAGAGCGTTTTCGCCCTCCCCAAGCTCCAAGAAAGCGTCTGGAGCCTGGGGAGGGCAAAAAACGGGCCTACCGGGCCCACTGGAAGTTGGGAAATGGGGGAGTGGGGGAGGGTCGAGCACGCATGTGCAGGGGGGTGGGGCGAGTGGGGAGCTTTGAATTATGGGTGTGGGCACGCACATGCGTGCGATAGCGCGTGCACGCACTATTTCGGCACCCGAGGAAAAAAAGGTTCGCCATCACTGGGCTAAGCTATGAAGTAGGAAGGCTTGGCATGTGATGCAGCTATTAAATTGCAGCTACAGCAGTGACTCTTAACCACAATATGTTCCCATGGCTAATCTAATCAGTGGTTTATGTGTCATCCAAACCTAGATAGTTAATTCCCCTTCTGGACAGAGAGTTTCAGAGAAGAGGGGATCTACCACAGCATAGTGCATCCCTGGGAAGTAAGCAGGAAGTGAAATGGGAATAGCAAGGTGGGGAGGAAGAATTCCTTCACCCCACCCGCCTTATATGGTTGGCCCCGATCCTGAAGGCCTTTAGAAAAGCTGTTAACTTCTGGCCTTTTCCTTAGGCACTTGGGACAGGATGAGTAAGAGTTCCCAATTGGCGAGTTATAAATATATTTTAGTTCTGATCATCATTTGAAACCGCTTTAGTGGTATGTATCATTTTTCTTCTGTATTTCTGTCTGATGATTCTATGCATCACCCAGAATCACATTGTTCAGGTTAGGAAGCCATGTAAAAGGTAAAGGGGTCCCTGCGGATTTTACTCTGCTAGTCATTGTTGTCGATTCGGGGACGGGGGGGGGGCGGTGCTCATTTCCATTTCAAGGCCATTGAGCCGGTGCTGTCCAAAGATATTTCCACCATCATGAGGCCAACATGACCTCACGGAACGCTGTTGCCTTCCCACCTTAATGGCACCTATTTATCTACTCGCATTTGCATGCTTTTGTACTGCTAAGTTGGCAGGAGCTGGGGCCCAGATGGGAGCTCACCCTGTTGCATGGCACTGGGCTCTGGAGTCTGGGCTGCCAGCTTTCCTTTTCCTAATCGCTGAGAAGCCATGGGAAGGAAGGCAGGGAGGAAGGAAGGAAGGAAGGAGGGAGGAAGGGAGGAAGGAAGGAGGGAGGAAGGGAGGGAGGAAGGAAGGAAGGAAGGAGGGAGGGAGGAAGGAAGGAGGGAGGAAGGGAGGGAGGAAGGAAGGAAGGAAGGAGGGAGGGAGGAAGGAAGGAAGGAGGGAGGAAGGGAGGGAGGAAGGAAGGAAGGAAGGAGGGAGGGAGGAAGGGAGGAGGGAGGAAGGGAGGAAGGAAGGAAGGAGGGAGGGAGGAAGGAAGGAAGGCAGGGAGGAAGGAGGGAGGGAGGAAGGAAGGGGGGAGGGAGGGAGGAAGGGAGGAGGGAGGAAGGGAGGAAGGGAGGATGGAGGGAGGGAGGGGAGAGAAGGGAAGGGAGGGAGGGAAGGGAGGGAGGGAGGGGAGAGAAGTTGGCAGGAGCTGGGGCCCAGATGGGAGCTCACCCTGTTGCATGGCACTGGGCTCTGGAGTCTGGGCTGCCAGCTTTCCTTTTCCTAATCGCTGAGAAGCCATGGGAAGGAAGGCAGGGAGGAAGGAGGGAGGGAGGAAGGAAGGGGGGAGGGAGGGAGGAAGGGAGGAGGGAGGAAGGGAGGAAGGGAGGATGGAGGGAGGGAGGGGAGAGAAGGGAAGGGAGGGAGGGAAGGGAGGGAGGGAGGGGAGAGAAGTTGGCAGGAGCTGGGGCCCAGATGGGAGCTCACCCTGTTGCATGGCACTGGGCTCTGGAGTCTGGGCTGCCAGCTTTCCTTTTCCTAATCGCTGAGAAGCCATGGGAAGGAAGGCAGGGAGGAAGGAAGGAAGGAAGGAGGGAGGAAGGGAGGAAGGAAGGAGGGAGGAAGGGAGGGAGGAAGGAAGGAAGGAAGGAGGGAGGGAGGAAGGAAGGAGGGAGGAAGGGAGGGAGGAAGGAAGGAAGGAAGGAGGGAGGGAGGAAGGAAGGAAGGAGGGAGGAAGGGAGGGAGGAAGGAAGGAAGGAAGGAGGGAGGGAGGAAGGGAGGAGGGAGGAAGGGAGGAAGGAAGGAAGGAGGGAGGGAGGAAGGAAGGAAGGCAGGGAGGAAGGAGGGAGGGAGGAAGGAAGGGGGGAGGGAGGGAGGAAGGGAGGAGGGAGGAAGGGAGGAAGGGAGGATGGAGGGAGGGAGGGGAGAGAAGGGAAGGGAGGGAGGGAAGGGAGGGAGGGAGGGGAGAGAAGTTGGCAGGAGCTGGGGCCCAGATGGGAGCTCACCCTGTTGCATGGCACTGGGCTCTGGAGTCTGGGCTGCCAGCTTTCCTTTTCCTAATCGCTGAGAAGCCATGGGAAGGAAGGCAGGGAGGAAGGAGGGAGGGAGGAAGGAAGGGGGGAGGGAGGGAGGAAGGGAGGAGGGAGGAAGGGAGGAAGGGAGGATGGAGGGAGGGAGGGGAGAGAAGGGAAGGGAGGGAGGGAAGGGAGGGAGGGAGGGGAGAGAAGTTGGCAGGAGCTGGGGCCCAGATGGGAGCTCACCCTGTTGCATGGCACTGGGCTCTGGAGTCTGGGCTGCCAGCTTTCCTTTTCCTAATCGCTGAGAAGCCATGGGAAGGAAGGCAGGGAGGAAGGAAGGAAGGAAGGAGGGAGGAAGGGAGGAAGGAAGGAGGGAGGAAGGGAGGGAGGAAGGAAGGAAGGAAGGAGGGAGGGAGGAAGGAAGGAGGGAGGAAGGGAGGGAGGAAGGAAGGAAGGAAGGAGGGAGGGAGGAAGGAAGGAAGGAGGGAGGAAGGGAGGGAGGAAGGAAGGAAGGAAGGAGGGAGGGAGGAAGGGAGGGAGGAAGGGAGGATGGAGGGAGGGAGGGAGGGGAGAGAAGGGAAGGGAGGGAAGGGAAGGGAGGGAGGGAGGAAGGAAGGAAGGAAGGAAGGAGGGAGGAAGGGAGGGAGGAAGGGAGGGAGGATGGAGGGAGGGAGGGAGGGAGGGGAGAGAAGGGAAGGGAGGGAGGGAAGGGAGGGAGGGAGGAAGGAAGGAAGGAAGGAAGGAGGGAGGAAGGGAGGATGGAGGGAGGGAGGGAGGGAGGGGAGAGAAGGGAAGGGAGGGAGGGAGGGAAGGGAGGGAGGGAGGGAGGAAGGAAGGAGGGAGGGAGGAAGGAAGAAACAAAGGAAGAAAGGAAGGAAAAGAGGGAGAGAGGGAGGGAGGGAAGGGAAGGAAGGGAGGGAGGAAGGAAGGAAGGAAGGAAGGAGGGAGGAAGGGAGGGAGGAAGGGAGGATGGAGGGAGGGAGGGAGGGGAGAGAAGGGAAGGGAGGGAGGGAAGGGAGGGAGGGAGGGAGGAAGGAAGGAGGGAGGGAGGAAGGAAGAAAGAAAGGAAGAAAGGAAGGAAAAGAGGGAGAGAGGGAGGGAGGGAAGGGAGGGAGGAAGGAGGGAGGGAGGGAGGGAGGAAGGAAGAAAGGAAGGAAGGAAGGAAGAAAGGAAGGAAGGAAGGAAGAAAGGAAGGAAAGGAGGGAGAGAGGGAGGGAGGGAAGGGAGGGAGGGAGGGAGGAAGGAAGGAAGGAAGGAAGGAAGGAAGGAAGGAAGGAAGGAAGGAAGGAAGGAATTCCACCCATCTCACCAAAGACCAATTTTTTTCCCAAAACTATAAAAACAAAACAAGGCAAGATATGGTCAACCACCCATTTGTACCCAATATATCTGAGACCCTGACCAACAGCAAAAGCAACTAGTTAAATCATAACCAGACTGAAAAGCATTACCAGCAAACACCATTATTGACCAGCATAAGATTGGCTTAGCATGTAATGAGAACTTATGCTGTGCAGGCGATGGCCAATCATACAGGTCTCTGGATTATGTATGGCTATGAAGAACCCCTACTAGGGGAAGGGGCACATTCTTTCTCTATGCATAGAATATACAACATAGAACAGTGTTGGGAGGGACCCTGGAGGTCTTCTAGTCCAACCCCCTGCTCAAGCAGGAGACCCTATACCAGTGATCACGAACCTTTTTTCTCTCGGGTGCCAAAAGCGTGTGTGCGCGCACTGTCATGCACGTGTGAGTGCCCACACCCATAATTCAATGCCTGGGGAGGGCAAAAACGGCCTCTCCCGCCCCCACAGAGGTCCTCTGGAGGCCGGAAATGGCCCATTGCCCAACTTCCGGTGGGCCTGGTAGGTCCGTTTTTTGCCCTCCCCAGGCTCCAGAGGCTTCCCTGGAGCCTGGGGAGGGCGAAAACACCCCCCCCAGAGGACCTCTGGAAACCTAAAATGCCCTCACAGAGCCTCCACACGAACCAAAAATCAGCTGGCCGGCACGCACATGCATGCTGGAGCTAAGCTAGGGCAATGGCTCGCGTGCCGGCAGATATGGCTCCGCGTGCCACCTGTGGCACGCGTGCCATAGGTTCGCCTTCACTGCCCTATACCATTTCAGACACATGGCTGTCCAGTCTCTTCTTAAAATCCTCCAGCGATGGAGCCCCCACAACTTCTGAAGACACTGGTTGATTTTTCTCACAGTTAGGAAGTTTCTCCTTAATTCCAGGTTGCTTCTCTCCTTGATTAGTTTCCCTCCCCTACAGGTAGTCCTCGACTTACGACCACAATGGAGCCCAACATTTCTCTTGCTAAGTGAGACATTTGTTAACTGAGTTTGCCCCATTTTACGACTTTTCTTGCCACAGTTGTTAAGTGAATCACTGCAGTTGTTAAGTTAGTTGCCTGGTTGTTAAGTGAATCTGGCTCCCCCTTTGTTTTGGCTCGTCTGAAGGTCCCAAAAGGGGGATCGCATGACCCCGGGACACTGCAACCGTCATAAATATGGGTCGGTTGCCAAACATCTGGATTTTGATCACGTGACCACGGGGATGCTGCAACGGTCGTAAGTGTGAAAAAACAGTCACAAGCCACTTTTTCCAGCACCGTTGTAACTTTGAACGGTCGCTAAGTGAACCGTTGTAAGTCAAGGACTGCAGTAAAGGAAAAAGAAAAAGCAGCCAAGCGACACTCGGCATGGGAGATGATGGCTATGAAGACCTTGGACAGAATATGCAGATGCCACGATGGGCCTATTCAGATAGTCCTTGCTTAATGACTGGGGATTCATCAGAAACACGTGTCTAATCCACCATAGTTACGTTATATAACAAATGTGGCAAAACCTTTGCACTGCTTATTCTTTGCCCTTTTAGTATTAAACTGACAACGGGCCACACATTTTATGGATTGTAATTTTAGTATAGTTGGACCATGTATAATTGACAGACTGGATTTTATCATAGAGTTCAGTTGTTATTTATTATTTTATACTCGCATTTTTAATTGTATATTTACTGAGTGTTTTTGTCTACGACTGTAATAAACTAAATTGAATTGAATTGACCGCTCGAAGTTATGACCAAGCCGAAAAAGGGGATTTACAACCCCGATTTGAAATTCCGATGTTCGGGGACCCTCCATAGTCTCAAGATCAAACTTCAGGCCTTTACGGCTATTTGCAGCGTCCCATGATCACAGGACATGTTTTGAACAAAACCCAGCATTTTCAGTTTTCATCAAAACTGCACCCACAGAGAACCACTGGTTCACTTAATGACCCCACAAAAAAGGTCATGCAATTTTGCAACCGTTATGACACAGGGCCATAATGGCCATACGTCAAGGACGACCGGTACATAGAAAGATCAGAACAGCGCAGGCAGTGATCTTCTCCATTACACTTTATGGCACTGAAATTGGATTTTGTAGAAGCTGACTAGAAAGCAATTGGTCCAGAGATCTTCTTCCTCTAGGTACAAATGGCCAGCCTCAAATTATCTAGCTTCAGATGCCTTCTCTTGTCACGTAGTGAATATTGTCAGTTGTATGTCTATGCAGGGTCATGCACCCCTATCCTAATATTATGGTACATTCCAATATAAGCAGAACCCGTGATATGATGAGTGCGCATGTGTGCATTCCTAAACCACCATTTATTCTTCTTCTGCCTTAGCTGTTGACCTGAACAGTCGTGTTACTCAGCAAAATGTAGTTTATTCAGGATTTATTGTTTTTGTACGGAAATAAATATTTTCTATTAGACTTTTAATCTCAGTTTTCTTTCTAACTGTCTGAATTCCAAGAAAAGATCCTACATCGCCTCTATGAGATATCATTCTCATTTCAACATCTCTGGAGTTGGCTCTGATGCCAAGAAAGGTGGAAGAGAAGAGAGTGACCAGTGGCAAGGACTCAATTACAGCGGTCACTTCCAATGTGCTACTGGAAGAGCTGAAGGAACAATGTTAAGGACATCGTGATGGAAAACATCAATCTATTTGGCACTTCATAATAGCAATAGCAATAGCACTTAGACTTATATACCGCTTTACAATGCTTTATAGTCCTCTCTAAGCTGTTTACAGAGTCAGCCTCTTGCCCCCAACAATCTGGGTCCTCATTTTACCAACCTCGAAAGGATGGAAGGCTGTTGGGATGAGAATAAAATCTCACAGAGGCGATTTGGATCTTTGCTTGGAATTCAGACAGTTAGAAATAAAGCCGAGATTAAAAGTCTAATAGAAATATTTATTTCGGTACAAAAACAATAAATCCTGAATAATTACATTTTTGCTAAGAAAACGTGACCGTTCAGGTCACAGCCAAGTCAAAGAGTGATTAATGGTGGTTTAGGAATGTGGACATGCGCACTCATCATATCACGTGTTCTGCTTATATTGGAAAATACCATAATATTAGAATAGGGTGCATCACCCTGCATAGACATACAACTGACAATATTCACACCGTGACAAAGACTGAGTCAACCTTGAGCCTGGTGAGATTCGAACTGCAGTACTGCAGGCAGCAGAAGTAGCCTGCAGTACTGCACTCTAACCACTGCGCCACCGTGGCTCATAATCCGTCAGATCCAGTCCTTTGCAATGATAATGAAATTGATTATGGATCAAAAAAATGACGGAAGGAAAGACAGCACTCAGAATTGCTGCTTCTCCCAAAGGACACTGGATACGCAAGGGGAGGGGGAGAAGACCCTGCATATTCTCAAACTGAAAATCGGGGCGAACACAATGAAAGGACAGGGTCACACAGCAACGGCAGTGGCATCGCTGTGCCCCAAAGACTTGGCTTCTCCCCACATCGGTCTCAGCCTCCTCTTTTGGACACCCCAGATAGTGTGCCCCATGCCACGTGCAGCTGCATTTGGAAAGCCGCCACCGCTGGGTTGATTCCCACACCGATGGGGCTCCTCCGAAAGGCTCCCCCAGAGCCCCTTGCCAGGTTTATGAAGTCTGCATCCCACTCATCCAGCTGTCCTCCAGCACCTTAATGCCACGATAATCTGCTCTTTTAATCTTTTTCCCATAAAAGAATTATGTATCGCCCTGCATAAAAGTCCAACCGCTGACAGTCTAACCAATTGTTAACAGCTGACAAGGGGGGAGGGAGGGAGGGAAGGAAGCCCTCTCCTGTTGGAGTGCAACGTGTCCATCTGTGTTGCTCGTGCTCAGTCCAGAAAGGGATCCGGGTTCTAGGCACCCGAGGAGGTTCTGAAGGCCGGCCCGGTGCCAGCCTGAGCGTGTAGGTCCTCCCTGTTGTTTGCTTGTGATCTTGCAAACAGGACCCACTCTGTATCTGGTGCGTGGAGCCCATTGGCTCCCAGGTCTCCAAAGAAAACATCTGCGCATTCCAGACGCATTTGGTAAGGGGAGCAAAGCCCATCCTGAAGCGAAGTTTTACAGCCGCCACAGAACACACTAAAGACTGCTGGCAAGTAGGAGTGGAAAAGTCATGTTTAAAATGTTATTCCAAGGATGGTGGCTGCCAGAGCCTCAAATTAATCATTAGAATGTGTCTTTGGAGGAGAGCGGGCGGAGAAGGAGGAGGAGGAGGGACGCATTATGTAACATTCATCCACCCCCAGATTAGAAAACAGCACCGCCTGCTTCGCTTGCCCCCCCCCCCACACCTTCCTTCTTTCTGCAGGAGGGGAAAGGAGGACCCTGCTGACAATCCTGAGCTTCTCTTGGACTCCAGGCTGGCCCTGGACAGAAGCGAGGGCAGGTCACCTCCCCCCACCACCAGAGATAAGGAAATCCCGTCTCTTTGGGAGGACCTTCCCAAGGAGGAAAAAGAGCTACCAGGGCTGAAGGTCCACAATTCAGATCTCCTGCAAGTTTCAGAATAAGAGAATAACAGAGTTGGAAGGAACTTTGGAGGTCTTCTAGTCCAACCCCCACCTCAGGCAGGAAACCCTAGACCAGTGTTTCCCAACCTTGGCAACTTGAAGATGTCTAGACTTCAACTCCCAGAATTCCCCAGCCAGCATTCGCTGGCTGGGAAATTCTGGGAGTTTAAGTCCAGACATCTTCAAGTTGCCAAGGTTGGGAAACACTGCCCTAGACCAGGGGTAGGCAAAGTTGGCTCTTCTATGACTCGTGGACTTCAACTCCCAAAATTCCTGAGCCAATCATGCTAGCTCAGGAATTCTGGGAGTTGAAGTCCATGAGTCATAGAAGAGCCAACTTTGCCTACCCCTGCCCTAGACAATTTCAGACAAATGGTTGTCCAATCTCTTAAAAATTTCCAGTGTTGGAGCACCCACAATTTCTGGAGGCAAGCCGTTCCACTGATAGTTCTAACTATCAGTTTCCATGGAGGCTTTTGTGTCGATTCCCCATAGGACTATTTTAACCATCAGGGTCTCTTCAGGGGCACCCTCCTTGTTCCTCTCTTCTCCTTCCCCATTTCATTTCTCTCTCTTTGCCCTTGGCCTGTTCCCAACCAAACAGCAGAGTGGGGACAACAGACAAAGCATCAGATATGTGCTTGCTGTGGAATGATAGCCCACTAAACAATGATTGGACCTGTGGCACATGAGGAACTGAAAAGCATATTCTAGGGGGTTTCATGAACGGGTCTATGACTTTTCACCACGGCCAACTCGCCACAGCCAACTCATCATGGCCAACTTGCCACGGACAACTCGCCGCAGGTCAAGAGTTACACTAATATCAAAGAAATGGTGGAATAGAATAATTAAAGAAAGGATGCAACAGGAGGGACATAATGAAATGTGAATGGCAAAAATTAAAATATTTATTTTATTTATTTTAAATAATTAAATTGAATTGTTAAATAGTCCATCTTGCAGAAGGCAAGCTAGGAAAGTTGCATGCCCTGATCTCTTCCAGCCCATGAGGACATTGTTTACCTTCCAAGAAAACTCTAGGCTGTGACCTCCCAATATTTTTGAAGTGTGTTTAGGAGGCTTCTCAAGGAAGAGGAAGGAAGGAAGGAAGGAAGGAAGGAAGGAAGGAAGGAAGGAAGGAAGGAAGGAAGGAAGGAAGGAAGGAAGGAAGGAAGGATAGAAGCTGGTGCTTTGCTTTGTAGAATGCCAGCTTCCCATACAAGGATTGGAAAAAGCCTTGGAGGTCATCATCCAACCCCCTACTCAATGCAGGAGCCCACTAGTCCAGCATCCGATGGCCACCCAACCTCTGCTTAAACTTCTTCAGTGCAGAAGAGCCCC
This sequence comes from Diadophis punctatus similis, assembly GCA_023053685.1. NCBI lineage: Eukaryota > Metazoa > Chordata > Lepidosauria > Squamata > Dipsadidae > Diadophis > Diadophis punctatus. The sequence goes on from JALIGW010000018.1 coordinate 3,309,785, forward strand.
CCTCTCTTCTTCTGAGAGACCATGACCCTTCTGCAAACTAACTTGCCAGAAAAGGACATTTCTGGGAAGGTGGGACACAGTGACACCAGGCACCCTCTTCTGACCCCCAAAAAGGAGTCCTTCCATCTAGCTGCTTTTCCCCAGCGAGTCACCACTGCCACCACCACTGGTCATGTGAATCCCTGGGCTTAAAAAGCCCCACCAACTGCCCAGCTGGACTTCGCCATGGGGCCCTCCCACCCTCTGCAGATCCTGAGGTCTGAACCACTTTTGCAGCTGCTCTTCCTCAGCCCCGTCCACCCGTTCCAGCTCCCTTCTGGAATCCTGTTTTGAACTGGGCTTCTATGCCTTACTCTTGGACAAAGGAGCATGCAATTTTGGACAGTTGTGCGACATGTGTGTTTCATTAAGGTATCTGGCAGCCCCTGATGTACCAGAGAAGCATGCTTGGGAGGAGATTGTCTAAACACACGACTAACCTTAGAGTTGTCTTAAAGAAGGAAGGTGGATTTGGGATGGCTACTTCAATAGCTTGCCATTTACTAATTTTGGGGTACATTTTTAAACATACATTCTTGTAAATGCTTTGCAAGAGCTCTTGTTCCACCCCACCCAACCAAACAAGCACATGATAAATGTAATAAACAGAAACCTTCTGATTAAATAACGGAAGCTCTGCACGAGGAGGTACCTCAATTCCTTGACACCCTGACACTTTTATCTTTGCTCCAGCCAAGCCATTCTAAGTAAGGGAGATATACGCCATAAGGCAGTGTTTCCCAACCTTGGCAACTTGAAGATGTCTGGACTTCAACTCCCAGAATTCCCCAGCCAGCGAATGCTGGCTGGGGAATTCTGGGAGTTGAAGTCCAGACATCTTCAAGTTGCCAAGGTTGGGAAACACTGCCATAAGGACATGGGGTTTTGCTTTTTTTTAATGACAGCACCACCTTGCTGCTCTTCTCAACAAAACACTGACTCCAGGGAGGACTGTGTGTGTTCTTGACGGGAGGAGAACCTCTACGCAAATTACGTGTGTCCTTAAAAAGTGAACTTCTTCTTCTGCCTGGGAGGAGAAGAGAAATTGATGCGATCAGAGCAGGCCCAGAAGGGGACTTTGCTACACCTTACAGATATGAAGTTCTGATCCATGGTGGTCCAAAGAGGCCCTTTGCCTGCAGAGCTATTCTTCCACAAGGCCCGGTACTTTCTGCACTAAAGTGAGCCCCCCGAGGCATGGCCACAGCTGGAGGGTGCTGGGAACTGCATTTCTGGGTGGTTAAATAGAGACAAGACCAATCACATGGCACACCCTGCCATACATCCAAAACATTTTGGAAGCTGTAGAATGCAGCTTCTGAGATCTGCAACTGGACATCGCACACCGCGCAGAGGCTACCATACAAGGACACATTATAAATTATTGCAATTATTGTATAATTAGATCATGTATAATGGACACTGGATTTTATTATAGATTTAGCTGTCATTTATTATTTTAAACTAGAAGTCTTAAGTGTGTATATATATGGAGTGCTTTTATTTCTTTCTGGTCTAAGACTGTGATAATAAAATTGTAAGATCGCTAGGAGGTGGGAGATACTTCCAATTAATCTACTAGATCCCCTGCAAGGAGAGTCCCTATGACTATGTAGGACAGAAAGGGAGGTAGCTAACCACCAGATTGCAAGAACACAAGCGAGAGGTCAGGCAAGGAGACCGAAACTCATTGGGTAGCCTCACACTGCAATGAACAAGGACATACATTCAATTTTGCAGCTACTACGATTGTTGGATGAGCAGCCACAAAAACAGCCAGGGAAGTGATTGAAGCCTGGAAAACAAGCCCCTCGTCAATCAACAGGAGTGCTGATTTATTATTTATTTATTTATTTGTGAGATTTATATACCGCCTCACAGTGCAAGCACTCTCTAAGCGGTTTACACCAGTAAGCAATGTATATATTTACATTGCCCCCAACAATCTGGGTCCTCATTTTACCTACCTCGGAAGGATGGAAGGCTGAGTCAACCTTGAGCCGGTGAGATTTGAACCGCTGACCTGTGGATCACAGTCAGCTAAAGTGGCCTGCAGTACTGCCTCTAACCGCTGCGCCACCTCGGCTTGGTTACGTTTACCACTAGCTTATCAAGTACTTAGAAGGTGAAGGCTGGGCAGCTCAAACAAACAACAGCCAACAACTTAAAAGCCAGCCATCAACACACCCCAATCAACATCTAAAAACCCACATACAACAGCCACCATATAAATACCACAGACAGAACAGCACACACTCTGCTAGAGGGAAGCTCCCTGAAGATGGGATCCAGCACAAGTCCGAAAGCTTGGAAGACAAACCCTCTGGTTCTGGTGACCGACTCAGATTGGATCCTAAATAGAGACACTTCTGCAGAATAGGACCGGAAGTATAACAATCACTTCTCCTGCAAGAGGAAGTAACTTTGCTTCAAAACAGATTAAAGCTACTTTTTTAAAGGGCAGATATTATCATTAGTATCTGATGATACTGATCACTAGTATCATTTTAGCATTTTTTTATTTCCTTTCAGTTGTGTCTGATCGTTAAAAACTGCCTGGACAAGTCTCTGCAGTTTCTTTGGCAAGGTTTTTCAGAAGAGGTTTACCATTGTCTCCTTCCTGGGACTGAGAGTGAGTGAGTGGCCCAAGGTCACCCAGCAGAACTAGAGCTCACAGTCTCCTGGTTCCTAATTTAATGTCTTAACCCAGGGGTGTCAAACTCAAGGCCTGGGGGCCAGATCCGGCTGGAGGAATGCTTAGATCTGGCCCACGGGGCCGCCTTGGAAACCGCAAAGGAGCAGCCCACGGTGCCTTTGCCAGCGAAAACGGAGCTCGGGAGGGCCATGGCGGCCCTCCCGAGCTCCGTTTTGGCTGCAGAGGGTTTCAGGAGGCCATTGCAGCCGAAAACAGAGCTCGGGAGCTGTTTTCGCTGGCAGAGCGCTCGGGCCACCACAGGTGCCCCTGACATGAGTGATGCTGAGGTGGCCATGGCGACCCTGGCCACACCCACCCTGGCCCTCCGAAGTCAAACAAAACCCTGATGCGGCCCTCAATGAAATCGAGTTTGACACACCTGTCTTAACCACTACACCAGATTTAGCTTTTATCCTATTAAAAAGCTTATTTCTAACCATAACAGGATGTCCCTTTCGGAGTTGGGCGGCATACAAATGCAACTAATAAATAAATAAATAAATGTGAATTGTGATTCCTACTCTAGCTTCTACCTTGCCGACCCTCACACCTCCACTCCTGGCAGATGCCAATGTCAATCATCTACAGATTTACCAAAACAAACAAACAAACCAGCATCCTTTTCAACATGGATTGTTTGCAAGGACGCTTTCATTTCTGTAAGATTCACCAGAGTAATGTCTGCTGCAAATCTTTTCCATTTTTAGGCTTGCACAGCTCAGCCAAACTCCGACATGCATCTCCAGGTCGGGAAGGGAGAGTGGGGAAACTGCCTCCTTCTGGCATTCATCATCTGCGCGGTTTGAGGGCTTATTTTGAACAACAGAATGTCCTGGACAGGCAGTCAGAACATCCCAGTTCATCAAGCCGAAGGGAAGCGGCAGAGGGGCTCCCACCCCAAGATCTTTGGGGAAGAGAAAAGCACAGGTTGTGGCCCCGTGTCTTCCGTCAGACCAGGACCACAGGGGAAAGGTCCGTCTTGGACTATTCCACATGAAGTGGCCAAGACAGTCCAGGGCAGGCATCCCGTTCCTTGATGCGTGGTGCCCTACGCAATCATCCAGCCAAAACCTGTGCTTTCCATTCCAACTGAGAGAGGCCCAGGTAGACTCGACGTTCTGGAAACCTGCTCCTTGCCCTGGTCTTGGGGACAGAGGCCACTGGAAGTGGCTGTGGGGACAGCTGGCTTGGTGTTCTGCTGGCTAACAGATGAAAGGCTTTCTTTTAACAAAGCCCTGGAAAAGAGCCTTGGCAGGAAAGAGATTCAGAAAACTCTCTTTTCGGCAATTCAACGGTTGTCTGTATTTTGGCAGCTCCAATCCCTCCACTGCACAAAATGATCCAAAAGAAATGTGGGCCATACTATGCTGTTGATGTTTTAGAAAAATTGAAAATTGAAAAGAAAATTAAAGAGAAACTGGCATGAAGCGAAGCAAGCACTACCGCAGGGTTTCTCACTCCCAGCAACTTTAAGATGTATGGACGTCAACACCCCAGAATTCATGGCTGGCTGGGGAATTCTGGGAGCTGAAGTCCATGCATTTTAACGTTGCTGAAACTCTGCATGTGCCCATTGGAGACCTATGGCTGGTACCTTGCCTGGCTCTCGGGAATGACCCCAAGGCAGTGAAGTTGCCAATTTTGTAAAATTGGCAGCGAGTTAGCCACCGCTGACCAACACAAAGTAATTAATGTACCAGAGTTTTGCAACAACTTTGAAAACCAATTTATGGATGTATTGTATATCTTAATGAAGAGTGTCACACGCTGAAAGCATGGTCAGCAGAATAAATTGCACTGTTTACATCTTTAGTATGTCACACAGTCGGGTGGCAAAGATGGCTTTTCTTAACACAGGGCATCCTCCCAGGCAAATCACGTATGTCTTTGGGGGCCTTAATTCTGACAGAAGCAAGGCCGGGGTCCAGAGGTGGGTTCCTACCAGTTCTAACCGGTTCTTTAGAACCGCTAGTAAAGCGGCGATGACATCACGGAGCCAGTTCTGTTGGTGCCGGTCCGTGGGCGCCGCCATCTTGGATTTTGCTTCTGCACATGCGCAGAAGCTAATTTTTGCTTCTGCACATGCGCAAAAGCTATTTTTTTATTGCTGTGGGGGCGCTCGCGAAGCACGACCCTGAGCAAACCGGCAGCAAAACCATCCACAACCCACCCCTGCTGGGGTCCCAAATAAAGCAGTGTGACTTTTGAAGAAAAGGAACTGTTCTTACAGGTGACGTTAAGAAAGAAAGAAAATTGAAAACTACGTAGTGGAGATAACTGCACCTCAAAAATGGCGAAGATTTGCATAAAACACCAACCTCATTTTTTTTAATGTACTTAAATCTTTCCTTCTACTTAGCTACAAAGCCTCTTAGCACAAATCCTATGGTTTATGATTGCTAGTTAAGTAATAGCATGAATCGAAGTATAGATTAGGAGACATGATGAGTGAAAGTAGGCATTAATTTTCTTTTATAAAATTTTAACATACTTTGATGGTCCATAAAAAGTAAGGCAAACTCATGCTAGGTTCTAAACTCTGCACAGGAACTTAGCACCACAATGTGTGCTAATCCACAAAGTTTTGGGCCTCTCACAGGTCTCGTTGGCTTTCAGTGCCTGCACAAAGTGGCCCCTTTTTGTGCATGGGGCACAGTCAGGGTGGATAAAAATAGATGATTTTTTTAAAAAAATTTAAAAATCAGATTTTTTAAAATTTAAATCGTATTTTTTTTATTTAAATCAGATTTTATTTTTTATTTTTATCAAATTTATTTTAATAATACGCTTTTGGAGTAAAAATCTATCTAAAGCCTTTTTACTAGTGATTTAAATGATTTAAATCGTGATCTAAATCGATTGAAATCAAATCCACCCTGGGCACAGTACGCCGAGGTTGGCCCCTTTTCATCTGCCTCTAGCTCTCAATCCAACGCATGGTTTAGTTGGGGACCCTAGAGAACATCTATACACAAACCTTTGTTCAATTTGGAGGCAGTCTAGTGTGGATCCCCTTGATATGGAATGACCCTAAAAATGCAAAGTAAGGAAGGCTCTGAGTGAGCTCTCCTTCCTCCTCCAGAAAAGAGGAGCAGAAGCTGGGCAGGATGGGGCATCCTGGGGTTACCCAGGTATTTTATGACAATGATTCTACAAGCGGGAAACCTTCTTCTTGGCTGCCATTCCGCAGAGCAATGAAATTCCAAATGCCCCAGTTTTGGCTAAGTCCTGGAACTTTGCAAGAAAAATTGCGCGGCACAGAATCCACTGTGTGGCTGATGCCACAGAAACCAAAACCCCTTTCTAACTTTCATGCAACTAACACAAGTTAAACAGACACAGCTCTGAGCTTAATCCAATAAGAATGATCGGGGTTGGGGGAGTCTCAAACAAATTATTTGATAAAAGATGGGGAAATGAGCTTCACTAAGGCATACACTATTGATCTGGAGAAGGCAGGATGGAAAACAGAAGAAATTGAGGGGGTTGTTTTCTACCTTGTCTGGAAAAGAAAGAAAGAGAAAGAGAAAGAGAAAGAGAAAGAGAAAGAGAAAGAGAAAGTGAGAGAGAGAGAGAGAGAGAGAGAGAGAGAGAGAGAGAGAGAGAGAGAGAGAGAGAGTGTCACGGGGTGATTTTCTGATTGTCAGCTGTACTCATATGTATTCATATGTCAGATATTATGACCCAGAGGTTCTTAGCAAAGTGAAGCAGTCACATGAGGTGTGATCTGCGCAGAAGTGAAATTCCTTTCTATTCCTCCATTTTCATTCTACAGTTAGTCCTTCATTGAGAAGGACGCATATTTGAGCTGCCAAGATGTAATTATTAAGATTTAGGTTTTTATATTTCTTGGATTATAGATGAGAGAGAGAGAGAGAGAGAGAGAGAGAGAGAGAGAGAGAGACAGACAGAGACAGAGACAGAGTGAGAGACAGAGTGAGAGTGAGAGAGAGAGAGAATGTGTGTGAGTGAGAGAGAGAGAGTGAGAGTGAGAGAGTGAGAGAGAGAGAGAGAGAGAGAGAGAATGTGTGTGAGTGAGAGAGAGAGAGTGAGTGAGAGAGAGAGAGAGAGAGAGAGTGAGTGAGAGAGAGTGAGTGAGAGAGTGAGAGTGAGTGAGAGTGAGAGAGAGAGAGAGTGAGAGAGTGAGAGAGAGTGAGTGAAAGAGAGAGAGAGAGAGAGAAGAGGGGGAGGGAGATGGGTCAACACAGCAACATGGGAAGGGAGCGGTCAAGGCAGAGCCATGAATGAGTTGTTCTCTTTTCTTCCTGGGGTCTCCTCAGATGGAAGACAGGGGATCCGGGCCCTTTTGGAAGAGAAACGGTTGGGTGGGCCGCAGATGTTATCCATCTGTGGAACAGAACTGACCATCTTACAAGACTTCCATTGCTAGGACGGCCAATAAATCTCAGAGGCAGTCAAGATCCCCCCCCCCTTCCTGCAAATGAGCGGAAAGGTGTCCACTGAAATCTCCTTACTGAAAAATCCCTCAAGTTCTGGAAATAGAGGGGGTGCCCGAACTAAATTCTGGCTCTTTTCTATGAAACCAGACTCTTCCTTCCAGATACAGCTCAAGGCACTCGCATCCTCTCCATTTAAAAAAGACATTAAAGGTAGAAAGGCTTCACAGAGATATCCCGTCTCAAGATTCTTCACTTTATGTAATTTAATTTAATTAATTAATTTAATTTAATGGATTTCTATGCCACCCAACTCCCAGGGGACTCTGGGCGGCTCACAACATATTAGAATCCATTACAAATATAAAATACAATAATTTAAAAAATACAAAAGTTAAAAAGAGTATCTCATATTTACAATCAAGGGGGGAGACCCATATTTAATCTAGTTAGTCTCACTTTCACCCCGCCTGCCGGAAGAGCCAAGTTTTTATTGCTTTCCGAAAGGCCAGTAGGGTGGGGATGGTCCTGATCTCCGGGGGAAGCTGGTTCCACAGGGAGGGAGCTCCCACAAAGAAGGCCCTCCCCCTCGGCCCCGCCAACCGACATTGCTTGGTCGATGGGACCTGGAGGAGGCCGACTCTGGGCCCTGACCGGTCGTAGGGAGTTATGTGGCAGGATGCGGTCCCGAAGGTAACCTGGCCCTGAGCCATGTAGGGCTTTAAAGGTAACGACCAACACCTTAAATTGGATCCGGAGACTAATGGGCAGCCAATGCAGCTGGCGGAGAATCGGTGTTACGTGGGTGCATCTAGGTACACCCACCACAGCTCGCGCAGCTGCATTTTGCACCAATTGCAGATTGTAGCAATTGTAGCCTCCAGATCCTCTCTAACGCTTGGCATTTCTAGCTCTCCCTAGGAAGACATGTGGGGCTGGAGCTAAGCCATTGCCGGGCTTCTCTCCCCATGAGGGATGGGCTCAAGCACTGGGGAGCAGAAGTAGACTTGGGGAGATAATCCAGTCCTCTCAAACACCTCTGGTAGCTGACAAGACCCACTTGGCATGGATGGAGCCTCCCCCTTGCTCCCAAGTCAAGAATCTCCCGGACTCCAAGGCCACCCACATTTTTCCCCACCCAGCCCCATAACTTCTCCTCACTTCCAAACCTCTTGACTGATGAAAAAGTCTTCGGGAAGGGAAAACATTTTTGCAACGAAGTAGACAAGAGCCATTCCCTAATGCAGAGAATGACGTGCAGGGTTGTTTTTAGCTTAGCAGGACCAACACAAAACGAGTCAAGTCAGGGGGGCTCAGCGCATCTTTTCCACCCGGCCAGCCTGCAGAAGGGGGGCTGCCAGTACCCAGCACATCTCTGGCTGAGAATCTGGGGAGCTGATAGGTAGGGTAGGGTGGAATGGAATGGAATGGAATAGAATACTTGGAGAGGGAGGCTTTGCTCACAGTCACTCATGCCCTTATCACCTCATGGCTAGACTACTGTAACGCGCTCTACATGGGGCTACCCTCAAAGAGCATCCGGAGACTGCAATTGGTACAGAATGCAGCTGCGCGAGCTGTAGTGGGTGTGCTGAGTTACACCCACGTAACACCCATTCTCTGCCAGCTGCATTGGCTGCCCATTAGTCTCCGGTTGCAATTTAAGGTGTTGGTTTTGACCTTTAAAGCCCTACATGGCTCAGGACCAGGTTACCTCCGGGACCGCATCCTGCCACATTCCTCCCTACGACCAGTGAGGTCCCACAGAGTTGGTCTCCTCCAGGTCCCATCAACCAAGCAATGTCGGTTGGTGGGAACACGGGGGAGAGCCTTCTCTGTGGGAGCCCCATCTCTCTGGAACCAACTCCCACCAGAGATCCGGACTATGCCCACTCTACTGGCCTTCTGTAAAGCTGTGAAAACATGGCTCTTCCAGCAGGAGGGGTGAAGAAGAGTGGATTCCCCCATGTATGAATGGTTTTTACATGTAATGCAATGTTTTAAAATTATTTTATTGTATCATTCTTATTTCTGTTGTACGCCGCCCTGAGTCCTACGGGATTTGGCAGCCTGTAAGAACTTTTAATTAGAATAGAATAGAATGGAATGGAATGGAATGGAATGGAATGGAATGGAATGGAATAGAATGGAATAGAATTCTTTATTGGCCAAATGTGATTTGACACACAAGGAATTTGTTTCCAGTGTGTAAGCTCTTAATGTACATACAACAATAGTGGTAGAATATTAACTTAGTCATTGTAAAATACATTCATCATAAAACATTAGATAACAACACTTAGTCATGGATATTAAATAAACAATCAACATATATCATACTTAGGATACTAAGTGAACAATATAAATCGTAAGACACAAGCAACAAAGTTATGGTCATAAGAAGACAAGGTGATAGGTAATAGGGAAGATGAGAATAATGATGGTAACACTACTTTTTTGGATAGTTTGACAATGTTGTGGGAATTGTTTGTTTAGCAGAATGATGGCATTGGGGGGGGGGGAACTGTCCTTGTGTCTAGTTGTTCTGACGCACAATACCCAGCTGTCATAAGTCACCTGCATCGTTGCTCCTTTTTAGAAAGCAAGCCATTTATTCCTGTACGTACATTTGCCTTATTCACACAATTCAGCACAAAGACACAATGGAACTCATTATTCTCCTTTTATTTGTTTATGACAGAAAAGTCCCTTACGACTTTTCTTTTTCATTTCTCTATTATGTTGCATAAAATAACCTCTTGGAAGTTTTACTTCCATCCCTAAATCAGTGCCTTTCAGTACTTTATTTTCAAAAAATATTTTAATTCCTTTTTACAATCTTCCACTATTGTTTCTTTCTGTGGAGACATTTTATTCAGTCTCCATCTAAAATAATTAAGACTTTCTTTTATAAACCAAACTTTATTTTATGATTATGATTCAGAAAAGTCTTTGGCAATATCTCTGCTTTAGAAAACTTAGTAGCCAAGTTGTTGGGGTTTTTTTGAAATTTGAAATATTTCTCTTCTTGAAAAGGAAATACGTATTTCAGAAAAGTCGACACTTTCTTAAATTACCATTTTCTGCTTCCATATATCAACTAGACCTAAATTGTCTATCTAATTTAAAAAAACTTTTGGGAATTTGCCTTGAGTGATTTAATGTTTTTCTCAGAAGTTCTGTCCAGTTGTGGGGAGGTCATTCAATTCCAACCCCCCCATCGAATGCCAACTCTCACAGGAGAAACTTATTAGTCCCTCCATACGTCCTTTATGCAGGGGTCTCCAACCTTGGCAACTTTAAGACCTATGGACTTCAACTCCCAGAATTCCTCAGACAGCTGAGGAATTCTGGGTGTTGAAGTCCACAAATCTTAAAGTGGCCAAGGTTGGAGACCCCTGCTTTATAGAACAGACATTTATCCTCACTTGGGGCATAAATTCCCCATAACAGTCCCATTAAAATGAACTTCACCTCAACAAATCTACCATGCTCATCAGTTGATACCATTTCTCGTTTTACAAAACAATTTCATTTTTTTTCTTTTTTTGTTCCTCCTGAAATAAATTATTCATCAAAATTTTATAAACCAAATACAGTATGTTATATCCTTTCCCTCCACCCTAATATACTGTATGTCTCTTGTAGGCAAATCATTTTATCTTTTTCAAATAATGAAATATTTTTCTCTTCTGAGGAGCATTTGTTCCATTTATATTCCACATTAAACTTTTGTAACCCATCATCAATCCAAAAGTTTTGAGAAATCGGTACTATTTAGCACCTAGTTGAGTTTCATTTTGCTGTTGCGTTGTTGAGTTTTTGTGTGGTCCCCTCTGACACTTCCATTTAAATTTCCTCCATTTCTGCTTTGAATTTTTCTAGAAATTCCTTCACCTTCTGGACAGAATTCAATCAAAACCTCTGCTGTTGAAAAGTAAAAATCAGAGCTCCCAATTTGTCCCATCAAAATAGGATTTTTCTCTGCTTCAATCTCTCAGTCAAAAAAATTACAAAGAATTATAATCCAAAATACTATTATTACTATTAGCGTATGGTGTTGTTACATTAGCCAGGAGACTGCAATTGCAGAGAAGTAGTTTGGCTGCCAAGGTACGAACTCTGTTGTGGCCATAGTGCACAACAAGAGGGCAAGCTGGCTTTGAACCAGAAAGCAGCTCTTCCCGCAGTGTCACCAAATGCCCCCTCACACCCCAGAGCTGCCCCACAAATGGGCACCACAACCAGGAAAGTTCAGAGGGCAGGAATCTGCCTGCCTGCATGGAGTACCAGCTCGTCCCCACCTCACCAAAGTGGTACTTACTTTATCTACTTGCGTAGAACAAGGTTTTGAACTGTTAGGTGGACAAAAACTGAGGTGAGTGATGGAAGCTCACCCCGACACACAATGCTAGGACTTGAACCATTGGAGCAGAAACCATCTCCAGTGTCATTAAGCCACTGGCCACTGTGCCTCTATAGGAATTAGTTTGAGTACAATTATATCTACATTACCAATCTTCAGTCTTGTATTAAATTGCTGCTGCAAAATTTGATCTCTTGTTTTCTTTCTGACAAAATGCACCAAGACATTTCTTGGAATATTTCTTGTTCTCACAAGTCTATAATTTATTCTATATACTTTATCAATTTCTGACTCAGTGTTCTCCTCTTCCCATTCCAAAACAAATTGCCAAGAGTTTAATAATGTTTTATCTAATATACCAGAAACCTCTGGGATTGCCCCGAGTCTCAAATAAAATTTCTTCTCTCTCAATTCCAATAAAACCAGATTATCTAATGTTCTTTCCAACTCTCTATGACTTCTCTCTTACTAAAATTTCCACTTTGCCAGGAATTTGCTTTATCTCTCCAGACAATTGTTTTACAGAGCTTTCCATCTTGTTAACTTTTTTTTTCATCTTCTCTTTCATCTTTACATCCATTCTTCATCCATTCTTTTTCCAAAAGCTGTCAATTTGGTAACGAGTGCTTCTAACACATTGCCCATTTGCTCAAATTTGCTCAAAAGGAGCGCTGGATTTGCTGATCGGAAAAGGTCAGCTCAGAGGTGGATTCCTGCCGGTTCGGACCGGTTCTTTAGAACTGGTAGCGGAAATTTCCTCCCGCTTGCCGAACCGGCAGCGATGGCTGGCTGGCCACGCCCCTGAACCGGCTGTGGCTACCCAGCTGCTGTGGCCTCTTGCCTCACAATCAGGAGGTTGTGAATTCGATCCTAGGTAGAGGCAGATGTAAGGGTCTCCAGCTTGGGCAGGGGGTTGGACTAGATGACCTGCAAGGTCCCTTCCAACTCTGTTAATCTGTTAAAGACATACTGTATCTGTTAAAGGCTCTCTCGGCGGTGCGATAGGTGCCGTCATCTTGTCATTTCTGAGCACGCGCAGAAACTGTTTTTTGCTTCTGCGCATACACAGAAGCTAGTTTTTTGGCACTGCGCATCCACGCACACACGCTTACGCAGCATGGCTGCGTGGCATGCAACGCATGCGTGCCCACGCGGTGTGGGAGGAAGCAAACCGGCAGCGAGGTAAGTTAGAACCCACCCCTGGGTCAGCTGTCTATATTCCAGCAATTTGAGCCCAAGCACCGCGTGACGGAGTGAGCTCCCATCACTCATCGACTCAGCTTCTGCCAACTAGCAGTTCAAAAGCATGCAAATGCAAGTAAATAAATAGGTACCACTCTGGTGGGAAGCTAATGCCGCTTTGTGCGGTAGCAAGAAACCAACTGGCACTGGACCTGCGCAAATGCAAGGCAAAATTGGTGGAGAACACTGTCACGGTGTGATTTATTGTCAGTTGTATGCATATGCAGGGAGCTGCATCCCTATCTAATATAATGGTTCATTCCTGAGCACGTGATTGATATGTTCTTGTACGCATGTGTGCATTCCTGAATCTCCATTCTTCCCTTCTTCTTCTGGCTTCCGACTGAGGAAGTCGCATTTTATAGCAGAGATGTAAACAAATGAGATTTTATTGTTTTTGTACCGAAATAAATATTTTAATTAGACTTTTAAACTTCGGCTTTATTTCTAATGTCTGAATTCCGGGAGAACGATCTATTTCGCCTCTGTGAGATTTATTCTCACTCCGTCAAACACAGACACTCCTGCAGACCATCATTAGAAATTTTGAGTGTGGAGCTAATTTGCCCCCTGTGGTGCACCCTGGATAACATGTGAGCATGAACTAAATGAACCAGCAATCTTAGGCAGCCAAGCTACTCTGTAATAACACTGTAGATTCCCTGGCTCTCCATGTACAAATGCCATATGCTAAATAAATAATGTGCCAATCTGGTGTAATTCTTCTCTCTGTGAGTTGCTCTAGTGACCCTCCACTCCACTCCATTCTTGATGCTTTTCTGGTAGTCGTCACTATATTACAAAATATTATAATTCAAAAGTGAATTTGTCTCAAGGAAAAGCTTTTTCTTTTTCCTTGAGACACATTCACTTTTTCTTTTTTATTTCTCTTCCTGTGCCTTCAATACTTTCATCTCTAATGGTACTCCGTAGTAACAGAGCATCACAATCAACATTTCTATAGTTACAATCCGCATCACAGTCTACTTATATCATTTATTTATTTGTCAAACATGTATAGGATAATAGTAGTTTGTATAAACATAAGTAAAAAGTAACGATAAAAGAGGACAATAGGACAGTAGGACAGGGACGGTAGGCACAGTGGTGCGCTTATGCACGCCCCTTACAGATCTCTTAGAAACGGGGAGAGGTCGACTGTAGACAATCTAAGGTTAAAATTTTTGGGGTTTGGGGAAGAAACCACAGAGTCAGGTAGTACATTCCAGGCATTGATCACTCTTAATCATCTTTATCTTTTCTTTTGTAAAATCCACCATTTTATTTGTTTGTATCCCACCTTTATTATTTTTGCAAATAATTCAAGGCAGCGAACGTGTCCAATATACCTTCTTACTCCTATTTTCTCCACAATAACAACCCTGTGAAGTGAGCTGGCCTCAGACAGGGGTTTTACCTCAGCCCAGCCAGTCACCCAACTGGCTTCCATGCAAAAGCATGACTAGAATTCCCAGTCTCCTGATTTCCAGCCTTGTGCCTCTAATTTTGAATATTAAAAAAAAAAGGAATTAAAGAAATTTCCAGAGAAGATAAATATCTCAACAAATTAAGCTCTTACAAAGACAATTATCTGTGTCAACTGTAAGAGAAATGGAAATAAAAATGAATTATGTAAAGCAAAAAGAATCCTGAGCTTGCACATAAACCATGGAAATGTCTAGCATATAAAACACAAAAAGAAAAAGGGGAAATTGAAAGTACAAGAGGGAGATACTCTATTAATAGACAATGTGGCCATTCAAAAAGCATTCCATCAATATTATTCCAATTTATATAAAGGAAGTAACATCTCACTAGTGAAAACAGATGAATATTTAAAGAAACAAGATTTACCGAGGATTTTAGAGGAACAGAGACAGATTATGAATGACCTATAACAATAAGTGAAGTTTCTGAAGCTATAAAAATATTAAATTAGGACAGGTCCCTGAACCAGATGGATTATCGGGTTCTTTGTTACAAATGTTTTATGGATGAACTTTTACAACCTTTACAAAATATGATGAATTCTATCCTACAGAGAGAGAGAAAAATGTCAGAGAGCTGGAAAGCGGCCAAGACATCACTAATACGTAAAGAGGGACAATATGTAATTTTTAACAAACAAAAAAATAATAAAGGCCAATATCATTATTGAATAATAACCACAAGTTTTTCACAACCATTTCACCTGATAGACTGAAAAAAAATGTGCAAAAATGTATTAATGAGGATCGATGGATCAAAGGATCAACCAGTTTTCACAGTTAATTGACAATGTCAAAAATATGTTGTACGTTTTAGAATATTTGGAGCAACATTATGAAAAAGAAGCCACACTAATTTTCTTAGAAGCGGGAAAGGTGTTTTGGAAGATATGAACTTTGGAGTTAATTTTATAATAATGGGTAAGATAATTTTGTACTTCACAAAAAGCACACATAATTGTCAATGAAGATCTAACAAAACCATGTGGTATAAAAAAAGGAATAACACAAGGATGCAATAGCAATACCAATAGCACTTATATACCGCTTCATAGTGCTTTACAGCCCTCTCTAAGCGGTTTACAGAGTTCAGCATATTGCCCCCAACAATCTGGGTCCTCATTTTACCCACCTCGGAAGGATGGAAGGCTGAGTCAACCTTGAGCCGGTGAGATTTGAACAGCTGAACTGCTGAACTGCAGTACTGCACTTTAACCACTGCGCCACCACTGCCCACTGTCTCCTCTCTTACTTATTTTGGTTCCTGAAATTACTGAACAGAGATATATGATTAGATGAAAGGATTATGAGAAGGGTTTGCCTCCAGAAGTTGTGGGTGCTCCATCACTGGAGGCTTTTAAGAAGAGACTGGACAGCTATTTGTCTGGAATGATTTAGAGCTGCGGTTCTCAACCTGGGGGTCGCGACCCCTTTGGGGGTCGAACAACCCTTTCACAGGGGTCGAGAGACTTCGCCCGGACGCCGCCATTTGGGTTCTTTTACCCTCTGCGCATGTGCAGAACACTTTGGGCATGCGCAGAAGGTAAAAGAACCCAAATGGCGGTGGCGGGGCGGGGGGTGCGGCGGCGGGGTGGGGCGCGGCGGGGGCGGGGCGCGGCATTAGGAAGGTTGAGAACCACTGATTTAGAGTCTCCTGCTTGAGCAGGGGGATGGACTAGAAGACCTCCAAGGTCCCTTACAACTCTGTTATTCTGTTACCATTTCCTCTCATAGAAATCCATGACAGATTTCTTATTTATGTATTAAATGTGTACACCACCCATCTCACCTAACACTCTACAGTTCTATGTCTCCACACTGGCTTTCCACAACAACTCTGCGATGTAAAATAAAACACAGCAACTGGGTTAAATCTCAGTTTACTTAACAGGGATTGAATGAATACGCCACTATGGTCTGAGTTCGCCCAACATGCTAAACTGGGCCGGCTTACACCCTGAGCTCAGCCAATATCTAATAAATAATTCCAGGCTGGGTGGGAATCCAAATAGCCTCACAACTCATCAGTAATCCGGGGTGGGGGGCAAATTTCCCAAGGCTTGGTTTCCACTAAAAACTTGCCTTAAGGATGATGTAATTTTCCTATTCAAATTTGTCCTGGAAAAAAGGTTTGCTGCAAGTAAAATTTACTCTGTGCAAACTGCATTTATCAAATTAGCTGATTCAAAACCATGGGAACCCACATCCCTGCCTGATGCTGCCTTTGGAAACCCATGCCAGGAAGGGTGGTAGGGTTGCCCAGGAAACCGCTGGCAACACATGCCTCTTTACACCCAACTTCACGGACTGCAACCTTGTTTGGACTCTGTAGCTATGGAGCTTCACAAATGCCAAGGCTCACTTATGTATTAACCGCTGCCCTTCACCCCCCGCCAGCCGGCACCAGGACCACAGCAGCCTGCCAAGATCTGATATCACCGCTGCCTGGCTAGAAGAGGCCGAGCACAGTCAGCTGACTGGACTGCCCAGGCAGCTGCCTGTGGTCCCCAGCAAATCATTAACCTGCCAACACCAGCCAGGTCCGGCTGGCCTCCTTCTTTCCCACAGCCCCAGCGCAATCTGCCCCACCTGCAACCTACCCCACCTGGTGTTTTCCAGATGTTCAGAGAGGCAGTGCCCATGGCCTTGGGGTTACTGTCCTGGAGGATACTGGGGCACTGCCAGGGTGCCCCTTGGCTCTGGACTGAGGAGGGATGCTGGAGGGATCTGGCCAGAGCGCTGGACTTCCTGTTGCTGTCCACTCAGATGATCTCACCAAACCTCCGGCTGCATTCCCAAGTTGATTTCTGGCTCAACTTCAGAAACGCAACTGTCATTCAGTTTGCATCTCTATAGGTTTTGTTTAAACCAGGGGTGGGTTCTGGCTTACCTCGCTGCCGGTTCGCTTCCTAACGCGCCGCACTGCCGGTTCGGCGAGCGGGGGGAAATTCCCGCTACCGGTTCTATAGAACCAGTCCGAACCTCTGGTTTAAACTCCCTTGGGATGGTTGCAGAAGTTGATGGAGTTGGCTGAAATGGCCAAACTGACTACCTTGATGAAAGAAAAGAACATAAGTAATTTTGTTTCCACGTGGAAACCGCTTCTGAACTTCATGCTTGATGTGGAAAAGAATGAAACTTTGATTTGGGGTATTACAGATTAGATTGATAGATCTTTACAGAAATGACTTGTTCATACTATTATGGAAAAGCAAAAAGCTGTGATCTGTTCTTAATGCCTTATTCTACTGTAAGAGAGAGTCGGAAGTAAATACTTTTTCTTTTTCCTTCCCTATCCTTCCTTACCTTTCTTCCCCCTTTCCCCTCATTGTCCTCTTATTTACTTTTGTATTTTGTATTTTACAATGCCTTGTAACTTAATAAAATGTGATAAAAATAATAATAAACTCCCTTGGGATGGTTTTTAATACATAGCAAAAGGCTTCACAAAATTGCTTGATAGTGAGATGGGTGGCACATAAATTTAATAAGTAAATAAATAGAATTTTTCTAAGACGAGAAAGAAGAAATATAGACTTGCCCACCAAAACATGCCAAAGCCTCAAGAAGAAGCCACCGTTTTTGCCAGGGCTCAACATGGCTCTACCTGCCACCACATCCAAGCTGAGCAATCAGATGACCAATAAACGAGAATATTTGGGGCTCAGGTTTGAAATGGGGGTGCTTGGTGCTCTCTGAGCTTGCTTGTTCTCTTGCAAACATTTCATGGCCCAAACTAGGCAACATCATCAGCGCCAGACGAGCACTGATGATGGTACCTAATTTGGGTACTGAAATGTCTACAAGAAAAACACAAGCTCAGAGAGCACCAAGGACCCCTCAATCAGCAGACCCCTGACCTCTGGGGACCATATTTTGGGAGATGGCAGGAGCCACTTCCCTTTCAGCCTGGAGGTTAACTGGAACACAGACACAAGTTCCCACCACCCCAAAGGCCAACTCATCCTGAGGGTCAGGCTGGGTTCAGTGTGTTTTGCAAACCCGACATTTGTGTCTTGCAAGCTGTGGCTTACGCAGCCTAGCACAGTGATGGCGAACCTTTTTTCCTTCAGGTGCCGAAAGCACGTGTGCACACGCTATCGCACATGCGCGAGTGCCCACATCCATAATTCAATGTCTGGAGAGGGCGAAAACGGCTTCCTCCGCCCCCTGGAGGCCCTCTGGAGGCCAGAAATGGCCCATTTCCTGACTTCCAGTGGGCCCAGTAGACCCGTTTTTCACCCTCCCCAGGCTCCAGAGGCTTCCCTAGAGCCTGGGGAGAGCGAAAATGCCCTCCTCCACCGCCCCGGAGGCCCTCTGGAAGCCGAAAACGCCCTCCCAGAGCCTCCACGTGAGCCGAAAATCACCTGGCTGGTGCGCACATGCGTGCTGGAGCTAAGCTAGGGCAACAGCTTGCGTGCCGGCAGATATGGCTCCGCGTACCACCTGTGGCACGCGTGCCATAGGTTCGCCATCAGTGGCCTAGCATGAGGTGGGAAAGCAGACCCTGCGGCCTTCCTCTGATTCAGCTGCCTTTGGAAGCAACACAGCTGGCGCCGGTTTGATTTGCTGCAGAGGAGCAGTGCTGGCCAGGGGTGCTAAGAATGGAGATCCAACCCCTCCATTAGCTGGAGAAAGGCAAGTTCCAAACAGTTTAAGGGGTCCTTGATTTATTTATTTATTTATTTATTAAATTTATATACCGCCCTTCTCCAGGGGACTCAGGGCGGTGAACAGCCAAGTAAAAAACATTAAAATACATTTAAACCAAGTAAAAAACATTAAAATACATTTAAAATAAAATATTCAATATGGCCCTAATTTAATACAATTAAAATTTAGTAAAATCTTAAAATTTTTAAAAGCCCCAAAAACTTTTTCACGCCAGCCCGGCTTGATAAAAATAATGTGTCTTGAGGGCACGGCGGAAGGTGGACAGGTCGTGAATTGTTCTTAAGTCTGGAGGGAGCTGATTCCAGAGGGTGGGTGCTCCCACAGAGAAGGCCCTCCCCCTGGGCGTCACCAGCCTACACTGCTTGGCTGATGGCACCCCGAGGAGGCGCTCTCTGTGGGAGCGCACTGGTCGATGGGAGGCAGTTTGTGGCAGCAGGCGGTCTCGGAGATACCTAGGTCCAATGCCATGGAGCGCTTTAAAGGTAGTAACAAGCACCTTGAAGCGCACCCGGTAGACCACCGGAAGCCAGTGCAGCTCGCGCAGGAGGGGTGTTATATGGGAGCGCCAATTAGCCCCCGAAACCACCCGCGCGGCCGCATTCTGGATCAGTTGGAGCCTCCGGGTGCTCTTCATGGGGAGCCCCATGTAGAGAGCATTACAGTAGTCCAGACGCGACGTGACCAGGGCATGGGTGACTGTGCACAGGGAATCCCGATCCAGAAAGGGCCGCAACTGGCGTATCAGGCGGACCTGATAAAAGGCCGCCCTGGTCACAGCTGTCAGATGGTCCTCTAAGGACAGCTGTGGATCCAGGAGGACACCCAGATTGCGAGCCCTTTCGGCGGGGGCTAGAGACTCGCCCCCGATAGTCAGAGATGGAATCATCTGACTATATCGAGACGCTGGAACCACAGCCACTCCGTCTTGGAAGGGTTGAGCCTGAGTCGGTTTCTCCCCATCCAGATCCGCACAGCTTCCAGGCACCGGGACATCACTTCAAGGGCATCATTGGGGTGGCCTGGGGTGGAAATGTACAGCTGTGTATCATCAGCGTACTGATGGTACTTCACCCCAAAGCCACAGATGATCTCACCCAGCGGCTTCACATAGATGTTGAACAGAAGGGGCGAGAGAATCGACCCCTGGGGCACTCCATATGTAAGAGGCCTCGAGGACGACCTCTGCCCCCCTGCCAATACAAACTGCAACCGGTTGGAGAGAAAGGAGGAGAACCAACGAAAAACGGTGCCCCCTATCCCTAACTCTTCCAGCCGGTGCAGCATGATACCATGGTCGATGGTATCAAAAGCCGCTGAGAGGTCTAATAGGACCAGGACAGAGGAACAACCCCTGTCCCGAGCCCTCCAGAGATCATCAACCAATGCGACCAATGCCGTTTCCGTGCTGTGCCCAGATGTTTGATGTTCTCTGAGCTTGGTTGTTTTCTTGCAGATGTTTCATAACCCAAACCACATAACATCATCAGTCATAATAGGGAAGTGGGTTTGCTCTCAATTTATATTCTAGTGACTTGCCCTATCAGTGCTGGTGGGGTTGGTCTTAGAGGTTCTTGGTTGGGCTGTTTACCGTTGGCTTGTTTGACAGTTCCTTGCTTGGGGTAATTGTTTACTTGATTGTTGGCCTGATATTAATCTAGGAATTAATCTATGTTCATCTGGGGGCTGATTGCTGGCGGGGAGGTGTTTGGTCTTTCTCTTCCTTTTTTGTTCCCAGGGGTTTGCACCACCCATGCACTGCCTGTCTGCTCCCCATAGGGCTATGGCCCCAGACTTTGGGGAGCTCCCCTTTTTGCTTATCAGCTCTGACCCATTCCTGAATTCCTATTTTCCACTGATTGCCTCCATTCAAGACAATCTCAAGAAGAGGATGGAGCCATAAGGGAGCAGAGCTCCCTCTGCTCCGTAACTTTGATGCAGGAGTGACCACATCCTACTCTGCAGGGCTATTTTAATTACTGAGGAGTCTCAGCATCAGGGTCTGAAAGCTGCAAAACCACCACAAAGAACACTCTTGTCCAAAAGGCCCGTTCCAAAACACAGGGGTGTGCACGGGTGTGTGCTTTCTCTCCTGTGCACACACTGAAGGAGTTAGAGCAGAGGTCTTTAAACTTGGCAACTTTAAGACTTGTGGACTTCAACTCCCAGAATTCTCCAGCCAGCATAGTCCACAAGTCTTAAAGTTGCCAAGTTTGGGGACCCCTAAGTTAGAGGGATCAAGTGACCTGAGCAGCAATCACTCCCCTTTTGTCTTTATGTAAGGGCTTGGCTAGGGAGCCAATTGGTGTAGTGGTTAAAGCATCAGTCTAGAAAGCAGGAGACCCACCTTGGGAACAACGCCAGCTGGGTGACTTTGGGCCAGTCACTCACTCTCAGCCCTAGGAAGGAGGCAATAGCAAATCACTTCTGAAAAACCGTGCCAAGAAAACTGCAAGGGTTTGTCTAGCCTGTCTCCAAAAATCAGACAAGATTGAACAGTAGGGAAGGAAGGGGAAAAAAACCAAGCTCGGTTGGGCTTGGCTTCGCAGTCCGAACAATTTATCCACCGAGGAAGATGCCAGGCAGACAGACTCCCTTTGCCTCGCCCATCTGCCTGACTGCGTTGGCCCCTGTGGTCTGGATCCGGCCTGGCCAGCCTTTGCGAGCAATGATGCCGCCACCGTGTCTCCCGTCCCACCGGCACCCACCCACCCATCCTTCTGAGATGCACCATCAGGCAGCCTGGAATAACAAGGAAAGAAATGGCAGCGGGGCCTCTTCCCGCCCCACCCTCCCCTCGCAGCTTATGCAACAGGGTTGTGAACGCACCCCGCCCTGAGACGGATGCAGTAGCACCCAGCCATCTTCTCAAGAAACTTTAACAGAGGAAAGGAGAAGAGCCAAAGCTTTTCCAAAGAGAAACTCATATTTGCAGAGAATTGTTTGCACTACGCTTCAGGCAACAGATCCTCCCAGGATTGAGCTGCAACCAAGTGGCTTTTCTGTGTTTCTGTTTTAAATTCATGAGAACATCCAACCTCCTCCGTCCGTCCCCCCTCCCCCCAAGAAACACAGACTGGCTGGGAAATCATGGGTGTCACGATACCCCAAATCTGGAGAGTACCAGGTTGGGGAAGGCAGCAGGATGCATGTACCGAAGATTTTCTGTTTCTGGAAATACAGACAGTTCTCAGGGACTTGGATGGGATAAAAACAGGACATTATTCCAGCAATCTCAGAAGGATCAATTAATTCAGGGGTCCTCAAACTTGGCAACTTAATTTAATTTAATTTAATGGATTTCTATGCCGCCCAACTCCCTGAGGACTCTGGGCAGCTCACAACATGTTAGATTCCATTACAAATATAAAATACAGTAGTTAAAAAAAGCTTATGCTGGCTGGAGAATTCTGGGAGTTGAAGTCCACAAGTCTTAAAGTTGCCAAGTTTGAGGACCCCTGAATTAATTCATTGGTTTGTTTATTGCTGTATTCCTTTTGTCTCTCTCCAAAGCCCAATCTGCAAGAAGAGTTGCCCTCAATCAAAGCATCCCGATAAAACCATTTAAAGCAGCAGTTCCCAACCTGGGGGTCGCGACCCCTTTGGGGGTCGAACGATCATTTCCCAGGGGTCGCCCCGGCATCCTCAGCTCCCCCCCCCACTGCCACAAGCCTGGCCATATCGCGCCCCACAACCCGCGCCCCGCCCCCGCAACCGCCATTTGGGTTTTTTTACCCTCTGCGCATGCGCAAAGCATTCTGCACATGCACAGAGGGTAAAAGAACCCAAAGGCGTGCACGACTTTGGCGGGGCCGGGACAGGCGGCTGCCCGGAGAGAGCCACCCCCTTCGTCCCGAACGCTACAGGTAGACAGGAGAGACTCTGCGAAGGGCTCTTTACGGGCAGCCGCCTGTCCCGGCCCCGCCGAAGTCGTGCACGCCTTTCGCGACGGGGCTCGAAAAGCTCCCAGAGGCAACACGCGAAGCGAGCGGAGACCTCGCTTGGATCTGGAGACTTTGCCCGGACGCCGCCATTTGGGTTCTTTTACCCTCTGCGCATGCGCAGAATGCTTTGCGCATGCGCAGAGGGTAAAAGAACCCAAATGGCGGCGGCGAGGTGGGTCGCGGTGGGGTCGAGGGGGCGGGGCGCGGGGCACGGCATTAGGAAGGTTGGGAACCGCTGATTTAAAGTAAACAACGCTTGGGTTCCCCCCCCCCAGGAAAGCAAATAAAGAGGATGCCTTCACAGGACTGCGCTCCTGGGGCTGTTACTATCCATGAGGAATCCCCTCCCTCCCCCCCCATCCTAAGAAAGGGGTTCCACCAAAAATGTGGTTTTGACGCATTCAGACAGACCTAGGCCTCTGCTTCAGCTTAGAAAAAGTGAATTGTTAAAGTATAATCCCGAGAGGGTTTTTTTTCCAGCAGAAACACTTGTTTCCTGGGCCATTAACTCCAATGCACAGGAAAATGTCACACCGATGCAGCGAGCATAAAAGAGGGGAGGGCGATTCCCATGAAGCGTCTTGAAAAATCACCTTGTAAAAACTCCAAAATGTCCCTGCCCCAGAGATGGGAGCGCCTGCAGGGTGGCAAGCCCCAATAGAGGATGGGCAAGGCTGCGGTGCCCAATCCGGGGCACTTTTGTAGAGGAGGAGCAGAGAAAGCATGGAGAAATTTTTTTAGAACAGAATAATAACTTTATTGTCACTTTGAATGTACACTAATCGGCATACATTGAAATGAAATTTTGTTGCATACAGCTCTCGCCACTTCCAATATACACTACACGAACATGGCAAAATAAATAAATAAATACAAAATTATGTATATACCCACATACAACAGTGTATTTGGATGTATACATGTACATGGTGAGAAAATCGAATCTTGAGAGTACCAGACGGATGGCCTAAGGAACAAAGCTGTTCCAGAATCAGGTAGTCCTGCTAGAAATACTTCGAAACCTCCTCCCAGAATGGAGCAACAGAAACAGACCATGAAGTGTGTGGGGGGGGTCTCTAACAATGCTTTGAGCTCTAAGCCCATAGCGCTTATAAGCAGTATCCTGAATAACAGGAAGTGAGCTTCCTATAATCTTCTCCGCTGTCCTCACCACTCTCTGTAGGGACTTTCTATCTGAGGCACTGTTGCCACCAAACCCAACAGGGATGCAGTTTGTTAAAACGCTCTCAATTATAAGCTTCAGCTCGGCTGTCTTAGAAGATGGGGGAGGCTTTCCATACTGTCAGCCTTTCCACCTATTTTATAAGAGGTAAAAGCATTTCCCCACCATAAGAGGAGGCTTCCCTCTGCATCTCTGTGTGAGTCACAGTCCTGAATTGGCTTCCTTCCAGGCAGGACATCCCTCAGAGCAAATCGGACTGGGTGTCCCTTGGAAGAAGAGGGCCCAAGAGTTTCCCAAGCCTTGTCTGGCATATTCACATATATAGGTAGTCCTCGACTTACGACACAATTGAGCCCAAACTTTATGTTGCCCAACAAGAAATTTGTTGTGTGAGTTTTGCCTCATTTTACGACTTTTCATGCCACAGTTGTTCAGTGAATCAATGCAGTTGTTAAGTTAGTAATCCGGTTGTTAAGTGAATCTGTCTTCCCCATTGACTTGGCTTGTCGGAAGGTCACAAAAGGGGATCACATGACCCTGGGACACAGCAACGTCATAAATCTGAACCAGTTGCCAAGCATTTTAATTTTGACCACGTGACCAAAATTGCAATGGTAGAAAATGTGGAAAATGGTCATAAGTCAGGATTTTTGTGTGCCGTTGTAACTTTGAACGGTCACTAAATGAACTGTTGTAAGTCGAGGACCACCTGTCTATGCTACAAGTCAAAGAAAGCGGTGCAGCATTCAAACCCCAAAAGCAAAAGGTATTCTCTGCTTCGCCGTCTTAATCTACCAACCCACCAAAGTTTGAGAAGAGAACCAAAATGCGTGGAAAATCTTGATAGCAATTTAAAAAAAAAGAAATTGTTAAGCAACTCCAAAAGAAAAGCGTTACTGAATCATATAGCACACACACACATATGTATAAATTTTCCACCGTGTCCTGAATTAGATTCTGCCCTTTGGCCTCCTTTATTTTTAGA
This sequence comes from Diadophis punctatus similis, assembly GCA_023053685.1. Classification (NCBI taxonomy): domain Eukaryota; kingdom Metazoa; phylum Chordata; class Lepidosauria; order Squamata; family Dipsadidae; genus Diadophis; species Diadophis punctatus. Next base: position 3,334,794 of record JALIGW010000018.1, read on the forward strand.
ATGAGAAACTGAAGAGAGACAACGTTTGGTCCAGATGTTATTACGGGAATTTAAAAAAGAAAATCTGTGGAACCAATAAGGAGAAATGGCGAAGGGGGGCTAGCCAAAGCAATATTTCAAAGAAGAAAACTTAGAATCATCCTTATGTGTTTAGGCAAAATCTCTAACCAAAGACGACAATACTTTTGATTTAACCTCAGTTCCCAGTTTGCCACTGTTCCCTTCCAGAACATGCTTGTTTACCCAGTCTAGTCTATAACCCCGAGATTTCCTGATGGTCTCCCATCCAAGAACAAATCAGCTTCAGAGTCCAGAAGATACTGTCATCTGCCAAGATTAATAATGAAATAAGTTGTACTATTTTTCCAGACCTTCTGAAAAAGGCACGACATGTTCGCAGGATCTGCTCAGAAGCTAAAGATGGCAACTACAAGGATGCAATTAAAGGTTCACCTTTTGTAATCTCTGTCTCGGAGACAGAAGGAAGCCCCACAATCCTTCTTGGGACCAGACATGCACTATTTCCTAGCGAGTTTACAGAGAAGTTACTACTTTTAATATGTAATAATTACAGAAGGGGACTGCTATTTGAAAAGGGGCATTTCTTTAAAAGGTTGATGGCTGTAGTATCTTACAAAGAAATCTACTGCATACTCAAAAGTAGGCTCAATATATTCTCAGATGACTCTGCAGTAACTGGTGCAGGCATGGGAGAATATATATATATATATATATATATATATATATATATATATATATATATATATATATATATATATATATATATATATATACACACACACACACACACACACACACATACACATATATATATATTGTATACACACACACACACACACACACACACACACACACACACACACACACACACACACGATGAAATCTAAATTTGTACCAACCCTGGATAAGGATGATAGCATCCTTATGTTCTGGAGAGAAAATATAGACAGATATTCTTGCATAGCAAGTACCTCTCCAAGGAGTCTTTCACACATGACAGGTAACAACCACGGGTTTATAGAGATAAACAACATCTACATACTATTCAAGAGAGACAATCCAAAAGCCAAAAAGGAAACATAAAGATCAGAACACTTTCTCACCACCAATCAACACCCAGATAAGCAAACCAAGATTGACATTCGACCAAGAATGAAGCAGTGAACAACAGGCTAATTGAGGAGCAAACCCTATTCCCTTCTAACATTGATGATGTTACCTAGTCAGATAATGAAATGTCTGCAAGAAAACAAAAGCCCAGAGAGAATCATAGACCCTGCAAACCCAGGTTTTCCACAAAGTACAAACTTAGCCAAAGGGAATCAAAGACAGCAGCCATCAGCTAAAAAAGAAATAGGTATATACCAAAAATGCAATCCCCCGTGGAGAAGATCTAAAACTAAGAACAACCCATGAACAGGCACATATAGGTTGCCCTTTCTCTGGGAGCTGAAGCCCCAAGCAGACTTGTCAAGTTATATTCCTAAAACAACAACCCTGTGAGGTAGATTCCTCAGTGAAACAAAGTACCCATTTACCAGAACAATCTCTAGACAGTGAACAAGAACTTTAAAAATCACAAAACAATTAAAATGAAACACCATTTAAAACAAGGGTGAGGCCCTGATCAAGCTTGCATCCATTAGTCAACCACCCCATGCCGGCTCCATTGACATCCTCGTTCCAGTGCCTGGGGGAAAACCCAGATCTTCACCATATTTCTGAAGGCCAAGAGAATGGGGCCGTCTCTGGGGGAGGCTGCCCACCCTGGCAGGTCTAGACAAACCAAAATGGCGGCGTGTAATCCCCCAAATTAGCTGGCCCGAGTCCAGTAGGGCTTTAAAGGTGACAACCATCACCTTGAATTGCTCCTAGAAGCCTACCAAGAGCCACTACAATTCACAAAGCAGCAGTGACAGACTTAAGGGCAAAAAAGTCAAGATGGCAGCTATAAAGATGCAATCAAAGTTCCACCCCTTTTATGGGCCTCACAATGCATGTAACCAAGGGGAAAGACTTTACCCGAATGGTTGTGGAGACCATTTTGGGTTTTTTGAACCCATCTCTGTACAGGCCCCTAGTGTAGAAACAACTATAACCACAATCAAGGTGCCATTGGGCATGGTATTGATTAACTTCAAAAAAAACCTGATAATTTAAGCTCCTCTATTTTTTATCATTCTCACCCAAAATACTTGAAAATACAGCATGAGTTAGATGGACTCTGATGAGCTTGAAAAAGGCTAGAAAATACACACTTTGTTTTCCATCTAACATTAGGTACTTGATGAAAACAAAATTAAAAAGGTAATTTATTTTCAAATAAAAATCCACATTGCCAACTACATCTGAAATGCTAGTACTGATTAGCCAGTTTTTCAAGAAATTGTTTATTTATTTTATTTATTATTCGCACTTGTATGCCGCCCACTCCACAGAGACTCTGGGCGGCTCACAACAATAAATCTACATGCAAACAATAAATATAGGAAAAAGATATTAAAAACAGTAATTATTAAAAACATTTAAAACATTTAAAAAGGACAAGAAATTGTCCTTTTATTTTGAGAAAAGCAAGCTGGCCCCCAATTTTAACTCACAGATGTATTTTTAGTATTTATTTACTTATCGTATTTATATACTGTTGGACCCTGATGAGTCCTTACAGACTAAAGTTAAACCATAAAATATGAAAGCATAAAACCAAAATATATGTGTGTTTTACAAATTGAAGAATTCCAATGCCACATATTATAATGTTGTGCTGTAATGCCAATGGAAGGAGATAAATAAAAAACAAATATGTCCTTCGAAAAAGGAAAACTCTCCAGAAATCAAAGAACATAAAAGTAGAAAACAGTCCTTTTCTACTTGCCATTCTAATCCACCTACAGGGCTGTTTCTCACAATATTCATGCCAGTTTCAATTATTTCAATCAATCAGTTTAATCTGCTTCTTTCCAGCCATTCTGATCTATGATACATCCCAATGTTTCTTTCAACAAATTCCTTAAAATATCACAAGGTATTAACATGCATAATGGTTATTCTCCCAACAATTAATTTGATTTGTTCTCTGCATTTTGCATAATGTTACATCTTCCTCCAACACAACAATAAGATAAATGAACAATTTTAGCTATTAAATATCTAAATCTCTTTTCCAGTTCTCCTTATTGTATTCCATCTATCCTCAATCTAAACCCTTTTGCCCCTAAATTTCTAATGATTTTCCTTACTGAATTATTTGCTCCGTTTAACCACAAAATTCTTTTATTACATAATTCTGCACCTGTAGATTCAATTTCAACTGACCTTGTCTTGACTTTTTTGACCTCTGACACCCCTGCTCAATAATCCAAAGCCCCAGATATCAACACTTTGACAGGTATCAGCAGCAGCCGCAGCACGGCTGAAAGAGGAAGTGAGCAGGTGAGGCAGTTCCTGGAAAGTTCACGGCTGATCCCTCAAGCAGCAAGAGAAAAGGTCGCCATTACCCCATCAGCCACTGAGGAAACTAATAAAGGGGAATATTTGCAGCTCAGGGTTGACATGAGGGGTACTTGGTGCTCTCTGAGCTTGCTTGTTTTCTTGCAGATGTTTCATTACCCAAACTAGGTAACATCATCCATGCTAGAAGGGGGTACGGTTTGCTGTCAGTTTATATTCCAGTGGCTCGCCTGTCAGTGTTGGTAGGAATGGTCTTAAGAGATTCTTTATTATTTTTTATTTTGTCAACACGTGTACAAGATAACAGATATGATATAAACATAAACAAAAGCAAAGTATGTATAGGTAAAAATTAGACAATAGGACAGAAGGACAGGGACGGTAGGCACGATGGTGCGCTTATGCACGCCCCTTACAGACCTCTTAGGAATGGGGTGAGGTCAACTGTAGACAGTCTAAGGTTAAAGTTTTTGGGGTTTGGGGAAGAAACCACAGAGTCAGGTAGTGCATTCCAGGCATTGATCACTCTGTTGCTGAAGTCGTATTTTCTGCAGTCGAGTTTCGAGCGGTTTACATTGAGTTACATTCTTCTTAGAGATCCAACCTCCTCCTCCTCCTCTTTGCAAATCCCCTCCCTTCAAGCACTGATGATGTTACCTAGTTGGGTAATGAAACGTCTGCAAGAAAACAAGCAAGCTCAGAAAGCACCAAGGATCCCTCACAGAGGAAACTGGCAGGCAGGATCCAGGATGAGCAAATGTGCCTTTCTTTACACCAGAATTCACAACACGTTTGACTCTCACCCAAAGCTTGTGGCAGAAAAAAAAAGTCAACCTATAAAACCCCTCCAGAGTAAGGGAAGAACCCAAATCTGGATCCATACAGAGCTATGGTCCTTTTGTGCACAATGATTTGGCCTTTTGCCCATCCACTGAAAGGAGTCCGTATCAGGCAGGACTTTCTCAGAAAAAGATGGAGTTGTGTCAAAGCACCTGCGAGATTCCCCTGTGTGCCTCTGAGTTGTTAGGTGACTCGCAAACTACAGGGAAGACACTTTCCACCCAGTGAACGATCTGTGAGTGAATTGCTTCAACTTTTCCATGTCTGTTTGTGTGAGTTGAACATCTATATAAATAAATTAAACAAAGTGACTCCGGATGGCATGCAACATTAAAAATCCAGTTTAAAATTCACAGTTTAAGCCCCCACCACTCCCCCACCCCAAGATTTTTATTTTATAAGTGGTCACTATTGCGTAAATCAGTGTTTTTCAACCATGGCACATTGAAGAGCTGTGGACATCAACTATGCTGGCTGGGGAATTCTGGGAGTTGAAGTTCACACATCTTCAAGGTGCCAAGGTTGAAAATCACTGGTGTAGATGACAGTAAAAGAAGTGGATTTTTTTCTGTTCAGGTGTATCCAATTCCCAGAGACCACCTGGAAAAATCCCTGCAATTTTCTTGGCAACCTTTGTCAGAACTGGCTTGCCATTCTAAGGGCTTAGTGAAAATGACTGGCCCTAGGTGCCCCAGCTAGCCTCGAGCCCAAGATGAGACTAGAACTCACAGGTCTCCTGGTTTCTAGCCTGGTGCCTTCACCACTGCACCCAGTGAGCTCCCAAAAGGAGAGATATTTCACTGCAAATTTCATTTCTTTATTTTATGGTACTTTATCTTCAGTACACCATTCCAAATTTAACCTTACAAACAAAACCACAGAGGGAAGAAGAAAATGTAGAAAAGCAAGGGGGTGGGGAAAGAGCTGACATTCATTTAAATGATTAAAACAACATTGTCTTGTGCTGCCAAAACAACATTCAATTCAGCTTTGAATATACCGATGAACTTTCCATTTAGTTCTGGCTAGAAGCATGATATAATGTGTTTGTTATGTTCAACCAGGCCTAGTTTACGACTGCATGTATCTTCCAGACCCAACAATCAAAGCTTTCAGAATCTCACATTTGTCTTCTCACAGGCTCATGAATACAACCCCAAATCACTTTCTTTCTTTCTTTCTTTCTTTCTTTCTTTCTTTCTTTCTTTCTTTCTTTCTTTCTTTCCTTTCTTTTCTTTTGTCTTTCTTTTTTCTTTCTTTCTTTTTCTTTCTTTCACTCTCTTTCTTTCTTTCTTTCTTTCTCTCTCTTTCTTCTTTCTTTCTTTTTCTTTTTTCTTTCTTTTTTCTTTCTTTTTTCTTTCTTTCTCTATCTCTTCTTCCTTCCTTCCTTCCTTCTTTCCCTTCCTTCCTTCCTTCTTTCCCTTCCTTCCTTCTTTCTTTCTTCTTTCTTTCTTCTTTCTCTTTCTTTCTTTCTTTCTTTCTTTCTTTCTTTCTTTCTTTCTTTCTTTCTTTCTCTCTCTCTCTCTCTCTCTCTCTCTCTCTCTCTCTCTCTCTCTCTTTCTTTCTTTCTTGTTTCTCTAACAGACATACCTAACTTCCCCAGCACAGACCCTCAGCGATGCCCAATTTTGCCTTCATGTAAGGAGCTGATGCATAACCTCTATGGTGGGCATCAGGACTGCAAAACTACTGCAGACCTACCAGATTGTCACCAGATCACTTGCTTTAGGAAAGATTAGTACAGGTAGTCCTTGAGTTACAACCACAATTGAGCCGAACATTTCTGTTGCTAAGTGAAACATTTGTTTGCTCCATTTTACGGCCTTTCCTGCCACAGTTGTTAAGTGAATCGCTGCAGTTGTTAGGTTAGTAACATGGTTGTTAAGTGAATCTGGTTTACCCATTGACTTTGCTTGTCAGGAGTGTGCAAGAGGTGATGACATAGCAATAGCAATAGCACTTATATACCGCTTCATAGTGCTTTACAGCCCTCTCTAAGCGGTTTACAGAGTTCAGCATATTGCCCCCAACAATCTGGGTCCTCATTTTACCGACCTCAGAAGGATGGAAGACTGAGTCAACCTTGAGCCGGTGAGATTTGAACAGCTGAACTGCTGAACTAGCAATCAGCTGAAGGTCGCAGTGCTGCTTTTAACCACTGTGCCACCTCATCCCTGGGACATAAATATAAATATAAATATAAAATATAAAAATAAATATAAATATAAATGAGTCATAAATATGACTCAGTTGCCAAGCATCTGAATTTTGATCACCTGACCATGGGGAACTGCAATGGTTGTAACTGTGAAACAGATCTTCAGTGCTATTGTAACTTTGAACTGTCAATAAATGAACTGTTGTAAGTCGATGACTACCTATGTAACTTTAGGAGGATATCATCACCTCAGTGCAGAAATATGGGACGTGCTTTTCATCTGGCAAATAAATGACGGCCAATCTCAGCCAAATCACTTTTTCAGAAATCTGGACAAGCGTTTCAACAGCAGCAAAATGTTAGCATTCTCTGTATCTCAGATTTTTGCAGATCGGAATGATAGCCATACTTTCCTCAAATAACACCATTTAAATGTTCTTTTTTATTTTTAAAAAAATTACATCATCTTCCATCCGCAGTGCCTCTCAATGTCGAACCCTGAGGTCAACAGCAGCACAGCCCAACACTTTCTGGGATCCCTTTAAACTCATTTATGAACTGTCGTAAATTTCTCACAAACTGATTACCGGTAGGTGTATCCCTTCTATTCCTGTCTTCTTCCTATATGATGCAAACATTCCTACACCAGAGGCTGGAACAAAACTAAATCAATCAGGAAATAATTACAGGTAGCCCTTGATTTACGACCAAAATTGAGCCCAAAATTTTTGTTGCTAAGTGAAACATTTGTTAAGTGAATTTTGCCCCGTTTTAGGATTGTTTGTACCACAGTTGTGAAGTGAACCACTGCAGTTGTTAAGTTAGTAACATGGCTGTTAAGTGAATCTGGCATCCGATTAGAAGGTCACAAAAAGTGATCACATTATCCTGGGACACTGAAACCATTCATAAATATGAGCCAATTGCTAAGTATCCAGTTTTTGATCACGTGACTATGTGGCTACTGCAACGGTCGTAAGAGTGAAAAAAGGACATGAGTCACTTTTTTCAGTGCCACCGTAACTTTGAACGGTCACTAAGTGGGAAATGTTGTACGTCGAGGACTACCTGTACTGTAACTACAAGAACGTAGGTGGTATTACTGACAAGAGGTCTCAAGCCTCCCTGGCACCAGCATCCCTTGCGATGTGCCATGTTGAAATTAAGTGAAAATACAGCTGCACTTAAAGAACGTGCACAACCTGATGAATAATAAAATGTTTTAAAAACCCAGAAGCCCAACACAACTAAAGCTTTCCCCTCGGGATCTTTCCACTTTCCTGGGGCCTAGAGGGCCCTACACACCCGTCCCGTTCCCCCCCACACACACATTTTATCCATCTGCATCTTGCCCAAGGAAAGACTGACAGTTCCTGACGCCACAAAGCAGGTGGAGATCTATGGCTGAGTAGCCCCAAGGGGGGGGGGGAATGACAGGGGGGCCGTTTTGCAAAGGGGAAGGTTTTCTCCTAACTCCCCAACTGGTGCAGGTCTAGCAAGGAAACTCAGGGGCCACATCAGGTTCAACCAAGGCTGCTGTCTTCCTGCCAAGATCAATTCATGGAAAGAGATTGGGGGAGAGGTCCAGGGGTTGGGGGGCTTTGAGGGAGGCTGGATGGGCAAACTCACTGGCTACCCTTCCTCAAAGTATCCAGGCTCCTTCATGGGGGGGGGGGAGCACCAGTGTGTGTGTGTGCATGTGCAAACTTCTGCCACCATTCCAGGCAAAAAATTCCAGAGCAGAGCCTCCAAGTCAGGGGCCACAATCAGGATGCCCCAAGGGTGGGCCACAAGGAGCATCTGCCTGGCTCAACCAGAAACTGGAGATCAAGGATGACACTTAACTTGGAAGGTCCATAATCCGGGGAAACTTTAAGGGGACCGGAAAAGGGTCCCTTTGGCAAAAGCCCATTCGGACCCAGGGACCCATCGACTTTCCAGTTTGGCTTGAGCAAGATAGACTGCTCCTAGAGGCGGAGGCTCCATTTAAGCGCAAGCCAGTGATGCGCCAGGCCTGCGATTCACTCTTCCCCGAAGGCGACCGCCCGGTGGCACCACGCATCTGTCGGCGGCTCCGGTGGCGGAGAGTTCCAAAGGCGGCGGCGGCAGAAGCCAGGCCAAGCCTCCCCCTTCCTCCCTCCCGACAGACCACCCTACACCCGGCCGTACTCACAGCGCGACGGTGCCGGCGGGCCAGGCCGGTTCGGGCAGCAGCTCCAAGCCGCGGGCGGCGCAGTCGACGGCGCAGGCGGCGCTGCCCACGGCGCGGCAGGCGCACTCGGGCCCGCAGGGCTGCTGGCATCCGCGCGGGGTGGCGCTCGCCCCGGCCAGCCCGCCGCCCAGCAGGCAGCACAGCAGGCACCAGCGCCGCCAGCCCGGGGCCGCCGAGGAGGAGAAGGCGGCGGCGGCGGGCGAGGCGGGACCGTGGCGGCGCCGGCGGCCCTCCGCTCTCGGCGGCCGGAGGCAGCGCCGGGCAGGCATCGCTTCAGCGCGGGCATGGCATGGCCGCTGCGCCCGGGCCGCCCCTCCGCTCCCTCGCTCGCTCGCTGGCTCCAAGGCAGCGCCCGCCCCGCCGCCTCGCCCACGCCCCCCGGCCCCGCGCCCCGCCTGCAGCCCCGCCGACCAGCCCCGGCCGGAAGGAAGGAAGGAAGGCCGGCCGGCCCGGTCTAGGCAGCGGCGGCAGCGCCGACCCTCGGGGACGCTCCCCCGGCCCCCGCCGGACCGGCTTCTCCACGGGCGCCCGGGGAGCCCAGACCCCAACCCTCCCGGGGCCCAAGACGCCCGTGCCCCGACGGAGGGTCCCGGGGAACCGAGAGCCGCCCTGGCCGAAGGTCCGGCGCCAACTGGCCCTCGTGGCGCAAAGCAGCCCACACCGGGGGCCTCTTGCGAGACCCCCGCCGCCTCCCGGACCCCCTTTGGAGCGCCTTCAAACGGGACTCCGGCAAGAGGAGGGGGTCAGGCTGTTCTCTATGGCGCCAAAAAGCCAACAAGGAATAATGGATGGAAACTGACCAAGGAGAGATTCAACCTGGAAGTGAGGAGAAACTTTCTGACGGTGAAAGCGATCAACCAGTGGAACAGCTTGCCAGCGGAGGTTGTGAGAGCCCCAACACTTGCGACCATCTGTCTCAAATGGTGTAGGGACTCCTGCTTGAGCAGGGGGTTGGACTAGATGACCCACGAGGTCCCTTCCAACTCTAATAATAAATCTAAAATCTAAAACGTTTCGCTAAGATGGGGCTGGAGGGGGCTGGAAAGTCCAGCGGGGGAAGGAGGAGAGGGCGCGGGGATCACCTTGCACCGCGGCCCACCTTCGTGCACCCCAGGAGCTGAAGCGCTGCTTTTGAAAAAAAGAATATTTGCTTTTAAATGAAGACACCAAGTTGAAAATAAATGGTTTGGTTCCGTTTAATGGAAGCAGTTTCCAGTTAAAAAGCAACCAGTGTCGCTTTGGGCTTTCTGCCAATCCAGGAAATACTCTTACAAGCCTTTCCCAAGCCAGAGACTAACAGTACCTTAATAGTAACAATAGATCAGAGTAAGAAAGAACCTTGGAGGTCATCTAGTCCAACCCTCTGCCCAAGCAGGAGACCCTACTACACCATTTCTGACAAATGGCAGTCCAGTCTCTTCTTGAAAGCCTCAGTGATGGAGCAGCCCCAACTTCTGAAGACAAGCTATTCCACTGGTTAATTGTTCTCACCATCAGGAGATTTCTCCTTTATTTCTAGGTTGGATCTCTCCTTGATAAGTTTCTATCCATTATTTCTTGTCTTATACTACTTCTACTTCTTATACTACGACTACTTCAGCTTCAACCACAACAATACACGAGCACACAACAGATACAAACTCAAAGTGAACCGCTCCAAACTTGACTGTAGAAAATACGACTTTAGCAACAGTGGTAAATGCCTGAAACTCACTACCTGACATTGTGGTTTCGTTCCAAACCCCCAAAACTTTACCCTTAGACTGTCCACTGTTGACCTCACCCGATTCCTAAGAGGTCAGTAAGGGGCGTGCATAAGTGCACCAGCGTGCCTACCGTCCCTGTCCTAATGTTCCCTCTTATCAGTACCCATCTTATGTATATAAACAATGTTATATCTATGTATATCACCAATACGTACTTGACAAAAATAAATAAATAAATAAATTAAATAAAATTATTCTCAGGTGCTTTGGAGAATAGGTCCACCCCCTCTTCTCTGTGACAGCCCCACAAGTACTGGATGACTGCTATTGTATCATCACTAGTCCTTCTCTTCATTAGACTAGACACACCCAGGTTCTGCAACCGCTCATCATAGGTTCTTTAGTTTTTATGTATATATGTATTGCATGTCAAGAATGGTTTGGAAAGCTTGTCAGAGGAGACCAATGGGAAAGGTGGGGGGCCATCTCTACGGCAAGGAAAGCATTGATACTTTCTGAAGACCAACTGATCCTAGATCTTTTGGTCTTGTCTATCGTCCCACACAGCTGATCTTTCCAAGCTGGGAACCAAATGACTTTCTTCCTGAGATACAGGGATTCACAGGAGCAGCAAAACTTTGTCCTTCTGTTGGTCCTTAAGTCTCCTTCTTTTGGACCCAACCCGTAGACCGATGCCAGGTACCTACAGAAATGCAAAGATGCATTTTAGTGGTGGGGGGGAAAGGAAGATAATTCACGAGAGGAATCTTTCTCTATAGCCTACTGTTTAATGGCCCATAAGGGATGAAAGAGGGAGCCTATTGTTAAGGGAAGAATATCCCCGTAGAGGCGACATTGGATCTTTTACTTGGAATTCAAATACTTAGAAATAAAACCGAGGTTAAAATGTCTAATAGAAAATATTTATTTCAGTACAAAACAATACAAGACAATAAATCCTGAATAAACTATATCTTTGCTAAGTAACACGACCTTCCAGGACGGAAGACATAACAGAAGTGATTAATGGTGGATAGGAATGTAGACATGCGCAGAACATCATATCACGTGTTCTGCTTGTATTGGGAAGTACCATAATATTTAGAATAGGGGTGCATCACCCTGCATAGACTCACAACTGACAATATTCACATCATGACACCTATTGCAATGCACTTTGCATGGGGCTACCCTTGAAGACTGCTCAGAAGTTACAAGCAGCACACGTCTTTGTGTGAGGTGCACTGCTCCCAGTTTCCTTCTGGGGGCAATTCTACATGCTGGTTTTCACCTTTAAAGCCCTAGATGGCATTCATGAGACATGTTTATTTGCACTGGACTGCCTCTACCTTAAAGCATCCACCTGATCAGATACGGTGGGCACACCCCAGGCCCCTTCTCTAAAACCTTGTCAGCAAATGAGACCTCAGAATTGTGCTTTTCCGTGGCTGCCCCTACTTGTGGAACACCCTCCCACCAGTGATTTGACAGGCCCCACCTTTCAGAAGGTCATCAAGTTGGGGTTTTTACTGAGGTGCTGGGTTTGTTTCAGATAGAAGGTATGGAAGAAGGGTAGCTGAACCTGCTTGTGGGCATCCCAAGAGTTTTTTTTTCCCAAAAAAGTTTTTTATTTTTTCCTCCACCACTTTTACAATTCAATAAACATATACCTTAAATTATTACAATAAAATACACAGTTTTACATTTATACTCCAATCATTCAAAAGTCAATATCTTATACATACGCTTATATCATCAATCATCAGTCTATTCTACTTTTTTCCATTGCACTCCCCGTCTCTACCTCCATCATCTCCTCCTACTTTCTTACTCCTTCACTCCTCCTCTACTCTCTCTACTCCTTCTCTTCCTCCCCTTCTACTTCCTCTTACACCCTCTTAGCCTTCCCCTGAGTACTCTTTTATCCTCTTTATGTTTAACAGACTGATGATACAATCACAAATTTAGACTCTTCATATCCCTTCTAAGAAAAATTTATTTATTTTTATATCATTTAAATCTAGTTTTGTCATCTGAGATATTCACCAATTATTTTTCCAATTCTACTCCTAAATTTTCCGCTGTTAATTTATTTCCAAATTAGTTATTATTCTCCTACTTCTTAATTTTAGGCCAAATTGCTTCCTCCACTTTTTTGTCTCTTTATTCATTGTTTATGGGTTTTTTTATTCTCTATTTTATCACGAACTAAGTGCCCAATTATACATTCCAATTTCTTATATTAGTCATAAAATTTCTTCTTTGGTTATTTACACTCAAATTAAATATTTAACACTTGAAATATATGGTTTTTACATTTTACATTTGAACATATCTCATGTCTAAAATAATGATACACAATCATAATATGCTTTTTCGCTTACTAATCATCAAAATTCTTTCTAAATTATTCAATTAAGTATTCAACTCTTAAAATAATACATTTTTCCCTTTTAAAGTTTTTCATTTAAACAAATTTCATATGTAAAAAAAGAGTACACAATCAAATATATCTTTTGAGTTCTAATATTCATATTTATCATTCACACTTCTCATATTGATTAACATTATTTTGTCTAAAATATCAAATATTTTAATTCATTGAACAATATTAATCTATATATAAAAGGGCAGAAATTTTTTTCAACTCTTAAAAAAACCCTCTAAATAATAAGAAAAAACATTTCCATAATATTTTAATGTCATCATCCATTCCCTTTTAATTTCTCGACTAATTCATTTTTATATATATATTTCCTCCACCCCCCATCTGATTAAATTCTTTTTCCTCTCTCTTTTAATTTTATACCAATAAGTTCTCTTTCCCCACGATCTTTTCCTCCCTCTTAAATTTACTTTCTGTATATATCTAATTTTCTCCATTCTTTTTTCCATTTTATGTATCTCAAAATCCTTATCATCAATCTGAACATAGTTATTCTTAATATCCTCACCTCTATTATCCTTGTAACTATCATCTTTATCTCTATTTTCACTGTTAAACCCAGTGGAATAATTATCATTAACATAATCATTAATCAGCATTGTATTTTCAATATTATTTCCCTTTTCATCATCATTTATAATATCTTCATCACTCTTCTTTTCTTCTTCTGTTCTCTTATCCATTTTTTTCCATTTGTACTTCATTTTTTCCTGTCTCGAATGCTCCAAATACAGATCTTCTAAAGTTTTCAAAAAGGTCCTTCATAAACTCAGCCAATTATTCATAGTCAATTCTCTCCATTTTTAAAGTCTCAGTTCTTAATTCTTAAATCCAAAGCTTAAATAGATTCAATCTTTAGTCAAAGTTCTTTCAAAGAGTTCTCAGTTTTCAATTCTTAACTCCAAAGCTTAAGTAGATTCAATCTTTAGTCAAAGTTCCATCTTTAATCAGAATTCATTCAGGGATGCCATCAATTCTCAGTATTTCACTAATCTCCATGTCTCAGATTCAGAGATCAAATATTTTCTACCATTCATTCAGCTGCATACAATATGTTCCACAGCCTTTTGTAGTTTGCAGGTTTGTTCATACTTTTTCTTATCCAGACCAGTCCAAATATTTTCTTTCAAATACTCTGTTCATACCCAAATCAAGCCAAACACTTTCTTTTGAAAAATAACAGTTCAGAAAGAGTTTCTTTGTTCAAGGCCACAGCTGTCCAAACAACATGACACTACTCCCATATCAGTAATTCTTCCAGCCACCAGATGGCACTCTCCAGTTTACTTTCTTTGCTCTGTCCTTCCTATTAAAAATTTCCGTTTTCAATCAGTTCCAATTTTCCAATTATTCCTTCCAAGTTATTTCCCAAATTTCTTACATCTTTATCAAGTCTTTAAGGCAAAGGTTCCAAATCTTTAAAGCAAAAAATTCCAAGTCTTTAATAGTTGGGCTTTAGTTATAAATCCCTTAAATTTTGTTCCACTATTGTATCCACATGTTACCAGCCGCTCCTTAATTTCCGGTCCTTCCTTTTATTCACCTTTTAAATTAGAACGTTTCTTTTAATATTTTTTGGCAGTGTGACTCACCAACCTCCTTCTTCTTCAACTTCTCCAGCACATAGCTTAGAATTTTTCTTCCCAGATGACTCCAATCGCCGTTTCAAACTCTTTGCAAATGTAACCGCCACGACTAGGGACGACACTTGAAACAGTCGTCCTCCATACGTTGCTGGTCGAGGAGACAAAGCCGGCTCCCTGGGGGGTTTGCCGCCCTCCCAGTCCGCCGGCAGGCACTCCTCTTCTTCCCCACCCCTCCTGGGTGGTTTTGACCCAGTTCTGACCGGACCGGGTCCCCGGGCAGCGCAGGTTCGGGGCTTTCCCACAGAGAACGGGGAAAGCTCCGTAGCACCGCAGCGCTGGCCACACCTCTCTTCCAAGGGTTTTTTTTAAATTGTTTTACTATTTTTAATGTTTTATGATTGTTTTATGATTGTGAGCAGCCCAGAGCTGCTTAAGATGGGTGGCTATATAAATAGTTTAAATTAATAAATAAATTCTTGTAAGTAAAAATACAGTTGGCCACAAAGCTAATTTATATCCTGTCAGATTAGGATACATAAAGTAACTATATAGGGGGGGGAGTGTAAACACCATGTTAACTAGCAAATCCAATACATAATATTTTTAGTTAGCAAATCTAAAAAGAGCTACACAAAATAGAGCTATCCAAAATAGCAACAAGTTCCTTTCTAACCTGGTCAAATAAACCAACTTTGTGTTCATTCCTTTTACCCCAAAAGGTTCCTGCTCTCTCATCCATTCAGGTGATTGTTGATCCTTGTTTCAAATTTCTTCAAAACTTTAAACTATCTCTTATAAGTCCAGCAAAAGGAAAGTATTCCAAATGGTATCTGAGATTGTAATTTTTATTTCTGAATTTTTAAAGTCACATCCAGTTTTTCTTTATATCTAATGGCAAAATCTTGTTCGTGTTGTTTTTGGATATACTTTATTGCATATTTTTTCCTGTAACATCTAGGAACAGATTGTTCCCAAGAAGCTACAACATAGCTGACATTATTGATTCGAAGTCCCAATGCAGTTCCTCAAAAATGTCTCTGAATGCCATTATAATTTGCTTATTTTGTTATGTCTCCAATATTAAAAAATAGTTTTCCTTTCCTACAAAAATACATTTATTCTTTAAAATTAATTTCAAAATCTTCATGTCCAAAGTCCAGTGTTCCAGTGATTTGAGTCTTTAACCCATTTAAAACTTTCTAAAGCCAAAACTTTGACGTGTTTTTCTATGTTTATTTTAAATTCTTAAAAGTTATAAAGATGCATCTTCATTTTTATGCAAGTAGTCCTCGACCTATAACAGTTCATTTAATGACAAAGTTCAAAGTTACAACTTCACTGAAAAAAAGTGGCTTATGACCATTTTTCACACTTATGATCATTGCAGCATCCCAATGGTCACATGATCAAAATTCAGACCATTGGTAGCTGACTCACATTTATGACGATTGCAGTGTCCTGTGGTCATGTGATCCCTTCTGTGACAAGCAAAGTTCTCTGGGTAAACCAGATTCAGTTAACAACCATGTGACTAACTTAACAACTGCAATGATTCACTTAACAATTCTGTCAAGAAGGTCATAAAATGAGGCAAAACACACTTAACGAATGTCTCGCTTAGCAACAGAAATCTTGGGCTCAATTATGGTAATCAAGGACTACCTATATTAAGGAATGAAGGCACTCACCCAGTGTTCCACCCTTGTGATTTGTAAGAGTCTAACTTCTTTAAAGCTATTTATTCGCACTTTCCAAAAATGGTTAGCAAAGAAAGTGCAAACTTTTGTCTCCTTTGAAAGACTCTGGAGCAAGTATGGTGAATTCCCTTGGCTCCTGGTTCTCACATCGTCTTTGAGACTGCTGCCTTGCAGGCCCTTTGTGAGAAACAACCATATGGAGCCCAGGTTGGGCAATCTCGCATCCACTCTTTATCCAGAGAGGGTTGGAGTAGCCGTTTTGCTCATCAACTCCCTGTCCTAACCGTAAACATAGCTCTGGTTCATGCAGAGCAGTCTTCAATCCACCATCCTTCCCTGGATGTGTGTCCCTTTTGTATGATTTATGTTTATGCTCCAATAGCTAATGCAGAAGATGAGGAATTTTATGCTCGTGTTTAGTCTGAAATTGACAGAACATCTAAGTAAGATTGTAGTTTGAGACTGGGATGCCAAATTGGAAACATTAAGGATGAAAACATAATCGGATCAATTATGGAAACAAAAATGAAGCAGGAGAAAAATTTATGAGTTTCTGCCAATTCAGTGATTTCTTGGATTGCTAACACAATCTTCCAACAATCAAAATGACACCTATATGTGTGGACATCATTAGCTGGAATACCCAGAAAATAAACTGAATATATTATTGGTAGAAGGAGATGGAACAGTTTAGATATAAGAGCAAACACATGGCCAGGGGTTGATTGTAGAACAGATCACACACTACTCATGTCAAACTAAAGCAGAAAGTTTTCATGATATCATCTTGAGTACGTACCCATCATTTCCAAGGAGAACATCAGGAATTACTTTAAAACTCTGAACTTCATAGATGGGGAAAACATAGGAACTGTGTTAGGCATCAAAGAAGTGAAATATGAACGCAAAAAGAGACTGACAAAGACCAAAAAACAGAAGAAAGCAAACCAGATGTCAGAACACAGGAGGGAAACTTGTCAGGAAGAGAAGCTGCAATCAAGAATGACAAAGATCTCAAGAAGGAACCGAAGAAATAATTTCAGGGAGCTGCATCACAAGGGATTTAAGAAGCAGGTATACAAATTCCGTAAAGACATCAAAGATGAAAGACAAGTCTTCCATTAGATCTTAAAAGGAAACATAGAAGGAAGTTCCACCTCAACTTGATATGCTAAAGCAGGGGTCCCCAAACTTGGCAATTTTAAGACTTGTGGACTTCAACTCCCAGAATTCTCCAGCCAGAATTCTGGAAGTTGACGTCCACAAGTCTTAAAGTTGCCAAGTTTGAAGATCTCTGTGCTAAAGGATGCCAATGGACAGTTAATAACTAATCTAAAGAAGATGAAACAAAATTAGATGGAATATTGGTAGCCTTTGACCTACAATCAGTCATTTATAGCAATCACTTGAAGTTACAACAACACTGAAAAAAGTGGCTTACGACTAGTCCTCACACTTATGACCATTACAATTCCTCCCCAATGATCAGATGATAAAAATTTGGGCACTTGGCAACTGGCATGTATTTATGACAATTGCAGCATCGTGGGGTCATGTGATGATCACCATCCATGATGTTCCCAGCCAGGTTCTGACAAACAAAGT
Organism: Diadophis punctatus similis; assembly: GCA_023053685.1. NCBI lineage: Eukaryota > Metazoa > Chordata > Lepidosauria > Squamata > Dipsadidae > Diadophis > Diadophis punctatus. The sequence goes on from JALIGW010000018.1 coordinate 3,352,515, forward strand.
CAAATGAGGGAAGCCAAATTCACTTCATGACCGCATCCCTTGGACTGCAAGGCGATCCAACCTGTCAGTCCTAGAGGAGATCAACCCTGACTGCTCTTTAGAAGGCCAGATCCTGAAGATGAAACTCAAATACTTTGGCCACCTAATGAGAAGGAAGGACTCACTGGAGAAGAGCCTAATGCTGGGAACGATTGAGGGCAAAAGAAAAAGGGGATGACAGAGAATGAGGTGGCTGGATGGAGTCACTGAAGCAGTCGGCGTGAGATTAAATGGACTCCAGGGGATGATTATTTAAATCTAAAGGCTTCTCTTTATGGTGATGTTAATGTGCTTTCCTGAAACCCTGAGGCGGCCGGGGGGGGGGGCATCTGCCAACGCATTTTGTGCTGCCCATTGTGGAACCAGATTCTGTGTTGATGCTGGTTATCAGCCCTTTGAGGTAGGCCACGTCAAGGAAACGGACTCTAGAACAGAGGTGGGGAATTATGGCCCTTTTATGACTTGTAGACTTCAATTCCCAGAATTCCTTTTTTTGAAGATGAGAACCACGTCAGCTCTTTTCCAGTCCTCTGATAGTTCCCCAGTGCTCCAGGATCATTGAAAGATAATGGTTCAGTGGTTCCGAGATCACATCTACCAGCTCCTTCAGAACTCTGGGATCCTATAGTTCAACCATGAGTTACAGATATTGTCTTCTATAGCTTGTAATGGGCCGGAGATATTGCCCTGGTTCTCATGGGGGGAGCCAGCAGTCATCACCCTTTTGGTGGTGTTGGAAGAAAAATCCACCTGGTTCAGTTCCAAGCTGGGATAAAGACACTGGAGACAAAATGGAGGCTGGAGGCTGATTGGAAAGAGTGTCCATTTATTGATGAAGAAAACCCACCAGCTGACCACATGGAGTTGAGAGTGAGGGGCTTTTATACCTTCTCTTGGGCTTTGAACTTGAGCTGCCTGTTCCTGTGCAAGAATATGTATTCTATTGGCTGTTGTAGGAGTCATAGCTGGCTCTGTAGGTTGTCCCAGGTTTGGTTGAAGTTTGGAGGGTGTGGTGCAACTGAGATGATGCAATGAAGGAGTTTGTGTTCTGAAAGGGTGTTGGGCAATTCTTATTATGGCTGAGGCAGAGGTGGGTTCCTGCCGGAGCTGCCTGGTGCACAGCTCCGGTAGGGAGCAGCCGATTGTGCAATTTGCGCACGACCGCTCCGGAGCCCTCTCTGCTGGTCCACCGTGCGCATTGCCATTTTTTTCTGGTGATTTTGGGTCAATTTTGCTTCTGCGCATGCGCGGAAGCAAAATCGCGCTGAAATCTCGCGAGGGGACGCGCACGTGAGAGAGATTTCAGTGAGATTTTGCTTCTGCGCATGTGCGGAAGCAAAATCATGCTGATATCTCACACGTGTGCGCGTCCTCTCGTGAGATTTCAGCGCGATTTTGCTTCCGTGCATGCGCAGAAGCAAAATTGCGCGAGGGGGCACGTGCGCGTAGCGAGCACGCGAGCGCACCAGCACCAGTAAGAGAGCAACCCCCCGCTGGGCTGAGGGCTAATCCTACCTTTGTTGGATCTTGGGTGAGGGTATTTGCTTATGAATAGAGCTAGCTATCTCTTTATCTCTTAAGCTGACATCTGCTGAGGGCTATTAAGAAAGGTGGGGGCTATTAAGAGTGAGGCTGCTTCCTGCCTGAAAAAAAGATATATAATATTATTCTGCCCTTTTTAATATTTCTCAAAATATGTCATTCTTCTAGGAGAGGGGTGGGTGCTAACTTTCTACAGTGGCCGTCCAAATGAAGTTTCCTCTTCCTTTCTCATTTAACATTTGTTTAAAACGAAACAAAACAGTATTATCCCAGTTGGAGCTGGGACCATAGAAGATGAAATGGAGGAAGCTGCCTTCTTCCCCATCCCCTTCCGGCCCCTGTGGCGGCTGCCCTCCATTCCATGCTCCTAGCAAGTTCACCCCAGCACACCCAAACTCCCACAAAGCTTAAAAACTACTACTGTTCCCTCTGCTTAGCATTGTTGGAAATGCACCTCCTTTGAAATACATTTTAGAAGAAAAGCCTCTCTTGTAAAATGAAGTGGGAACCGCAAGGAGGGGAAACATGTCCCAGCCCCTCTGAAAATACAAATGCATTGTTGGCTTAGCTTCCTGGATAAAAAGCAGGAAAAGGAAAGGGGTGAGTGGGAAGGCAGGTTGTACAGTCTTTTGGGAACCCCTTCTGAATGCCATTTTTATTCTGAACACAAAGCAGCCTCACAATCCCACACCAGACAGGCGGTTGCTCACCCCAGAGACATTTGCACAATGAGGCATTTGCTACTAGAGAACAATTTCTTCTTCTTCATCTTTGTTGCTCTTCTCTGCACTCATTCTAGAGTCTCAACATCTTTTTTACATCCCCTTTTTTTTACTTTTTAAAAACACTGATGCATCCCAAGGTTGACCCCCAATCTGCACTGAAATCCTTCAAAGGAAAAATATTTTTCATTTGAAGGATTTCAGTGCAGATTGGGGGTCAACCTTGGGATGCATCAGTGTTTTTAAAAAGTAAAAATAAAAATAAAAAAAGAGATGCAAAAAAGATGTTGAGACTCTGGAAAGAGTGGAAAGAAGAGCAACAAACATGATTAGGGGACTGGAGGCTAAAACATACGAAGAACGGTTGCAGCAACTGGGCATGGCTAGTCTAGTGAAGAGAAGGACCAGGGGAGACAGGATAGCAGTCTTCCAATATTTGAGTGTCTCTCACAGAAAACAGGGTGGTTGACCTGCTCTCTCAAGCACTTGAAGGCAGGATAAGAAGCAATGGGTGGAAACTAATCAAGGAGAGAAACAACTTAGAACTAAGGAGAAGTTTCCTGACAGTGAGAACAATTAATCAGTGGAACAACTTGCCTCCAGAAGTTGTGAATGCTCCAACACTGGAAGTTTTTAAGAAGAGATTGGATAACCATTTGTCTGAAGTGGTGTAGGGTTTCCTGCCTAAGCAGGGGTTGGACTAGAAGACCTCCAAGGTCCCTTCCTTCTATTCTATTCTATTCTATTCTATTCTATTCTATTCTATTCTATTCTATTCTATTCTATTCTATTCTATTTAAAATAAAAGAGGCAAGTCAAGGAATACTTAAAAAAACCAAGAAGAATAAATCTGTGTTTAAGTTACTAATTTCCTCCTGGCTAAAATGTGTGTTTTCCCCACTGGGGCCAGGTATATGCAAACATTTGGCCCCAGGAGGGTGGAGTATCAGATGTGTGACTCCAGTGACAGGGACCTTACCCAACTCCCCCCAGGCTAAATTACGATTTATATGAGGGAATAGAAGGAAAACTCATCAAATTTGCAAATGCTACTAAACTGGTTGGAATAGCCAACACTCCAGAAGATAGACTCAAGATCAGGAAAAAGCCTGATGTACACATACTTGCTAAAGTCTTTCGTGGGAACTGTTTCCTTGTGCATTCTGCCATCATGTGGAAGAAAAGGAAGGCGCTCATCCTGGCTTCTTCAATGTTTCATGGATTTTCAAGATCCACCAGGATCTTTGGAGAGTTCTGAAAAAAACCTCAATCTTCTGTTCTCTGCGGCTTTTTCTTGGGTGAGAAGAAAGCATTGCTGCTGTCAATACATGTAACATTAAGTATATAGTCCCTTTGTCATAATTTTCTGGTATTATACCTAATAAAAATATTTCTGGTTTAAATCAAATTGATTTACCGTATTTTTCGGAGTATAAGACGCACCTTTTTACCCTCAAAAAGAGGGTGAAAACTTGGGTGCGTCTTATACACCGAATGTAGCCCCACCCAGCCACCCCCACCCTTTGGCCTCTGCCTGCCAGCAATTTACCTCTTTGCAGCAAACAGGGCAAAGCACAAGAAGAGCACAAGAAGAGATAAACTGCCTCCCGACCTACAGCTGACTGAGGCTTACAAGCCACTGGTAAAATGAAACTGAAACTACGGTGGCTGTGATGAGACATATTGCTGGGAGATAAACTGCTGGCAGTATTAGACTGCTGAAATTGCAGGAAGACAAGCTAGAGCTGCTGTGGCTCAAAGATAGAGCTCTTGCCTCACAATCAGGAGGTTGTGAGTTCTATCCTAGGTAGAGGCAGATTCTGTTAATATGTTATTTTGTTAAATGTTTGTAGAGTGTTCAAATTATTAGACTTATTTTTTAAAGACTGCTTTAGTATTGTTCTAGACAACTTAACAAAATGAAGAAGCTTTTTAAAATAAATGCTCTGAAGAGGCCCAGTGCTATTGTATCTTCTTTTAAATAGCAGAGAATACTTCCAGAAAGCCACATCAATTTTAAAGATCTGTAAAAGTATAATCTGAAATGTCCTGTTTTAGTATTAAGTATTAGTATTAAGTATTAGTATTAAAATAAGCCAGCTGAGAAACCCTGACTTAGTCATGTTTGGAATAGATGTATTTAAATAATTAGGAGGAGTTAGTATGACTACATTTAAGAAAACTTTCTGGGATTAATATACTGCCATAATGTACATTTCTCCAATTCTTTGCCATTTCTATGGGTCAGGCACACATGCACAGAAATACACAGCAAACAGTGTATATCATCTGTGCTGTTTGCTGTTTGCTGTTTGGCAAATTGCTGGGAGGCAGAGGCCTTTTTTCCTTGTTTTCCTCCCCCAAAACTAAGGTGCGTCTTACACTGCGGTGCGTCTTATACTCCGAAAAATACGGTAATTACCTGTGCAACTTATTTAAAGTAAACACCAGTAACACTACTCTCGCACATTTAACACTGTACCCCTTTTGCTGCATTAAAAATTGTGAAATGTTAACAAGTTTTGAAGCCTTTGGTGGTCTCACTCAAGCCTGATATTTACTATTGATTGTTTTTATTTAATGCATTTTAAAACCATTTCATCTTTTTAAAAAAACACAAAGCATTTTCCAACAGAGAAGCCTAAAAGTTGCACACTTCTGTGTTAGTGGGTGTCACATTGGGTGTTGGTTCTCTCCTTTCTGCTTTCCTCTGTAACAACATGTGTGCCAAATGCGTTTCTACAAAGTTCACCTCTTCGCATTCCTGTTTTCCCTGAAGTTCACAGTTCTTGAGTGAGGAACCCTCCACAGCAGGGGCGGGTTCCTAATTTTTTTACTACCATTCTGTGGGTGTGGCTTATTTTGTGGGTGTGGCTTGCCAGCCATGTGACCGGGTGGGCGTGGCTTCTCGGACTGCTGAAGGGAGGGGAACTGAGATAGGTCCTGCCACCCATTCCCCCTCCCCTCAGCAGCTCGAGAAGCCTTAAACGTGCAAAAATGCCTAGGATCATCACCGCGCGTTCGTGGCTTCTGACTGCTGAAGGGAGGGGAATGGAGATAGCTCCTGCCGCCCGTTCTTTCAGCGTCTCACACACTCCCTCAGCCATCCTCCCCTGCTTGGACTCACTGTGGGGTAGGAAGGCAGTGCATGCGCAGTGCCGGAAGCTAGGCTTCTGGGCATGCGCAGAAGAAATTTTTTTTAAAATTAAAATTTTGTTTTTTAAAAAAAATGGCGGCACCCAGGCACCAGCAACCGACCGCACCGGTACTGTGACATCACCAACGGGCCGCTACTGGTGCTATAGAGTGGACCGCACTGGTAGGAACCCACCACTGCTCCACAGATCTTGCACACTTGCCAATTTGGTCTAGTGGTGAAGGCACCAGGCTAAAAACCAGGAGATGGTAAGTTCTAGTCCCACCTTAGGCACGAAAGCCGATTGGGTGACTCTCAAGACCAGAAATGGAAAAAAAAAATCATCAAATGATTCAAAGTGCAGATTGTTCAGAAGAAACAGTAAATCATATACTCAGTTTGTGCAAAAAGATCACACAAACTGACAATAAACAACAACAAAACACAGTCACCAAAATGATTCACTGACTGGAACATCTGTAAAAATTATCATGTGCCAATAATGAAAAATTGGTGGAAGCATAGAGATGAAAAAGTAGTCAAAAATGAACAGGTTAAGATATTGTGGGATTTCCAAATTTTAACCGATAAAGTGTGGAACATAACATATTAGATTCATTTAACTGTGACTGAAAAGAAGAAAATGTCGATAATTGATGTGGCTATACCAGGTGAGTGAGATGGGCAGTAGTAAATATAGGAAAAATAATGAATGAATGAATGAATGAATGAATGAATGAATGAATGAATGAATGAATGAATGAATGAATAAATAAATAAATAAATAAATAAATAAATAAATAAATAAATAAATAAATAAATAAATAAATAAATAAATAAATAAATAAATAGACAAAGAATTTATCAGGCCCAAACAACCAAACTAATACTTACAGAATTCAAATAGCTACTTTATTGTTCTCTGCCTATAATACAGCAATCTTCCCAGTCTGGCAGCTTCTGCCTGGGAGAGACCAGATAAGGCTCAAAGTCATGAGTGTGTGTGTGTGTGTATGTGTGTGTGTGTGTGTGTGTGTGTCTGGTGTGTGGTGAGTGTGTGTGTCAGACTTTGCCCACTTGGGGTTACATATCAAGTCTAAGGTAATCCCTCACTTAAATCTTCCTGCCAACTGCGATAGTTGTTCTCCAACAGAATTGAAGAAAACCACAAAGTAGCAAAATCTGGAAATTGAAGTTGAAAGATTATAGGATAAACCTTCTGGGGTTGCCTCAGTGGTTATCGACACACAAGGTGCCATACCAAAAAATCGTATCTGACTCATTGTCTGCTCATTGACGAAATTTCCATCTGTCAATTGCAAAAGGCCACATTGCTTGAATCCACACATATATTATTCCAATACACTACAACATTCTACATTATTGAGAAGAACTTGATGTTTGTCAAGGCCAACATCTCCTGTAATTTCATCTTGTTGTGTATATAATAATAATAATATTAATAAGCAGCAACGTTGCATTGGAATATTTGTAAGAAATACCCTTTGCCTGCAAGCAAGAACTGGTGGGATCATAAAATAGACAAAGTCATAAAAACAAAGAAGCTAAATTGCGCTGGGACTTTAGAATTCAAACAGATACCTGCCACATAACACCCCAGACTTAACAATTGTCAATAAGAAGGGAAAAAATCTAGATAGTGGACGTTGCAGCTCCTGGAGACAGCAGAATAGAAGAGAAAGAACTGGAGAAGATAAATACAAAGACTTGCAAATAGACATAGAATGACTGTGGCAAAAGAATGCAAAGGTATTCTGGGTTCAATCCAGAATAGCTGGAGCACCACTTGAACACTATTGGCATTGACAAATTCACCATCAGTCAGTTGCAAAAGGCAGCTTTAACTTGGAACAGCTTACATCATGCGACAATCCCTTTAACACCATCAATGTGTTAACTACATCTGCCTACCCCAGCTGCTTGGAAAGAATTTGATAGGTGGATAAATATATCAAGACCAGTCAAAATATCTGGCTGATTGTGCAAGCAACCATAATAATATTATAAAGCCAATTGGAAAAGAAAACCACTTCTGGGACCAGTTGGCAATCCTCGTGGACATCTTTTAAAAAATCTAACTTATTTTTAAGCAATTAACTGGGTTTTTGACAGCAGCCAGTTCAGCCTCTACTTCAGAGGTGGGTTCCTGCCGGTTTGGACCGGTTCTATAGAACTGGTAGCGGGAACTTTCCCCCGCTCGCCGAACCGGCAGCGATGGCCAGCTGGACATGCCCCCGAACTGGCTCTACCGGCAGCGCCATAGGTGCTGGCATTTTGTTTTTCGCTTCTGCGCATGCGCAGAAACTGGGTTTTTAGCACTGCGCATGTGCGCCCACGCCCACGCGGCGCATAAGGAAGCAAACCGGCAGTGAGGTAAGTCAGAACCCACCCCTGCTCTGCTTCCTTAAAGCAGATTTGAGGAAATCAATAATGGACAAGTAACAGAAGACGATGCAGACAAATTAGCCACAACAGTACCCAGAGAAGGACAAGCCCAGTTCAGGATACATTAGCCTCAGTTCTGTAAACAAGCACATCTTCATGCATAGATGCTTCCTCCCTAGCTAACAACAGATTCCAATAAAGCTTGTTGAGGAGATATCATTTGCGAGATGAAAAATTAATAACTAATTACCAAAGACATAAATCAAGTTTATGAGTAAACAGTTTTTGCAACTTGGGGAAGGATGATACGAATTGTATTAGCACAGGGGCAGTGATGGGTTCCTACCAGTGCGCTCCACTCTATAGCACCGGTAGCGGCCCGCTGGTGACGTCACAGTACCGGTGCGGTCGGTTGCCGGTGCCTGGGCACCGCCATTTTTTTTAAAAAAATAAAGTTTCCGGCACTTCTCATGCACTGCCTTCCTACCCCACAGTGAGTCCAAGCAGGGGAGGATGGCTGAGGGAGCGCGAGAGACGCTGAAAGAACGGGCGGCAGGACCTATCTCAGTTCCCCTCCCTTCAGCAGTCCGAGAAGCCACGAACGCGCGGTGATGATCCTAAGCATTTTCGCACGTTCGAGGCTTCTCGAGCTGCTGAGGGGAGGGGGAATGGGCGGCAGGACCTGTCTCAGTTCCCCTCCCTTCAGCAGTGTGAGAAGCCACGCCTACCCGGTTATATGGCTGGCAAGCCACACCCACAAAATAAGCCACGCCCACGTAGTGGTAGTAAAAAAAATTAGGAACCCGCCCCTGCACAGAGGTGTCAAACTCAAGGCCCGCAGGCCAAATCCGGCCCGTGGGGTGCTTAGATCTGGCCTGCAGGGCTGGCCTGGAAACAGCGAAGGACCAGTCCGCAGTGCCTCTGCCAGCAAAAACAGAGCTCAGGAGGGCTGGGTGCGCCCACCCCACATGGGCTTCTTTTTTGCTGGCAGAGGGCTAGCAAAACAAACTAAAAACAAACAAAAGGAGAAATGTTTCTCCTTTTGCATTTGAATATGCAAGAAGGGACATGAAAGGAGAAAAGGAAAGAGGAAAGACAAAGAAAAAGATGGGAAGATGGGAACAGAGCAAGGAAGGAAAAAGAAGGAAAGGGGAAGGAAGAAGAAAGGAGAATGAAGTGGGAAGGAAAAAGAAGAAAAGGAAGGGAGGGAGGGAGGGAGGAGATTATAATGAGAGTGAGGGAGGGTCTCAGGGAAGTCCTGCCTTAGCACTTGGCCACCACAGGTGCCCCTGACACAAGTCCCCCGTCATGCCCACTGTGGCCACCCCCAGCCGCGCCCATCCCTGGTCCTCCAAGGTCAAACACGACCCTGATGCAGCCCTCAATGAAATTGAGTTTGACACCCCTGTACCAGCAGATCTACTGCTGTTAAAAGGACGGCTGTGAGTAGCCAAGGCAGCAGGTGACATGGACAAGGAGGCTAAAGTCCCAAGGAAGTTATGAAGCACTCCAAAAGAATTGCTTCAACTAGACGCAGTGTTTCCCAACCTTGGCAACTTGAAGATATCTGGACTTCAACTCCCAGAATTCTGGGAGTTGAAGTCCAGATATCTTTAAGTTGGCAAGGTTGGGAAACACTGAACTAGAGAAACAACCTGCAAATGAGGTTCACTCAATTTAACGAGGAGCGGGGGAGGGGGAGTCTTCACATAGCTTTCCAAAGGCCTGATGAAGTGTGATCTCACCAAGAAAGGAGATCTTAGATCAAGGGACTGAAATAAAACTCTCACTGTTGTCACCCTGTTATCCTCATTTGTTCCATTCTGATATTCAGTCATGAGTGGCAGGATTCAGGTTGCCCAACGTGCACCACTGGCAGTTAGGAAAGTGATACGGTGGGGGGAGGAGGTGGGGGCAAAATGGGAAAATTTGGTGGAAGGAGAAAAAAAATGATTTTGCACAGAAACACGGAGCTCAGGAGGCCTCCCCTCTCGCCCCAACACCAAGCAGACTGGGGACCTCAGGAGGATGGAGGTCTGGGCAGAAGACCTGAATGGGCAACTGAGGAAGGAAGCCAATGCCCATCGGTCTCCAGGACATCTTACAAAGGACAGACTCCCAATCCAGCCCCTCCAGCATCAGTGGTGGGATTCAAAATTTTTACTACCGGTTCTGTGGATGTGGCTTGGTGGGTGTGGCTTGGTGGATGTGGCAGGGGAAGGATACTGCATAATCTCCATTCCCTCCCCACTCCAGGGGAAGGGTACTGCAAAATCTCCATATCCACTCCATTCCTGGGGAAGGATACTGCAAAATCTCCATTCCCACCCCACTCCAGGGGAAGGGTACTGCAAAATCTCCATTCCCTCCCCACTCCAGGGGAAGGGTACTGCAAAATCTCCATATCAACTCCATTCCTGGGGAAGGATACTGCAAAATCTCCATTCCCTCCCCACTCCAGGGGAAGGGTACTGCAAAATCTCCATATCCACTCCATTCCTGGGGAAGGATACTGCAAAATCTCTATTCCCACCCCACTCCAGGGGAAGGGTACTGCAAAATCTCCATATCCACTCCATTCCTGGGGAAGGATACTGCAAAATCTCCATTCCCTCCCCACTCCAGGGGAAGGGTACTGCAAAATCTCCATTCCCTCCCCACTCCAGGGGAAGGGTACTGCAAAATCTCCATATCCACTCCATTCCTGGGGAAGGATACTGCAAAATCTCCATTCCCACCCCACTCCAGGGGAAGGGTACTGCAAAATCTCCATATCCACCCCACTCCAGGGGAAGAGTACTGCAAAATCTCCATTCCCTCCCCACCCCACTAACCTGCTTTCCAGCTGCGTTCTGTGTAGGCAAAAGAAGACCCAGCCGATCAGCTGGGACTCTAGAGGCAGCGAATAGATGGGGGCGGGGCCAGCCAGAGGTGGTATTTTCCGGTTCTCCGAACTATTCAAAATTTCCTCTACCGGTTCGCCAGAAGCGGTCAGAACTGGCTGAATCCCACCTCTGCTCCAGATGTGCTGGATCGCAACTCTTGTCATCCTTGGTCAGGCCAGTTAAGGCGAATGGACTCAAACCGATCCAACTTTTGGAGCACGCTATATTAGAGAAAGCTGATGTAGCACTTTTTAAAGATCTATTTTTGTAATGCCTCTGGAAATTAATTATTCCAGGGCCTTTGTTGTTGATTGCGGTGAACTGCATCTCTAAATACGTTAGGTTCAGCTGTTAATTTCAGCCCAGCACCTACTGGGGGAAAAAAAAATAGCTGAGAGCAATTAGTAGCGCATTATTCTGAGAGCAACACCCCTGGGAACACTTAGAACAAAGCTCGGGAAACGTTCTGCAGCCCTTCAGGGTGAGATCCTGTTCCCCCGAGTGACTCAAAGTTGTGCTGGGTGAAGTGAGACCACCCACCACTCCCATAAATTGCAACGCTTCAGATGGGGTGAGATGAATCTCAAGCAGAGTCGATGCAGAGCAGGAGAGACGGTGGCAATTATATTCTAGCACAATCAACATTAATTACTGCATCCCTCAAAATGACTTTCAGTTCTCACTGTCACCGGCTATTCTGGCGCATAAGCAGAGGGCAATTCTGCAACTACTAGAGCTAAGAAAAAGATCTGACCACCACTTCATTTGTGTACGGGAGCTGACCCCAATGGCCGATGAATTTTATTTTAAGATCTGCAGGAGGACAGCCATAGTGGAAGGCCACACGTTTCATCTGGGGGCACAGAAAGGGTGAGCTGGCCCCTCGGCCCTCTCCTGTCTGCCTTGCTGCCAAGTCCCAATATTTGCTGTCTCGCTGTCTGCAGAATTACTTGCTCTGCAATTTAAAAATGTTTTAAACTAATCTGCATCAGGTTAAAAGCATCAAGCTTGTCACCGGTGTGCTGTTAAAAATTGCTGATAAATCCCCTCTCGCATCGGGTGCTTTTATCCATTTAGATTCAGCTCTGGAAATGACTTCAAGGGCCCAAACGGAATCTGAAGATCCGCCTCACACGGGGACCCTACGTGACAGGCATAGACCCAGGGATACACGCTCACACTGCAAAAAGGAATGTCACTGAACAAAGTCACAAACATGACCCTGTGGTTCATAAAAATATGGTGATGGGTGAAATCGGCATCTCTTCACGACCTAACAACTTTCCAGACCCTGGAAACAGGCAAACATCTTCTCAGTCTCTGCAAATTCATACTACAATTTATGGGACTGAATGAACAAAACTGTTCTGTTTTCAGCTTTTTTTAAAAAAATCCTTATATTAGAATAGAATAACAGAGTTGGAAGGGACCTTGGAGATCTTCTATCTAGTCCAACCCCGTGCTTAGCAGGAAACCCTACACCATTTCAGACAAACGGTTATCCAACATCTTCTTAAAAACGTCCAATGTTGGAGCATTCACAACTTCTGGAGGCAAGCCGTTCCACTGATTAATTGTTCTAACCGTCATGAAATTTCTCCTTAGTTCTAAGTTGCTTCTCTCCTTGATTAGTTTCCATCCATTGCTTCTACTCCTGCCTTCAGGTGCTTTGGGAAATAAATTGATCCCCTATTCTTTGTGGCAGCCCCTGAGATATTGGAACATTGCTATCATGTCACCCCTAGTCCTTCTTTTCATTAAACTAGACTTACCCAATTCCAGCAACTGTTCTTTCTATGTTTTAACCTCCAGTCTCCTAATCCTCTTTGTTGCTCTTCTCTGCACTCTTTCTAGAGTCTCCACATCCTTTTTACATCGTGGCGACCAAAACTGGATGCAGTGTTCCAAGTGTGGCCCTACCAAGGCATTATAAAGTGGTATTAACACTTCGCGTGATCTTGATTCTATCCCTCTGTTTATGCAGCCTAGAACTGTGTTGGCTTTTTTGGCAGCTGCAGCACACTGCTGGCTCATATTTAAATGGTTATCCACTAGGAATCCAAGATCCTGCTCAAGAGGACTTTAAGCACTCAGCTGCTGACTTCTCAAACTGTTCCTAGAAGCTGTGCCGATATTTATTAGCATCCAATCGATCCAAAGAGGCAGAGTGGGAAACAGCTACCTGCCTCTGTGCAAAGCATTTGGGGCATCGGGGGGGGGGGGGGCAGAGGGCAAGTGAGGGAAGGTAGGACAGGAAACCAGGAGGGAGGAACGAAGGGCCTGGGAGAAGGTGCTTCTGAGGTCCTGTTCAGGATCTTTTCCTCCCTGATTAATTCTGTAAAGCAGCTTTGAGGAGATTTTGTTTTAAAAATGGCTCAAAAAAGGTGCTGTCAGGCCGAAGCCATTTTATTTGGGATCTTTGGCCTGCCACATTTTATACTATTCTACTACGCATTTTCTACTGTGGGAAAATGGGAGGGGGGATGGTATGAGGTTGTTAGTATGCAGCCATAACAAATTCTTTCTAGAAAGCCAAGGTCATCCTTTTTCTCTGCACCTGCACGGAAGGAGATGGGTGGACTCTGCCAGCATGGCAATCGAAGATTGGACAACGTGATGGATTTGTGGGTGTGGGGGTGTAGAAAGTTAGCACCCATCCCCTCCTAGAAAAAATGAAGTATCCTAGGAAATATTGAAAAAGGAAAGAATATGTTTCCCTGAATGAGGAAAGGAGAAACGTTTAAATACAAAGCAGCTTCCTGCAGCTCCCTGCCCCCACCCTTTGCCAATGGGCCATTAAGGACTGGGCCCAGCTCACACATTCCTCTCACCTAGCCTGGAAGTCTTCTACATAACAAAGAACCATAATAGGAATCCCAAAGCCTTTTCATTATACCACATGGGACCTGGTAAGATTCCATCAACCATGCCCCTGGGATTCAGGGCAGCCCACAAGAGATGCCCCAGCATGCCCCTGGAAGTCTGACAGCCAATTGAATGCATTTCTATATAGAAACAGGAAACAGTTAGGGAGGGGCCCAAGAGAGAGTATAAAGCAAGGAACTCAGCATCTCTTCTTCCCTTTTTTTTCTCTTCACCCACATCTGGAAGCATGTAATCTACCTTTTCTGTACAGGGGCTTATGCCATGTGCTCCTGTCCACCATATTAAACCTTCTTTCCAAGCAACTTTCATGAATCCAGTGTCTTTTTCCCCACTTGGAACTGAACCCAGAAGGATATTCCCTTACAACAGGGGCAAGGACTTGAACTTTCAACTGGGTGGTGAAACCCGGGGACTTCAGATTTGGGTTTCACCCAGATGTACCAACATGGCTCTAGTAATAAATGGGGACTTTGAGGAATACTTTGACTCGGACTCTGATTTAATTTTGGATGCTATTTGGAACCCTGATAGGTGCCTCTGGCTGCTGTCATTAATTTTTCCCTAAGAGGTCTTGCACTGGTCCAGTAGCAGAGAAATTGTATTTCTGATACAGAAAGTTGATAACAGAGTTTTCAGCACTAATGGAAAAATTGACACAACAGATTCTGGCAGCTAATATGTTTCTCCAAGATAATTTGGTAGCCAAGAGCTTTAATTTAATTTCCTCTGCTAATAAGAGTCCCTTGGTACAGAGCAGCTAAAGCAGCCATACTGGAGAGAGATGATCAGGCCAGAATGCCCGTCTTCTGTCTCCATTTATCTGGCAGATGCTGAATTATTTCTCTAGTTACCCACAGAGGGCTCTTCCTTAGGGCCAGGTTGAATTACTGTCCAGCAGAAAAGTATGTCAGCAGAAAAACGTTCTGCCCCTCGTAGGCTTCTCCTGCCGCAGTCGTGAGGCTGCTGAACAATGCTGCCTTCCTTCATTATATTTATCGCAGGCCAAATTACAGAAACGGTTGGTGGGAAAACCCGGGTTTTTTTCCTCTCCCACTGACAGAAAAACAACCACAAATCCATCTCCCTGAGGCGGAGCCAGTCAAGGTTAAGCTAGAAGTCTGCTTAGAATGGCCTAGAATTTCACCTCTGGCAAGTTCCCCACCTTATAGGTGATGAGTACTGAGGGGGTTTGTGGGAGGAGGTATGGGTGGGGAGGCTCATCTGTAACCTTTGCCTGCTTCCTCGCAATTGAGCTATTCCTAATTCAGGCTGAATGCTCATCTGAAGAAGCACTAGGCCCACATTTGAAAATCACTCTATAGACCAGGGGTGTCAAACTAAAGGCCAGTGAGCTGGATCCGGCCCACAGAGTGCTTAGATCTGGCCCACAGGGCCGCCCTGGAAACAGTGAAGGACTGGCCCATGGTGCCTCTGCCAGCAAAAACAGAGCTTGGGAGGGCTGCACGCGGCCCACCACAGCTCCGTTTTCGCTGGCAGAGGGTTGCAGGAGGCCGTCGCAGCTGAAAACAGAGCTCGGGAGCCCGTTTTCACTGGCAGAGTGTTCAGGCCACCACAGGTGCCCCCAACATGAGTGATATCAAGCTAGCCATGCCCACCCTGGCCACACCCACCCCGGCCCTCTGAAGTCAAACACAACCCTGATGCGGTCCTCAATGAAATCGAGTTTGACACCCCTGACTTTGCACCCTGGCCACAGATCAAACATTCAAAAACACTGCAAGGAAATGGCAGCGAGTGAACAGTGTAGGAAGAAAAATCCGGTCTGGTTCCAAGCCAGGAGAAAGGCGCTAGAAATAAAATGGAGGCTAACTGGCTGCAAGGAAAGAAGGTTTATTCGGTTTCCAGAAACTTCAGTGACAGCAGCAAATGTTTCTGGGACGGCTGACCAAATGGCTGAATGAGTGGATGGATCTTTATCGGTTTCTGGGATTTTGTGTTTGAGATGCTCCAGTGGGTTGTGCAATGTAGTGAGCCTTGTGTCTTTTACTATTTCAATGGTGGTGGGTTAATCTTATTATGTCCTAAAGGTCCTGTCCTGTCCTTGGGGGAATGTAGATTCTTAATCCCATCAACTCTGGGGGAGTTTGGCTGAAGGCGTTTTGTTTATGAATAGGCTGGCCTGGATTTCTTAATGGGCACAAAATATCCATCTCTAAAGATTTTGGGCTTCTGCTTGAGGTTATTAAAAAAAGACAGGCTGCTTTCTGCCTTTCAGAACGCGTTTCTCTATTTCTCCTTTGGGGAAAATATTCTATCCTGCCTCTTTTAATGTTAAGAATAAAGAATATTTTAATCTGGGGAGGGGGGCTTCCTACAACAGGAATCCAATTCTGTCCACAAACCAATTTAAATCCTACATCAGTTTAAATGCACCGTGTGTCTGACTGAGGAAGGGAGCTGCAGCTCACAAATTCTTCTGCTTTGAATAAAATTTGCTAGTCCCCAAAAAGGTGCTATCAGATTCCTCCTGATTTTTACTTATAGTGGGGTCTCCTCTGCTCCTCTTACAGGTCTGACCGTGTGCCAGCAGCCCCCCAGAATTGGGTGGCCACAGAGAACTATGCTCTGGATTTGTGCCATTGTACTTGTTCTTCAGATGATAAGAAGCAATCCGAAGCTGCATTAACAGAGGGATACAATCAAGATCAAGTGAGGTACTAATACCACTCTATAAAGCCTTAGTAAGACCACACCTAAAGTACTGCATCCAGTTTTGGTCGCCACACTATAAAAATGATGTTGAGATTCTAGAAAAAGTACAGAGAAGAACAACCAGGATGATTAGGGGACTGGAGGCTAAAACATATGATGAACGGTTGCAGGAACTGGGCATGGCTAGTCTAGTGAAGAGAAGGATCAGGGGAGACATGATAGCAGCCTTCCAATATTTGAGGGGCTGCCATAGAGAGGAGGAGGGGGTCAAGCTATTTTCCAAGGCACCCGAAGGCCAGACAAGGAACAATGGATGGAAACTGATCAAGGAGAGATTCAACCTATAAATGAGGAGAAATTTTCTAACAGTGAGAACAATCAACCAATGGAACAGAAGTTGCCCTTAGAAGTTGTGGGAGCTTTCAAGAAGAGACTGGACTGCTATCTGTCAGCAATGGTGTAGGCCAGGGTCTCCTGCTTAGGCGGGGGGGGGGGGTTGGACTAGATGACCTACAAGATCCCTTCCAACTCTGTTAATCTATTAATCTGTTATCTCATGGCTCCAGGTGTTGCCAAACCAGAAGTGAGGAAGCAAAATAGTACCCCCAGATGGCATAAGTAACAAGGATGCATTGCACAAGAACTGTGCAATGCACCACTGCAGGAGACGAGTCCTAAAAAGCACTGATGGATCTGGGTATCTATTACAGCGCTCCTGGGTGAGTTCTACGAAATAACAAGACAATAATGCACTGCTTCAGAGGTGGGTTCCTGCCGGTGCGGTTAATAGCTGTTGTTCGGCGCAGAGCCGAAGACGCTGCTGCTGTTTGCGGCGCGGGGGCTTTCCCCAGGCGCTGCCGCCACCCGCATGGACGCCGCCGTTTGCGTTCTTTTGCCCTCTGCGCATGCGCAAAGCGTTCTGCATGCGCAGAGGGCAAAAGAACGCAAACGGCGGCGTCCATGTGGGCGGGGAAAGCGCCTGGGGAAAGCTTCCGCGCCGCAAACAGCAGCAGCGTCTTCGGCTCTGCGCCGAACAACAGCTATTAACTGCACCAACAAAAACAGGCAGGAACCCACCTCTGCACTGCTTATAAACGAATTAGCTTGGTTTCTTTTAGAAAATGAGCCAAGGAACAAATAAAGAGATGGGAATCTGGATGAGTGTGACGGAGGAATTGTAGGAGGAAAGCTGTGTCAGTCTATGGTGGCAAAAAGTCAGAAGCCCCTTTTCTGACTAATAAATGTTACTAAAATTTATTCCATTGAATGCACAGAGTGGTTAGGCTGATTCAGGATTTAAATTGGGGTTGGGAGGGAAGGAGGGAAGTGAAATTGATGATAGAGATGCAGGTTACATGTGGGACAGAAAGCAAGTATCAATTAAACATTCAAATATGGAATTAATTAATTAAATTACTTAATTAAAATATTAACAATTGTAATGTGTTAAAAACCCATTGTACTTCTCAAGACCTTTTAAAATAGTTTGAAACCTTTTAATGTATAGCTAGTCCTCAACTTATGACCATAATTGAGCCTGACAATTACAGTCAGATATCTTGGCAGTCATAAAGCAGGTCACCACATGACTGGCCCGGTTTTACTCCCCTTTTTTTGCAATGGTTGTTAAGTGAACGTGGCGGTCGTTTAGCGAAACCATTGTGGTTCTAGGCTGTTATTGCTGGAAACCACAGGTAAATTCCAGGTTCCAGCAAAAATTGTCATAAATTGTGGTCATGTGATTGTGGCTGTTGCAGATGGCCAGAAATGTGGCCGGCTGCCAAGAGCCCAAAATGCTATCAAGCGACTGTGAGGCGGCTCTCAGCTGATGGAACTGGAACTGGGTCATAGGTGTTGGATATAAGAAAATTCAAAAATAAAATAGTATATAGAAATTTATATAATTGTAGATTTAATTCTGCTTGGGCAGAGGGTTTGATTGGATGGCCTACAGGGTCCCTTCCAGCTTGAACTTGTTAAATATTAGTTGCTTTGAGATAGTTGGAGAAAATATATGCTGACATATATCCTTTTGTTAATTAAGAAAGGGGCCCAACCAAAAAGGGACATTCCTTAATGCTAGGGTAAGGAAAGTAGGAAGATGCTGTACTTGCAAAATATGTTATGGGCAATAATGGAAAGGTGTTGATGGACATGTCAGAGATTCTGTTGTCTCTCAGGCTTTACGGACTAGATGTGATCGGTAACTGTATCCGAAAGGAGGGGCATGGGGGCGTCGAGATAGAAAGTATAAAATGTAATGCTTTTGAAATCTTTTGTGGCTTTTGGCTCAAACCTCACCTTAAGGTCAGGCTGAATGATCCACCGCACTTTGCAAACTGCTATTATTATTGTTATTTCTTTCCAATAAATACTCTTTGTTTTTTTAATCGATCCAAGTTTCTTTTGTTATTTCTAACATAGGTACCCTTGGGGGGGGTCCATACTAACTTACTAACTTGGGGTTCCATTTTAACTGTGAATGGTTGTTTACAGTCATAAATCAAGGACTACCTGTGTTATGTATTGAATATATATAGTTGTATTAAGCCCTGCTATAGTGAAATTAACCTTCAGATGACCCTAACTGTTAGCTCCAACTGTTTTGGAGGGAAACTTAGAACATTCATATTTGGGCGGGCTTTTTCAAGGATTATGATTGGTTAAGGCCCTGTGGGCCCAGAGTATAAATTACAGGCATTTGCCTGTTGTTCCTCAGTTCAGTTTGAGTCAATAAATACTGTTGTAGCTATGCTGGTCTGCTTCTTGCCTACTGAAACCCACTACACAATAACCTGGAAAACATATGAAGAACGGCTGCAGGATTTGGGTTTAGCTAGTCTAAAGAAAAGAAGAATTAGGGGTGACATGATAGCAGCATTCCAATATTTGAGGGGCTGCCACAAAGAAGAGGGGGTCAAATTATTCTCCAAAGCATCAGAGGGCAGGACAAGAAACAACGGTTGGAAACTAATCAAGGAGAGAAGCAACCTGGAATTAAGAAGAAACTTCTTAACAGTGAGGAGAATTAACCTGTGAAATAGCTTGCCTTCAGAAATCATGGACACTCCATCACTGGAAGTTTTTAAGAAGACTCTAGATAGTCACTTATCTGAAATAGTATAGGTCCGTGATGGCGAACCTACGGCACGGGTGCCACAGGTGACACGCGGAGCCATATCTGCTGGCACGCGAGCTGTTGCCCTAGCTCAGGTCCAGTGTGCATGTGGGCGCCCGCCAGCTGATTTTTGGCTCGCACGGAGGCTCTGGCCTCCAGAGGGCCTCCAGGGTGGCAGGGGAGGGCGTTTTTGCCCTCCCCAAGCTCCAAGAAAGCCTCTGGAGCCTGGGGAGGGCAAAAAATGGGCCTACCGGATCCACCGGAAGTCAGGAAATGGGGGAGCAGGGGTGCGTGGGGGAGCATTGAATATGGGTCTGGGCACGTGCGATAGCGTGTGTGTGTGCACTATTTCGGCACCCGAGGAAAAAAAGGTTCGCCATCACTGGTATAGGTTCTCCTGTTTGAGCAGGGGGCTGGACTAGAAGACCTTCAAGGTCCCTTCAAGCACATCATTCTAATCTAAAGCTGTGTGTGAGTTCAACAATTGCCCCTCAAAGGTGCTGTGAAAAGCCTCATTGTCTCAAAATGGTCTCTTTGACATCTGCAATAAAGAACTTGGGAGGTTGAAATGTTCTGACATTGCTTTGTCCTTGTTTTAAGTCATGATGTCGATTGATTCCATTGATTCTCTTGGGCAACATCTGTCCTGTATGACCTCTGTAGAACCCAAAGGCACATTGCGGGCCTAGGATGGCCTGGAGAGGAAGAACGTGTGAAAGCAGCACTAACCTTGCATGTGCAACTGTTGCTCCTGGGATGATGTTCTTAGTGCAGAGGCAAAATGGAGATCTGAGTTAGTTGCAGGGGCCGGTTCCAATGTTGGCATCACGGCCCTGCTGATGCCAATGGTTTGTGAAAAGCCACTTCAGGTTGGATGGCTGTCTGAATGAACATCCTGGCCTGCTGCACAGGGCCTGAGAAAATGCAGGGTCATGGTTGTGTACGGGCTTATCCTTGTTAATAATGTGTTGAGTGGCTTCAGCTGTGAGCCGTAGGGGACAATCGGTAGTGCTCTGTTGTTATGTGGTGTGGTCTGTTTTTTAAGGCATTCTCCTTCAGAATTGATCTTGTTCTATTGATTTGTCCATTGATCTTGTTAGGCAGGTAGTTCAATGTCCCCAATGCCTGGTTTAATTCCATCAGTTGAGCGTCTCTGTCAGGTGCACCAGAAGAAATGCCGTTACAAGCACAGAGCCTGACTATATAGATTAGTGGTAGTGGGTTTGGGATAGAAACTGGAAGCCTGGAGATATCTATGCCAATCTCCAGCTAGGCCCAAATGCCTTGCAGGACTTTCAAGACAGCTTGGAAGGCATTTGGTCCACAGAGGAGATGCCTCATGACTTCGTGATGCCCTCATTGTGGCTCTCTATACAAGCAAGAGAAGCAAACCAGACAGTGGAAACTACAGAAGTTACAGATACAGATTAACAGAGTTGGAAGGGACCTTGTAGGTCATCTAGTCCAACCCCACGGCCAAGCAGACCGTATACCATTTCTGACAGATGGCTGTCCAGTCTCTTCTTGAAAGCTTCCAGTGATGAAGCTCCCACCACCTCTGAAGGCAACTTCTGTTCCATTGGCTGTTTGTTCTCACTGTCAGAAAATTTCTCCTTATTTCCAGGTTGAATCTCTCCTTGTTCAGTTTCCATCCATTATTCCTTGTCTGGCCTTCAGGTGCCTTGGAAAATAGCTTGACCCTCCCCCCTCCTTTCTGTGGCAGCCCCTCAAGTATTGGAAGACTGCTATCCTGTCTCCCCTGGTCCTTCTCTTCCCTAGACTAGCCATGCCCAGTTCCTGCAACCGTTTATCGTATGTTTTAGCCTCCAGTCCTCAAATCATCCTGGTTGCTCTTCTCTGCACTCTGTCTAGAGTCTCAACATCTTTTTTATAGTGTGGTGACCAAAACTATTCTAGGTGTAGTCTTACTAAGGCTTTATAGAGTGGTATTAGTACCTCACTTGATCAGTTTCCATCCATTATTTCTGTCTGGCCTTCAGGTGCTTTGGAAAATAGCTTGACCCCCTCCTTCTCTCTGTGGCAGCCCCTCAAACATTGGAAGACTTCTATCATGTCTCCCCTGGTCCTTCTCTTCATGGACAAGTGCTTGCTAGGAAGGGAACTTCTCAGGCTGGATCAGGGGACTAGAACTCGGGTCTCTTCGGTGTCAGCCCAACACCTTCATCACAATGCAAGCCTGGCTCTCTTCCCTGATCTAAATAAATCTTAAGGCGATCTTAAGAATTTAAAGGGTAGCTACGCAGTTTTGCAAGTGATGAAGATTTAATGAGAAATTTCCTTTTATGGACAGACCCGGAAAGGTGGCCAAAACAGAAGACATAAATTGTAGAAATGTGCAGTGTTTCAGGTTTTATGGCAAAACCTGGCTTGGCAGGTGAGGCGTGCAGAGCAGCCTGCCACTTCTGAAAACAGCTACATTTTCCCCAGACCATGGCAGCTCGACTGGGAAGAAATCCATTTGGGTAGACAGATGCTACATTCCCATCCCTACAGGCTCTGAAACACCTTTGTGCTTTGGATTCAAAGCACTGCATGGCTCTCAAAATGAATTCATTTGGGAAAAGGCAACCAGGAAGGGAGAACACCTACAATCATTCTGCATTCCTAGAAGAAAAAATTAAATGAAAGTCCATTTAACTGGGCTAGAGCAGGATCTTGGAGCTGAGAACTTGGGCAGACTTGATTGAAGAGGAGATGATTTGAGAGAGAATCTCTTGGTTGCCTAGACGTGACCATCCTTTTCCCTTTGATCTCAAATATTTAGAACAAATATTTAGAACTACGCCGCCTTCGATCTGACCTAAGTGTAGCGCACAAAATTATCTGCCACGATGTCCTACCTGTTAACGACTACTTCAGCTTCAAGCTCACAAGCTCACAATTTATTTATTTATTTATTTTATTTATTGGTATTTCTTATATGCCGCCCAACTCCCGAAGGACTCCGGGCGGCGTACAACAGAAAAAATACAAGAAACCAATATAAGCATTTAAAACAAATATAAAAATTAAAAACCATAATCTTAAAAACATTTAATCAATTCGACTTCATACATACTTGGGGGTGAGCTCAGATGGATTACGCTCTACCCCCTGCCTGCAGGAAAAGCCATGTCTTAACAGCTTTCCGGAAGGCCAGCAGGGTGGGGATAGTTCGGGTCTCTGGGGGAAGTTGGTTCCAGAGCACGGGGCCCGCCACAGAGAAGGCTCTCCCCCTAGGGCCCGCCAGGCGACATTGCTTGGCCGATGGGACCTGGAGGAGGCCAACTCTGTGGGCCCTAACCGGTCGAAGGGAAGTGTGAGGCAGAATGCGGTCCCGGAGATAACCTGGGATAACAATAGATACAAACTTAATGTAAACCGCTCCAAACTTGATTGCAAAAAATTCGACTTCAACAACAGAGTTGTCAACGCCTGGAACACTTTACCTGACTCAGTAGTTTCTTCCCCTAACCCCAAAAACTTCAACCTCAGATTATCTACCATCGACCTCACCCCATTCCTAAGAGGTCGGTAAGGGGCGTGCATAAGCGCACAATCGTGCCTACCGTTCCTGTCCTAATGTTCACATATATTCTTACCTCTTTTACTCTTATTCATGCTTGTACTATTACATATATATTCAATCATGTTTTACTGTTTATACTTTGCTTATAATCATATATGCTTGACAAATAAACAAATACAAATACAAATAATACCAATCTCCTGAAAGCCAAATGCCCTCTTTTGTTACTGACAGTAAAAATATGTCAGCCTCTTAATGAAGACCGACTCTCATTTTGTCCAGCCGAGTGATCCACTCCATTTCTAATTTTAGAGTCTAGCCAGAGAAGAAGAAAATGGCCTTAGAGATGACTGAGAACGCAGCTAATCGGCTCTACCTGGTTAACCATTATGTGACGAGACTTCGGCTGACTTCACAAAACATGCTCAGCTTGTTTCCTTCATTAACCCACTTTATTGGTTCAACAATATGTTTGAACTTAACCATCCGGGTTAAGTATTAGATTTGCAGTTTAGCGTATTCACATAATACACTAAGCTGCAAAGCAGCTAAACCAGGGTTTGTGCAATGGATGCTGATGGGTCTATCTGATCTAGTTGTGCCTGTTGTCTGGACCAGCCTAAATGTGAGATGTGTGTTGCAAAGGAAACGAGACCTTCACTTACAGATGTGACCTGCATACTCCCTGCCCTGGAGTAGCTGTTCCACTTCTCTACCAGCCCTGAGTTCTTTTCCTTGACAGCCCAGCTGTCAGATCCGTGAATCTGCCATTCTTGAGGGGAAGGGGGGACCCTTGGTTACATTATTTACTTTATCGCTGTATTGCTCAAAAGCCGGCAGAGGATGACCCTGAGAAAGATCCCTTATCGCATTCTCAGAGCGGCCGGTACAATAACATCTTCACACCTGCGGATTGGCTGAATCCATATTGGACCATTGGGAGGGGTTTCTAATTATTTTTTTTACTTTTATTTTTACAACAATAAATTTATTCAAATTCAACAATATTTTCAAACTCAAACACAACAATTTATTCCAACGCAACAGTTTATTCCAATATGGTTGTCATGTCATCTTCTTCCACAACATCATCATCAAAAATGTCCAGATCCTGATTTACATTCTGTTCTTCTTGAGAGTTCAATTTCTGCAACACCAATGGTCCCAAGCATTCGTGCTTGGCAATAGAGGTCTCCTTAAAGGAGTACCTCCTGTCCATGTATCCAGCTCTTATAGCATTTGCAACACATTCGTCAGTAATTTGGTCCCAAGCATTTTTCACCCAATGTACAAGTTCTGGCAGGCCAGGCTTAACAAAATTTCCCCGCTCATTTCTTGTCATCCGGTGTTCGATATACTGGTTGATTTGAACATGCAGATTGTCTTTAAATGGCTTATTAATGCCTATATCTAATGTCTGCAGGTAGCCAGTCATCCCTGCAGGGATCATAATTTGATCAATCCTACTTTGAGACAGAAATGTTTTCATGGCTTTTGCACGGTGGGTGCTGGCTGCATCCCACACCACCATGCCTCTTTGGCCACCCCTCATAACAAGTGGGAGCATAACTCCAGCCACTTTCTGATAGCTGCCTGGGTGCACCAGGCCTTTTCAGTTTCCAGGACATAAATTCCTGAAACCTTTTCGATTTTGCTCTTCTTGCCCTTGCTTATTAATAGGGGTGGGACTTTGGTCCCATCCAGCCGGATGGCCAAAATGCACGTCACACGAGTTTGCCAGGCAGCTAACGTGGTTCCCCCCTGAAGTTTTGGGCGTAGACAAAATCGCCCTCCGCAAACCCCCGGGGCCGGCTGGAAAGGAGCGTACAGGGGGTGCATGCGGTCAAGATCCGTGTGGAGGCGGCGTCCCATTAGTGCTTCGTCCGGGCTGTGGTTAGTTGATGGGCAAGGGGTGGGGTGCTGCGCCAGGAGATACTGGGAGACTGTAGTAGTTGTGTTTGCCCAGTTGTGTTTGCCCAGTCCAGGACCCTTTTAGGAAAAAAAGATGGCACCTTTCCTGATGCCAGTCTGTGCGTAAAAAAGCAACCAGGGAAATTTACTTCGGCTCTGCTGGTGGGACAATCTGGGTTTGCATTTTGCTCCAGGTTTGCTTCAATTAATCCTACTGCCTGGGGTGTGCACACAATACTGATGGCATTTGTACAACATGTTTAAGTGTAACTCCTGTGGGAATTTACTCAGTGCAGCGTGGGTTCTCACAGCACACAGAACCAGTTTCCTGTGACTGCTGAGAGCTGGAACCTTTGGATTTCGGCAATGGAGTTGTTAGACATCTCCGACGCCCTGGCTTCGTCTAAAGCCACCTTGAGGGTCAGCTCCGTGAGGGCTAGAAGGCGTCGCTGTAATCGAATGTCTTTTATGCCACACACCAGCTGTTCAAGGAGCGAGTCATCTAGGTAGGGAACTCGCAATCAAGGGCAGCGTCACGGAGGGAGGCCATGTACTGTTTTATGGGCTCACCTTCCCTTTGGGTTGGTTGCCTGAAGAGGAAATGGCGTGCTATTCGCAAAGGCGTTGGGGAGTAATGATTTCTCTGTTTGATGAGGAGATCCTCCCAAGGCACTGTGTATACCAGCTGAGGGCCAACCATGGCCCGCACGGTGGAGAACATCTGGTGCCCATAAGCATTTAAGAAATAGGCTCTCTTCCGAGCGCTGGACAGTTCGGTAAAGTTGTTTGCTTGGAGGAAGCATTCGAACTTTTCCATGTATGCGTCCCATGTCTCAGAGGCTGGACTGTAAGCCTTGAAAGTGGTTGGGTTGTTGCTGTTGTTTTCCTGTCAGCCTTAATAAAGGCTTGTTGTGGTTTACTCCTCGCCTCGCCTCAGTTATTACCCCCTTGCCTCGGACTTAATACTGGTGACGAAGGTGGGATTCTGAGTCACGAACGATCGGAGCCTCACGAAACAGAGCTGAAGCCCTTCGAGCTGCCCGTCCTTCTCAGGATGGCTCACAACAGCTAACCCAACCAAGAACAGTTCAAGTAACGCAGTCTGCCTCAGCCGCGTCTGATAGCTCTTTTGTAGCCGGCTGTCAGACACGCCGGCCAATAGGGGGAGCCTGTAATCTCCCACTCTTCAGCAGCTCCCGTCTTGGCCAATCAGGAACGTAGATGGAGTTCTCCAGCGTCCTGAGGGAATGTAGCATTTCCTATCCTGTGGAGGATATATAAATGGACGTGGCACCCCTCTGGTCCATGGTGGTTTGAGCCCCTTGGCCCATAAAGACTGCTGTTTTGTCCATAGCGGTAATGTTTGATAGCTGGTACTTGGCAAAGGCAATGCCATCAACAAATGACAAGTTTGACAAGTTCACCATCTTCCAGCTTGAGGAGCGAAGTAGATCTCCTCAGAGACAGTTCATGTCGCTGAAGGAAGCCATCCATCCAGTGTTTAGAGGCTTTGAATTCTTCCTGGGGAATTTGTAATTGTGGAGCCATTTCAAGGGCAAATGCTTGAATATCAGTCCTGCCTTTGCTCTCCTGTCAGCGATCCATTCAGAGATGCTGTCTTCAAGTTCAGGGAATAATGGTTGCCGACCTGATCCACACTTGCGCTTCTTACCATTTCCTTTCTGCACCTGTTGACTGAGGACCTCGTACTCTACTCTCCATTTTCTGACCCTACGGACTTCCAACATCTTCTCTTTGCAGAAAGCTGCCAGATTCTTTCCCTGGGAATCTTCCACGATTCCTTTCTTGAATTCCACAGAGTAGCTCTTCCTTTTTGAACTCATCTTGTCTGGGGGTCAAAATAAAAGTCACTTTAGATCATTAAATCCATTAATCCAAAACCCTGGGAGTGTGGTGGTTGGGATTTGGCATTGTGGTTTCCCTGTGTGTGGTGGGTTCAGGGTTTGCGATTGTGGTTTCCCTGTGTGTGGCAAATGGGTCTCTCTTTCCCTCCCTCTGTTTTCTGTTTCTCTTCCTCTTCCTCTCCCTTTCTTTCTTTCCTTTCCCCATTCTCCCTCTGTTTTCTGTTTTTCTCTCTTCCTCTTCCTCTCCCTTTCTTTCTTTCCCTTCCCTTCTCCCCATTCTCTCATTTGTTTTGAGTCTCACAAAGACTCATTTGTGGCATCTTTTACCGGTATAGAGGGGGGGGGGTAAAGGGGGGGTTGGAGCGACACATGGCTCCCCTTGCCGTCTCTTCTGCCCCCTCGCCGGGCATGGCAGGGCTTCCTGCCCATCGCTTACAGTAGCTATCCGCCAGGGGTGGGTTCCAATTTTTTACTGCCGCTCTGTGGGTGTGGCTTATTTTGTGGGTGTGGCTTGATGGTCATGTGATGGTGGGCATGGCTTTGTGGTCATGTGACTGGGTGGGAGTGGTTTGGCAGTCATGTGACTGGGTGGTCATGTAACTGGGTGGGCGTGGCCAACTTGACATCACTCACGTCAAGGGTTAGGGTTAGGGCCCCTGGGATGCACCCCCCTGCACCCCGTTTTGGGCCTAGCAAGCCTTCCTACAGCCCCTGGGAGCCAAAAGGGTCACGTGGAGGGGCGCAACCCCCCGTGCCCCGTTTTGGGCCTAGCAAGCCTTCCTACAGGGGTGGGTTCTAACTTACCTCGCTGCCAGTTCGCTTCCTCCTGCACCGTGCGGCAAAAAAACAAAGCCGAAAAACAGATGGTGATCGCATGCACAGTGCTGGAACTCTGCTTCTGTGCATACTCAGAAGAAAAAAAATTCAAAAAAAGATGGCGCCCACGGACCGGCACCGACCGAACCAGGTCAGTGGCGTCATTGTGATGTCACCAGCGGGGTCGCTACTGGTTCTATAGAACCGGTCCGAACCGGGAGGAACCCACCCCTGCTACCCGCCCCCTTTAGGGATTCAATTTGGAGGTGGCAGGTGAAGCGGGGGAGAAGCAAGACTGCCTCTCTTGCTACCCCTCTTGATAAACAGACAGCGGGCTGCTGATGCCATTTGGACATGTTGCCACGGCAAAATGAGTGTTAGGTCAGCGGCGCGCATCACGACCCACACCTTGCCGTGGATCACGAGGCGCGCCGCTGGCCTGCCGCTCATTTTGTGCAGTCATCAGCCCTACCGGTAGGTACAGTAAGGGCATGTGGGGTGCGTGTGGCATGCCCTCCCTTCAGGCCTCGCCCACTAACCTTGTGTACAGCAGCCAGTGTAAATGGCGGGGACCGGCTGCGCATGCGTTTAAGTATGTCACGTAGTGAATATTGTCAGTTGTATGTCTATGCAGGGTGATGCACCCTTATCCTAATATTATGGTACATTCCAATACAAGCAGGACACGTGATGTGATCTTCTGCGCATGTGCGCATTCCTGATTCTCCATTATTCTCTTTGACTTGACTCTTGACCGGAACAGTTGCATTTTCTTAGCAAAATGTAACTATTCAGAATTTATTGTTTTTGTACCAAAATAAATATTTTCTATTAGACTTTTAATCTCGGCTTTATTTTCTAAATGTCTGTATTCCAAGAAAAGATCCACATCACCTCTATGAGATTTATTCTCACCTTAACAAAGTAGGGGGGGGGGCTTATTTCAGCTCATGGGCTGAAAAGGCTAATTGGCCTTATTATGGGGACATGTATTATTTTCGGGGAAACACGGTAGTTGCACACAAATTCCATAATTTAAGCTTTTTCACTTGGTCATGCTTTTTGGAAATCCTCAATAGACAAACTAACAAAAATGGTCACCTAACATCAAAAATGTCATCAAAAAGCTCAACAAAGAATGTTCTTTCTGCGCCAACTCAGAAAGCTCAAACTGCCCAAGGAGCTGCTGATACAGTTCTACAGAGGAATTGTTGAGTCTGTCATCTGCACCTCTATAACTGTCTGGTTTGGTTCTGCAACCCAACAAGACAGACACAGACTTCAGAGGATAATTAGAACTGCAGAAAAAACAATTGCTGCCAACCTGCCTTCCATTGAGGACCTGTATGCTGCCCGAGTCAAAAAGAGGGCTGTGAAAATATTTACAGACCCCTCACATCCTGGACACAAACTGTTTCAACTCCTACCCTCAAAACAACGCTAAAGAGCACTGCACACCAGAACAACTAGACACAAGAAAAGTTTCCCCCCGAATGCCATCGCTCTGCTAAACAAATAATTCCCTCAACACTGTCAAACTATTTACTAAGTCTGCACTACTATTAACCTTCTCGTCGTTCCCATCACCCATCTCCTCCCACTAATCACTGTATGACTGTAACTTTGTTGCTTGTATCCTTACGATTTATATTGACTGGTTCCTAATATGATTTGATTGCTTATTTGTACCCTATGACTATCATTAAGTGTTGTACCTTATGGTTCTTGACGAATGTATCTTTTCTTTTTATGTACACTGAGAGCATATGAACCAAAGACAAATTCCTTGTGTGTCCAATCACACTAGGCCAATAATGAATTCTAACCATCTAACCAATACCTGTAAATTTTCTCACCTTCATATAATTCTCAATGGTCTGCATAGCCCTTGCCTAGTGCAAAGCCAGACCTCCCTTTCAAACTGTGGTTTACTCTCGCTTCTCTGAGCCTTTGAATTAGAGTTGTAACCTACATCTTCTTGGGCACATTTTACAAGTTAATTTTCCTGCAGTTTTGACAACTTCACTTTTGTACATGGAAAGAATAACAACACAGATGTATTAAACAAGTCCTACAGTAAGCTGATATATACCACCTATGTTGCAATCTTACCATTTTTCACAGGATTGATTATGTGCCACTACATAAACTGCCCCAGGATGATCTCACAATACGAATGTGTCTTTTTCATCCATCTTTTCTAGGAGACTATCATTCATTGCAGTCCCACTTCTCACTACAGATAGTCCCCGACTTACAACAGTTCATTTAGTGACCGTTCGAAGTTACAACGGCACTGAAAAAAGTGACTTATGGCTGTTTTTCACACTCATGACCATTGCAGCATCCCCTGTGGTCACGTGATCAAAATTCAGATGCTTGGCAACTGGTTCACATTTATGATGGTTGCACACTGTCCCAGGGTCACGTGATCCCCTTTTGCGACCTTCTAACAAGCAAAGTCAATGGGGACGCTTAACGACCGTGTTACTAACTTGATAACTGCAGTGATTCACTTAACAACTGTGGCAAGAAAAGTCATAAAAATGGGGCAAAATTCAGTCAACAAACGTCTCACTTAGCAACCGAAAGATTGGGCCCAATTGTGGTCGTACGTTGAGGACTACTTGTATTAATCTCATACAGCTCTCTGAAATACTCCTTCCTCTATTTCCTTCATTTACAGAATGCAGCTTGCTAGAGTTGGAAGGGACCTTGGAGGTCATCTAGTCCAACCCCCTGCATAAGCAGGAGACCTTATATCATTTCAGACAAGTGGCTGTCAGTCTCATCTTAAAAACCTCCAGTGATGGAGCATCTACAACTTCTGAAGGCAACTTCTGTTCCACTGGTTAATTGTTCTCACTGTTAGGAAGTTTCTCCTTAGTTCTAGATTGCTTCTCTCCTTCATTAGTTTTCATCCATTGTTTCTTGCCTTGCCTTCTGGTGCTTTGGAGAATAGCTTGACTCCCTCTTCTTTGTGACAGCCCCTGAGATATTGGAACACTGCTATCATGTCTCTCCTAGTCCTTCTTTTTGCTAGACTAGACATACCCAATTCCTGCAACCATTCTTCATATGTTTTAGCCTCCAGTCTCCTAATCATCTTCGTTGCTCTTCTCTGCACTTTTTCCAGAGTTTCAACATCTCTTTTATAATGTGGTGACCATAACTGGATGCAGTATTTTATCGTATTATGAATGAAAACATCGTGAGAGATTTGTTCAATGCTTTGCTGAAGTGAAGGTACCCTACTGTCTTACTTTCAACCTGTAATTTCATCCCTTTTACGTTTAATTCTAGCCACTCTGCCAGATGCTCCTTGTTTAGCCTTCTTCACCTGCTTCTGAATGTTCTTATGCATGTGAAATGAGAGTACTGAATTTTTGCATAGCTTTTAAGCTGTTAAGTGATTCTTTTTAGCAATAATTCATTAAGTCAGCACTAGCTTGGATTGTAAAAGGCTCTAAAAAGCATTCGGCTGTTGATGTTCTCCGAGGTGGGTTATTTTCCAGCAGAAATTTTGCTACCATGCTAGATAGGTGCATGAGAGAATGGAGTTTGCTGCTTGTTTATATACAGTAGCTTGCCCTGCCAATCTTGGTTGGGGTGTGGCTTCTTCACTGATGGCCCTTATTAAACCATTTTTCCTCCAGATTGTTTATCTATGCTGTTTCCTGCTTCTCTGGGTGTGGCTGCTGGAGGGGCTGTGTTTTAGGCCGTTTCCTTCCTTCCTAGACTTTTGATTGTATCTTTTAAATGGAATGTCAGTGGGGCTTATCTATGTGTGTGTGATGAGTTTGTTAGAATGCCAAGCTTGTAGGATTTACTTAGTATTTTTGGAATTGGCTTCTCTCAAAATGCCAACACTTTCCCAGTTGAAATTATTGTTGAATTTATCTACCTGTAGAAAGGTGAATCATCCTCTCTTCTGAATGTCACTTGAGGTTCACAGATAATGGTCTTAATCTCCCGACTGTCTCTTAGAGTCCTTGCACTGTATGTTGTTGATGACTCTGGTTAATTATTATTTCTGTGGGTCATGGTGGCGCAGTGGTTAGAGTGCAGTACTGCAGGCTACTTCTGCTGCCTGCTGGCTGGCTGCAGTTTGGCAGTTTGAGCCTGACTGGCTCAAGGTTGACTCAGCCTTCCATCCTTCCGAGGTGGGTAAAATGATGACCCACATTGTTTGGCGCTATATGCTGACTCTGTAAACCGCTTAGAGAGGGCTGTGAAGCACTGTGAAGTGGTATATAAATCTAAGGGCTATTGCTATTTATTTAGGTAGTTTTAAAAGCATTTGGTGGGGTTTTGTTGGTCTGTGTCACAGTGACGCTGAGAGGATATTCTTGGTTGTCTCAAAAGCATCTTTCATGTATGGGATAGTTAACCATCTTCCTGGTTGTGTCACGATAGGTTGTGTAGCTAGGTACTTTTATGAAGTTGCGTGGGTATCTGTTGCGTTCCCCTGGCAACCAACACCCAGAGAGGCAGGAAGCAGCACCAGGCCAGGGAAAAACAGTGCCCTAATCAAAGAACCAAGAAGTGTTCAAAATGTATCCCACCCAAGATTGGGAGGACAAGGGATTCTCTCTAAACCATCTGGGAACTCTGCTCTTCCTTCACAGACAACGTTCCCTAGCCTGGTAACAAAACGTCTGCCGGAAAACAACCAAGTGCAGGGAACATCAAGATCCCAACTCTTTATAAGCTACAAATACTGTATTCTTCACTGCTGAAATTCTCAAAAATAGTTCACCAATGATAGCGGCTTAGCTTTGGACGCCCCTAATTTATTTGCACACCCCAACCCTAAGATAACATAATTTGCACACCTGTAAAATGAATATGTGCTTATGGGAGCAACATTTCATGCGTATTTATGCAGACAGAAACCCTACTCTATCATGGTGGTGCTTCAGCTTAACCGGCTTCCCCTTTGAGTCTGTCCAGATGTTGCCCAAACATGCAGGTGGGTCTTCTGCACCCCAAATAGAGTGCGTGGATGAGATTAATGTGTTGCCAGTGGTGCCTCCTTGCTCCAGGGACATGTTTTGCATACTTTGCCCGTTGTTGATAAGAGGGAGAAGGGCATGAGGTCTGCATGATAAGCACGCTCAGGAAGGGGCATGGATGCTCCTTGGGGTGCATACCAGTGGTGGGTTCCTACCAGTGCGGTCCACTCTGTAGCACCCTTAGCAGCCCGCTGGTGATGTCACAGTACCGGTGCGGTCGGTTGCCGGTGCCTGGGCACCGCCATTTTTTTGAAAAAAAAATTATTTTTTTTTAAAAAAATTCTTTTGCGCATACCCAGAAGCTGAATTTCTGGCACTGCTCATGCGCTGCCTTCCTACCCCACAGTGAGTCCAAGCAGGGGAGGATGGCTGAGGGAGAATGTGAGATGCTGAAAGAATGGGCAGCAGGAGCTATCTCCATTCCCCTCCCTTCAGCAGTCCGAGAAGCCACGAACACACGGTGATGATCCTAGGCATTTTTGCACGTTTGAAGCTTCTCGAGCTGCTGAGGGGAGGGGAAATGGGCGGCAGGACCTATCTCAGTTCCCCTCCCTTCAGTAGTCCGAGAAGCCACACCCACCCGGTCACATGGCTGGCAAGCCATACCCACAAAATAAGCCACGCCCACAGAGTGGTAGTAAAAAAATTAGGAACCCACCCCTGGTGCATACAGACAGGGGTGTCAAAAGTCGGAGCCTGCAACCCCCACCTTGTCACCATGGATCCAAAATGTTAGGGCTTCGGCCTTCTTGATTTTTCTGACATCCCCTCAGATTGCAGATTGTTGCATTCGTGTCATGTCTTCTAAGGTGCCATTGTGTTAGGATTGGTTTTAAGAGCACTTTGTGGCAAAGATGAGCTCAGGAGCCTCGCTTAGGATCTGTCAAGCATCCTGCCAGATCTTGCATGTGGTTTGGTTACTAATTCCTGTCAAGATAAAAAGCAGCACATGTTTAGCGGTGTAGACTCAGGGCTTCAGTCTGCCACGCCATTGTTTACTTAGCAATGCTTGATTGCATACACAAATAATGGGTTAGTTTATATGACAGGAAACACCTGTTGCACAGCTGCACAACTAAGCTTACTCGACAAACCATGGTTAAATGGACCATGCTTCTGGACAGTGTGTTAAAAGTAGCTATTGGTTGGGTTCACACATCATCTTTAAACCATGGGGCGGTCCATCAAAGGTCTTGGGTAAAAAGAATGGTGAAACCATTCACGGAAGCCAGTTGGGTTGTGTGAACTCTGTCATAGTGCTGGCTGATTTTAATTTAGGCTGTTGGGTGAACCCAGACAATTGTGGGCCATCCCAGAAATCGTGGTTAAGCCAACTAGGACTCGTCGGAGAGGGCCAGTCGATGGTACTTTTGTGCAATGCATTAATTCTGCAGATCTGCTTTTCTTGCACGAGTTGAAGCGGTGTTCAGGCCGGACCCGAGAAGTGAACCCGGAAAGCGGTTGTGCGAACGCAGCCTCCGCTATCCGGGACGCGCGTCCGAGGAAACTTTCGGGGGAAGCGGCTCCCCGCAAACGCTCCGGCCCCGGGCAGCGCTCGCCCCGCGGCTGCCCCGGCAGGAGACCCCGGCGTGGGCTGCGGGGCCAAGGCAGTCCCCTCCTGTGCCCTTGCCTTCCCCTCCGGGGGCCGGGCCGGGCCGGCGGGGAGCCCAAGGCCGCTCCCCCGCCCTCTCCGGCAGCGTGGCCGCGGCTCGGGCGCTCCCAGCGGCGGAGAGGCGGGGAGGAGCGGCGGCGGGGCGGGCGCACGGACCGCGCTGCCGAGGACTGGCTCCGGACGGGATGCCGGCGGCGCTGGGAGCCGGTCTGAGCGCGGAGGCGGCGTCCGGGGCGCCCTGAAGCAGTGCCAGCATGTCCCGCAAGAAGAGCCCCAAGGGCAAGGGGGGAAGCGCCGCGCCCTCCTCCGCCCTGCCCGCCGCCCAGCAACGCGCCGCCGCCTCCTCCTCCTCCTCCTCCTCGTCGGCCGGGCAGGGCAGGGGCGCGGGCGCGGCCCAGGAGGGGGCGGCCGACGGGGGGGCGCTGCCCAGCCGGCCCTCGCTCAGCAGCAGCGGCGAGTTCCACGACGTCGCCTTCAAGGTGAGCGGCGGGCGCGGGCGCGACTTGGCCGGGGCAGCGGGGCTCGCGGGGCGCCCACCCACCCAGCGCTCGACTGGCGGGCGGACGGCTGGCGCGACCGAGGCTTGGGGAGGCTTGGCGGGCGCGAAGGGCGCCTTGCCTTCCCCGGCGGGGCTGGAGCGCCGGACGGCCTCGCAACAGGCGTGTCTGCCGTTCGTGGAGCGAAGATGCGGCGCTCGGAAGCGGCGGCGGGCTTGTTTTCCAGCCGGTTCCGGCCCCTGCGAAGGTCCCGAGCCGGTCCCGAAACTGCCTGGGCTCCGGGGCATCGCGCGCTGTGCCCGCCGCCGCCGCTGCTGCCGGCTCCCCTCCCGAACTGAGCTGTCAGCCGCGAGCAGGTGCCTGAAGCTGCTGCTGGCAGGCATTAGCGGCTGCAGGTAGACTGCGCCTGTAGCTGGAAGCTCTTCTCCCCGTGAGAGCTGCTCTCCAGCGCTCCCTTTCCCAGCCATCCCCACCTCTGGCGCTGCCAGTTCCGCCCTCCCTCGCACTTTCCCCCCCTTGAACATCCTTACATCGGGTGGTCTTTCTCACCCAGTTGTGCTTGCCCAGCCCAGGATCCTTTTAGGAAAAAAAAAAGATGGCACCTTTCCTGATGCCAGTCTGTGCCTAAAAAAGCAACCAGGGAAGTTTACTTCGGCTCTGCTGGTGGGACAATCTGGGTTTGCATTTTGCTCCAGGTTTGCTTCAATTAATCCTACTGCCTGGGGTGTGCACACAATACTGATGGCATTTGTGCAACATGTTTAAGTGTAACTCTTGTGGGAATTTACTCAGTGCAGCTGTGGGTTCTCACAGCACACAGAACCAGGGACCGATCACATGGGCTGCTTTGCACTATCCATGTGCAAGAAAGGAATGGTGCTGAGAGTGAGACAAACACAAACAATTAGCAGATAGGAGATCTTGTTACAGGTTTATCCAACACACAGACTTGTCTGCAAACATTCTGAGAAATGAAGACACCCCTCCCCACTCAACCCACCCTGCAATAGGCTCATCTAATGAACTCGCTAGAAAAAGAGACTTGGAAAGGTCCTATCTCAGTTCTCCACACTTGTTATTCTGATTCTTGGCATTACATTAAGTCAAGAAAATGTGTGTGAATCACGTTTCCTTGATCGGGTTCTGCAGGAAAGGGGCTGGTCAGCCTAAGGAGGATAAAATTTGCCGGTGCTTTATGATCCAGTAACTCAGATTACCTACAAGGCGTTTGACTCAGCTAACTGCGTTGGTTGGCCCTCTATGGCTCCCCCTGTTGTGAGTCTAGTGGTGAAGGCATCAGGCTAGAAACTGGGAGACCGTGAGTTCTAATCCCACCTTAGGCACAAAGCCAGGTGGGTGACCTTGGGCCAGTCCTTTTCTCTCAGCCCCGGGAAGGAGGCAATGGCAAACCAGGAAAACCTTGCCAGAAAACCTTGCAGGCTCTTGTCCAGGCGGTCTTTGAGAATCAGACACAGATACACAAAACAAGACCTGATTAAGGGGGGAAAAATGTAAAGGTTTATATTCCTTCTTCATAAGAATAAAATGAGAATTATTTGTATATATATTATAAATATGGGACATATAGTAAAAATTTAAACAAACTTATAGTAAGTTAGATTTAGACTAAAAACTAAATAAAGGTTAAAAGAAACCAAACGACAAAGTAACATAAAATTGGACACAGTAAGATTTTGAAAAAGCTGTTAAAATGAATAAGTATTCTATGTATAATTGTATGGAATTCCTATTCTATTTTTTGTTTGCGTTTTGTCCTGTTTGTGGTGTACGTTAGTTTTTCTCTTGTTTTCTGTATTTTTAATTGAAAAAACCAAATTAAATATTATTTTTTTAAAAAAGAGAGAATCAGACACAGATGGAAGAATAGGGTGAGAAGTTTCACATAGTTGATAGGGGTTCACCGATGTCTCAAAGGTGCTTTTTCCAAAAGGTTTTTTCCTTGCGGAAGAAGAACGAAATGTTTTGCTTCTCATCTAAGAAGCTTCATCAGTTGTGATGGGGGGGGGAGGAGTGGAGGGGGGGGAGGAAGGATAGGTACTGACGGTTGAGGTTGGATGGTAGGGGGATGGAAGGATAGGTTCTGACCAGATTTTTTGGGGGGAGGGGGGGAAATGGAATTATTGTATTTTTTTTTTTTGCAGTCATCTGGTCGTTTGCATTTTCCGTGACAGCCGTTGAGGCCACTTGGGGATTTATCTGTGCCTTCAGAGTCTCCTGAATCAGGCTGCAATAGGTTGTGGGGGCTTCTTGGAACTCCTGCAAGGGCTGCGTTGTAGACAGGAGATAGGTGGTGTATTATTCCTCCCCCTCTGTTGAGGGAGGGGTGTTCCATTCTAACATAGATGGACTCTTTGACCCCCCTTTCAAACCAATGGTCCTCTCTATCCAAAATGTGGACTTTGCCATCTTCAAAAGAGTGGCCTTTGTCTTTCAAATGGAGATGGACCGCTGAATCTTGTCCCGATGGGTTTCATCTCCTACGGTGTGCCAAGCACTTGTGAAGTGTAAGGCTAAATGTCCGTGGAGATGCTCAGTCACCCAGGTCATAGTTGCCTCAAAGATTCTTCTTCGAAAGGCCACTGGACTGTTTTTTTCTTAAGAAGACGAACGAAACATTTCATTTCTCATCGGAAAAAAATGGATGGCACGGGGCAAGGAGAGGTTCACCGATGGTTTACCTAAAGCCAAAGCAAATAAGCCAAGAAGAGCTTTTTCTATAGAATTGGCTAGCTTTGCTGTGGGTAGAAAAGAGGGGTGGGAGGCCTGGGGCACTGATGGAAGAAGTGGGCGCGCTTTTGTATCCCAAGAGGTGACTTTGGAAATATCAGTCATGATGTTGAGATGTGGTTTGCTCCCACTCCTCAGCACGACAGCAAAGCAAAGCAAACATTATTTTTGGGCCAGGTGAAGTTGAGCTGGCTAGCCAGGTGGAACTGACAGAAACCTCAGGTTCTCTAATGCTGAACTACAGTTCCCAAGAGCCCAGCCAGCAGCATCAACTGGAAGTCTGCCTTCTCTGCCCAAAAGTTGGAGAGGAGTAGAAAGGCTGCCACAAAGAAGAGGGAGTCAAGCTATTCTCCAAAGCACCCGAGGGCAGGACAAGAAGCAATGGGTGGAAACTAATCAACCTGGAATTAAGGAGAAACTTCCTGAGAGTTAGAACAATTAGCCACTGGAGCAACTTGTGAATGCTCCAACACTGGAAGTTTTTAAGAAGAGATTGCATAACCATTTGTCTGAAATGGTATAGGGTTTCCTGCTTGAGTAGGGGGTTGGACTAGAAGACTTCCAAGGTCCCTTCCAATTCTATTCTATTCTATTCTATTCTATTCTATTCTATTCTATTCTATTCTATTCCATTCCATTCCATTCCATTCCATTCCATTCCATTCTATTCCATTCTATTCTTTCTTAATTCTATTCTTTCTTTATTCTATTCTATTCTATTCTATTCTATTCTATTCTATTCTATTCTATTCTATTCCATTCCATTCCATTCCATTCCATTCCATTCCATTCCATTCCATTCCATTCTATTCTATTCTATTCTATTCTATTCTATTCTTTCTTAATTCTATTCTTTCTTAATTCTATTCTATTCTATTCTATTCCATTCCATTCCATTCCATTCCATTCCATTCTATTCTATTCTATTCTATTCTTTCTTAATTCTATTCTTTCTTAATTCTATTCTATTCTATTCTATTCCATTCCATTCCATTCCATTCCATTCCATTCTATTCTATTCTATTCTATTCTATTCTATTCTATTCTATTCTATTCTATTCTATTCTTTCTTAATTCTATTCTATTCTATTCCATTCCATTCCATTCCATTCCATTCCATTCCATTCCATTCCATTCCTGCTTTTGCTTGAATGGGCCACAATTTGCTATCATTTGTGAAGGACATCCTGTCGGAATGGGACAAGTCACTGTGACCATCACACTGTGGGACAACTCGCTGTGATACAATTCCACACGGGATAACTCAGTGCGATAGATATTATCTGCCACTATTTGTTCGACATTATTTCCATTGACAAAAATGGGGGGGGGGGAGTCTAAGAAACAGAGCTGGATAACATTTATTGCATTGAATTTTCCTGCATGGAATTGTTCCACGGCAAGTTGTCCTATACCCGTGATGGCGAATCTATGGCACGGGTGCCACAAGTGGCACGCGGAGCCATATCGGTGGGCACGCGAGCTCAGGTCCGGCGTGCATGTGTGCACCAGCCGGCTGATTTTCGGGCCTTCTGGGCCCACTGGGAGTCGGGAAACAGGCTGTTTCCAGCCTCCAGAGGGGGTGGGGAAGGCCGTTTTCGCCCTCCCCAGGCTCCTAGAAAGGCTCTGGAGCCTGGGGAGAGCGAAAAATGGGTGTGCCATTGCATGCTGGGAGCAGGGGGGGGTCATGCGTGCATGTGCGGGGGTGCATGGAATTATGAGTGTGGGCACGCACACACGTGATCCCCCGCTTTCCCCCCCCTTTTGGCACGCGAACCAAAAAGGGTTTGCCATCACTGTCCTAGACCCACATCCTGTGGTTTGGATCCTTGCTTCCTGGAAGTTTTAGCCTCCTGTTTGTTTCCTTTGTGGGCGATAGGAAGATTATGGTTCAGGGAAATGCTGGGTAGTCCTGAAAGAGGCCAATTGGGAGAAATGAGCTTCCCAGCCTGCCCCCCCCATACCTGCAGATGAGTAATCCCACAATCCCACCTTCCCCAGCCTGTAGATGGCCTGAGTCAGATAAAGGCCCAGCGCTGACTGGATTTACACATCATGGTAAGCCCTGGCTTGTTTTAACCAGTCTTTACTGAAGAGTGGACATCATGGTTTGGCTTATCTCTGTGTTCCTAATAATAACGGAGTAGAGCTCACCGTGTCTGGTTTATTTATTTTCAGTAGTTAGTTGTCTCTGTCCAAAACCAGGAAGGATTCTATGCACAGAGTTGTATTCATGTATTCATGAAGAGGGAGTGTAAATGGTGCAATGACACGCTTGGCACTTTTGCTGCAGCAAACTAAGATTGCCAGTCTCTGCTCTGCCCAAGAAGTTACCAAGGTCTAACGTGTCATGTTTTGTCTTTGTTCCTGGTGAACAGTTCTCTCTCTGCTGCTTTGGAGATGCAAAGGTACATGAAGTGTGGGGTGTTTGGGGTTCCAGTCTATCTGCTGCCAGCAGTCCTGTTGGGGAAATAAAGCTAGGTGGTCAGTGAAAACGGGGGGTTGAAACCTAACCACAATACAACATAGGCCTCCTTCAGAGCCTGAAGGGAGTGACTGGCTGGGGGATTCTGGGAGTTGAAGTCCTCCAGGCCTAAAGGTGCCAAGGTTGGAGACCCCTGCTCCAGAATTTAATTAAATTTAATTTAATTGAAAGTTCTTATAGGCCACCCAATCCCATAGGACTCAGGGCGGCGTACAACAGGAATAAGAACAATACAAATAATATATAATTTTAAAACATTACACAACTTTAAAACCATTCATTACGAAATGAAAATACGATGCCCACTTGACTTGCCACTTGAGAAAAAAGAGCTCTTTCTAAATTGCGTAAAGACTCTTGCAGTCCCCCCCCCGGTTTTCTTTTCTTTTTTTCCTTCTTTTTTTCCTTCTTTTTTCCTTCTTTTTTTCTTCTTTTTCTTCTTTTTTCTTTTTTTCTTTCTTTTCTTTCTTTTCTTTTTTCTTTTTTTTTCTTTTTTCCTTTTTTTCCTTTTTTTCTTCTCTCTCTCTCTCTCTCTCTCTCTCTCTCTCTCTCTCTCTCTCTCTCTCTCTCTCTCTCTCTCTCTCTTCCCCCCCCTGGATTTAACCCAGCTTGTCTCAGGCTCAACCCATTACAGATGTGAGGCAGACAGCTCCAGTTTGGGTTGCAGCTGTGTGGGAGCTGCTTCAATTCTCACCTTTGTGCTTCCAAGGAAAATTTGTGGGACTTATCCCAACCCAGGAGAGTTGTCAGAATAAACCAGCCAGTCTAAACCCCTCAGTTGAGAGAAGGGGGTCTTTGCTGTTAGAGGCAGAATGGCTTTAAGTCAGCCTGCATTAGGCAAGAGATGTTGGGTGGCCTGAGGAGCAGATTTGCTTGAAGGAAGCTCAACCAGCTTAGGAGACCATCTGAGGCCAGTGGCTGGGCAGCTTCGGAGAGTTTCAAGGCAAAGCAGGACCCTTTCCCGCCTCACCTCTCCCCTTGTCCATTGGGTCCAGGAGTCCAGAGAGGCCACTGCCATCCCTTCTCATCTCTGCTCTTCTTCCTCCTCTTCCTCCTCCAGGTGATGCTAGTTGGTGACTCTGGAGTCGGCAAGACCTGTTTGCTGGTGCGCTTCAAGGACGGCGCTTTCTTGGCTGGGAGCTTCATCTCGACGGTGGGGATCGATTTCCGGGTAAGTGAGCCGCGGTGGGCAGTGGTTAGAGTGCAGTACTGCAGGCTACTTCTACTGATTGCCGGCTGCCTGCAATGTGGCAGTTCGAATCTCACCAGGCTCAAGGTTGAGTCAGCCTTCTATACTTCCGAGATGGGTAAAATGAAGAGCCAGATTGTTGGGGGCAATATGCTGGACTCTGTAAACCGCTTAGAGAGGGCTGTAAAGCGGTATATAAGTCTAAGTGCTATTGCTATTGCTAAGTAGCCGTGGATGACTTCATTTGGGGCAGAGGCTGCACCCCCAGAGACCTTGGTGCTCCTGCCAGCTGAACTGGAAGAAGTGGGCTGTGTCCCCTGTTGGGGGCAGGAGAAGGTGGGCTGCCTGCCAAGGATCATCTCTGTCTTAGAGAGCAGGGGATTTATTATTTATTTATTTATTTATTTTAAATTTTATTCATTGATTATTATTAAATTTATTTGCTGCCCATTTTCTCATTTTGAAGTGACTCTGGGCGTCTTACAGCATAGAAACATTAACATCATCAAACATAAATATTCCATGGATGAAATCTTCCTTTTGGGTCAAATGGAAAAAGACCTGGAGAAAAAAATTGGCACTTTGTTACTATAAGTGTTGACAGTATGCACAAAAATGGGAGGACACTTCGATACCTATCACGGAGGAATGGTTGCAGGAGTTGATGGAGTTGGCTGAAATGAAAAATTGACTATTCTGATTAAAGAAAAGAATATTAGTGCTTTTGTTTCCCCATGGAGACCGCTTCTGAACTTTGTGCTTGAGGTGGAAAAGAATGAAATGTTGATTTTGAGTTTTACCAATTAGATCGATAGATGCTTATAGAAATATACATTTCTATATATAATGGAAATATACATTGCTTACTGGTGTAAACCGCTTAGAGAGTGCTTGCACTGTGAGGCGGTATTTAAATATCACTAATAAAATGTGTCACAACGTGATTTTTAGGTTGTCAGCTGTACTCATATGTCAGACTTTATGACCTAGAGATTCATAGCAAAGTAAAGCAGTCACGTGAAGAGTGAACTGCGCATATGCACATTCCATTCTATCCTCCATCCTCTTCTGCTGCTAGTCCTCTCAGAGAGAGGACGTATGTCTTTAGATTGTCAAGATGTAGTTATTAAGATTTATTGTTTTTGTATTCTTTTATACTGAAATAAATATCTTGTTATTTTTAGACTTTATACTCAAGTTTCTTTTGTTAGGGATTAGCTCCAAAGAGAAAACATTTCATCACCTCTAAGACTTATTTTCTAATTCCGTCAAAATGGCTGGTTTATATTATTATGAAAAAACAAAAAGTTGTGGTTTGATGTTAATGCCTTATTCTACTGCAACAGAGTGAGTCGGAAGTCAATGTTTTGTTTTTCTTTTTTTCTTATCCTCCCTCACTTCTCTTCCCCCTCTTCCTCCCCACCGTTTTCCTATTTACTTTCCTATTTTGTTTTATTCTATAACCCAATAAAAATGTTAAATGAGAAAAAAAATATTCCAGGAAATGCCCGTTGACTGACTAAGCCGCCTTGCCTTGAACTTTCCACCTGCTTGTTGCTCAGGGATGTTGGAGTCCCAAAGGGGTCTGAGGAGGGGAGTTTCCTTCTTGCCCGTTTTTCCATGTTGGAGACAGCTATGGGGCTGTAGGTCCCCGTGCTGTTAAAAAAAAGAAGCCCACCCCCTTTTTTGGACACGGGCCCACTCCCTTTGGCACCGCACGCCTGGCTGTCCAGCGGGGATTGGACCAAGGAGCCGAGGTGGTGCAGTGGTTAAAAGCAGCACTGCAACCTGAATCAGCAGTTCAGCTGTTCAAATCTCACTAGGCTCAAGGTTGACTCAGCCTTCCATCCTTCCGAGGTTGGTAAAATGAGGACCCAGATTGTTGGGGGCAATATGCTGAACTCTGTAAACCGCTTAGAGAGGGATGTAAAGCACTATGAAGCGGGATTGGGCGGCCTATAAGAACTTTTAATAAATAAATAAATAAATAAAATATAAGTCTAAGTGCTATTGCTATTGCTAAGAGCCTGTTTGGCTGTTCGAGCAATGCCCGCTGGAGGCAGGAGGGTCCCGGCTGCTCGCTCGGCCCCAGCTGCGGAGGCATTTCTGGGCTTCTTGGAAAGCTGTTTCTTGCTTCATCTATTCTGCAAAATTAAAAAAGCCCCTGAATGAAAGAGGAAAGTGTTTTCACTCTGTCAAGCATTAATGATGATGATGATGATGATGATGTAATAATAATAAAGCATTT
This sequence comes from Diadophis punctatus similis, assembly GCA_023053685.1. NCBI lineage: Eukaryota > Metazoa > Chordata > Lepidosauria > Squamata > Dipsadidae > Diadophis > Diadophis punctatus. The sequence goes on from JALIGW010000018.1 coordinate 3,395,837, forward strand.
TTGAATGTTCAGGTGACTGAGTTTCATGTTTAATGAATAAAGTAAACAACAACAACAACAATGATAATAATAATTATCTTCATCTTCATTTCAAGTGTTTGGGTAGCTGGCCCAGAATGTTTCAAAATAATTGTTCTGGAGTCGAGCCTCTGTGGTTCTCCGTACCGGTGGGTGTCATTTCCCAAAGCGGTGAGTTCTGATGCTGAAGAGGCGGCTGCTGGGGTTGGCATTCCACACTGGCTCTTTCTGGGATAAATGCTTTACCCGGGAGAGTTGGTAGTGCCTGCCACAGTGGGCAGCAGCCATTTTGAAAACAAGTTGTCACTGAGGGAGATTTGTCTCCTCTTGTTCAACCACCTTACATGACCAAAGAAGAGAAAAGGAGGAAAAGAGAGGGGGGGCCTGTTTGGGTGGGGCTGCCCTAGACTTTCATCCCTGTTTCAGCAGCAGGCAGAGAGAATTAATTCCCCCAAGAACGCTCTTGTCCAGCGGAAAGCTTGGCTGCAAATGGATCTGGGCTGTTTGGGCAAATAGAGGCCTCTCTAAGGGACGATGCTGGCTGCGGATAGCTTTTCTCTAAGCCTAGTCTCTCTCTTTGTGGGCCAGGTAGGAACAGGGCAGGTGGGTCCAGCCCATCGGAAGCTCTTCCTGAGGGGAACCAATGCTTCTCCTGGTCTGTTGCACTAGAGCAGGGCTCTCCAACCTTGGCAACTTTAGGCCTGGAGGACTTCAACTCCCAGAATTCCCCAGCCAGTAAGGGAGTTGAAGTCCTCCAGTCTTAAAGTTGCCAAGGTTGGAGAGCCCTGCACTAGAGATCTTTCTGGGGATTGAGATTGCTGGTATTGTCAAATCTGCCATAAACTGGATTTCAAGGGTAAGCCAAGGGAATCACACCATTTGCTTTGGAACAGGGGTGGATTCTAACCTCGCTGCCAGTTTGCTTCCTCCTGCGCCGCACGCGTGCACATGTGCAAGCGCAGTGGCAAAAAATCCAACCCCCCCAAAAAAGCCAAAAACAAGATGGTGACCGAATGCACAGTGCCAGAAACTTGGCTTCTGCGTATGCTCAGAAGGGAAAAAAAATTTAAAAATTCAAAAAAAAATTCAAAAAAAGAGATGGTGGTGCCCAAGGACCGGCACTGACCGAACCGGTTCCGTGACATCATCGTGACATCACCAGCGAGTCACTACTGGTTCAGTCGAACCGGGAGGAACCGGTAGAACCCACCTCTGCTTTGGAATAGTGCTGAGTTTGGCTGCAGTAAATGGGCTGCAAAAGGCAGGAAGTGGAATTCCAAAGCAGATGTGCCTTTATAGCTGTGCAGCCTTCAAAAATGATTCAGATGAAGAGCTTCATAATTGTCCCCTGTATGGCATCTCTTGGCTGCAGGGAGCCCTGGAAAAAAAAGGATGTGTCTGCTTTAAGGAGCAACCAGAGGTGCTGTGCCAGAGTGATTGTTCAAAGCACTAATTCCAGATCACTCTTTCTGCTGATGGTTCTGAAGGACTTGTTCCAAGCGTGGGATGTAAAAAAGAGGAAACTGTGAGAAGGGTGTAGAAAGCATCTTTCTTTCTTTCTTTCTTTCTTTCTTTCTTTCTTTCTTTCTTTCTTTCTTTCTTTCTTTCTTTCTTTCTTTCTTTCTTTCTTTCTTTCTTTCTCCCTTCCTTCCTTTCCTCCCTCCCTCCCTCCCTCCCTTCCTTCTTTCTTTCCCTCCCTCCCTCCCCTCCCCCCCCTCCCCCTCTTTCCTCTTACAATGAGAAAAATCAGAATTTTCACACAAAAGCTTGACATCTCTAAAAGTGGAAAGATGCAACACGGTGAGAGGAAACCCACAGCAAGGAACGAAGCCGGCTAGCCGGTTAGCCAGTCTTTGCTTGGATGTGCTGTTCAAGTCCGTCGCTTCCTTCATTGTCTCTTGTCCTATGGCTACTCATAACAGTTTGTACTCCCCTCCCCCTCATTTAAATTTCCTCTTTGGCAGTTTCCCACTGACTTGAAAGAACAACATTATTTCGTTAAGGTATCAGGTTAAAACTTCGTTTTTGCTTGTTCTTATTCTTTTGGCAGCCTTTTAGATCTCTAACAGATGCAATGGATACAGAAGTCGCTTCAATGCACACTTTAAAACTCTTTGGGTCTTAACGCCTCTTCTTCCTGCTTATGAAATGGTCACCCAAATGGATCCCTGGACAGCCCCCAAACCAGGGGTGGGTTCCACTTACCTTCCCTACCGGTTCGCATGACGTCGGAAGTGCGCGTTTCACGTCACGTCGGGGAAATGCATGCACAAAGGGTTCTTTGCCAGCCGCTTTCAAGGAGCGGCGACCAGAGGACCGGTTCGGGGGCGTGGCCAGCCGCCCATCGCTGCCGGTTCAGCAAGCGGGGGCAAATTTCCGCCACCAGTTCGGGCAAACCGATCTGAACTGACAGCAACCCCGCACTGCCCCAAACCCTTTGCTAGGAAGCTTCCTCTTCCCACCCCATCCAAGAGCTCCTGACCTCTCACCCCTTAGCTTGCCTTTGATGTTTTGTGGGAGCCCCATTATCTACCCACAAGGAAGCAGCCACCTGGGGACCCATCTGGGGCCTGAATACCTCTTGGAAATCAGGTATGAGAGAGGTGGTCCAGTTTCAAAGTTACGGGAAACTTTTTAAAAACATAGTGTGAGACGTAATTATGGAGGGTCTTCTGGCAGTGTTAGGAATCCCAGAAGGAGACTTTTTTTTAATAATAAAGGATCTAGAATCCTAGTTACAGTGAGCAACGTGACCCGTCAATTTCTCATCAGCTGAACAGATTGTTCTCGGAGTCCTTGAGCAGGAGAACATCACTGTTTCCTTCTGCCGCTCGGATTTTGGTGGTGGTTGCATTATTATTTTTTTTGACCTTCCTTTCTGAAAATCGGGGGTGGGTGGGGGATCGGAACCTCTTGAGTATTAGCAGGGATGTTTTCCCACTGCTGGTTGCAGGAAGCATCTTTGCCTGGAAAAATGTCCTGCCTTGCTCCAATTAAAGAAAAACAGTTGCATCTAAAAATGCCACCATGTTGCAATGAACATCGGTAAACTTCCCCATGGAGCAAAACGTTCTCCCATTTTAAAGCAAGCTCGGCTTTGTTTGAGTTTTTTTTTTTTACGTGCAGCTTTTTACCCTTAATCAGATTGCATTTTTCTGAGATGCTTTCCCAATCTTTGTTGATTTGCAAAGAAGCTTTGGGTTTCTGGGGAGAGCTTTTCCGTAATGGAAGCGTGGGTTTTATGCTAGATAGCTTTCCAATTTCCCCAGGATCTGTAATTGCTCTTTCCCAATTACATGATTACCAAACATTTTAAATCATCATTTTATAAATATGACAATAAATCAGAAATGGTTTTACAGTCTGGCAGATGTATTTGTCTGAACAGCTAATGGTAGTTCTGAATGTAAGATAAACCGTTCCAAAGAGCGATCAGTCAACAAAAACTCTGCCTCTTCCATTACCATTTTTTGGGGGTGGATTAAAAAAAATAAAAGTAATCGGGAGGAATCTGGTAGCCATGGTGCTACCAGACTCCTCCTGAATTTTTTTTTGCTATTAACACGGCTCTCCTCCTACAGTGTCTGACTGGCTTTAAGTCATACATGGAAACGCAGCATCATGCAGAATGCCAAAAAGGGGTAGAAAATAGTAACTAAAGTAATTGTAGGAATAAAATTAAAGAAAAATAACATAAACTAAAACTAGTTTACAAACTCTCTATAGCTTTCCAGCCCTGCAAATCATCTTAGAACATCTATATTACCTCAGTATATTTCAACCGTTGCAACTTTAAGATTAGATTAGATTAGATTAGATTAACAGAGTTGGAAGGGACCTTGTAAATTTTCTAATCCAACCCCCTGCCCAAGCAGGAGACCCTACACCATTTCTGACAGAGGGCGGTCCACTCTCTTCTTGAAAGCCTCCAGAGATGAAGCTCCCACAACTTCTGAAGGCAACTTCTGTTCCATCGGTTGATTGTTCTCCCTGTCAGAAAATTTCTCCTTATTTTTATGGTAGACATGCGGACCAACCCCCAGAATTCCCCAGCCAGCTATGTTAATAAGAATGGCATGCTGCAAACCTGGGTGAATTGAATTGAATTGAGTATATAATTGAAAACACGACTTCAGCAACAGAGTGATCAATGCCTGGAATTCACTACCCGACTCTGTGGTTTCTTCCCCAAACCCCCAAAACTTTAACCTTAGACTGTCTACAGTAGACCTCTCCCCATTTCTAAGAGGTCTGTAAGGGGCGTGCATAAGCGCACCACTGTGCCTACCGTCCCTGTCCTACTGTCCTATTGTCCTCTATTATCGGTACTTTTTACTTATGTTATGTTTATACAAACAACTACTATCCTGTACATGTTTGACAAACAAATAAAATAAATAAAAATAAATAAAAATAAGTATAGTTAAACCATTCACTTAGCAGTCCATTTCTGGTTGATACATGCTTTACTTCATCGTATAACTTTCTCGTCATGTTCAAGAGCCAATCTTCAACTCCTTATTTCTGAGAAAGAACTTCAAGTAATTTCCTTTATCGAACACTTTCTCTAAATCGATAACTATGCAACAGCCTTGACTTTTATAGCAATCTTTGGTTTATATGGATTTTTTAAACTCATCTCTGTCCTTTTTCGCTTCAACGTTTTATCAAGCATCTTTTTTCCTATTTCCTTTAGTATATAGTTCCAGTTAATTCTCGCAGTTCTGTCTAATGTCTATGCATATTAATCCATATAGTGTGGCTGTAGTATTATTACTTATCCTTATTATCTTCTTTACTGCCCTCTTTTATTGGCATTGTGATTATGATTATTCTGTTGCTTTGTATGTGCACTGAGAACTTCTGCACGGAGGCAAATTCCGTGTGTCAGACTTGGTCAAATAAATTAAAAGTAGTCCTCAACGTACAACCACAATTGAGCCCAAAATTTATGTTGTTAGTGAGACACTTATGAAGTGAATTTTGCCCCATTTTACGACCTTTCTTGCCGCTGTTGTTAAGTGAATCACTGTGGTTGTTAACTTAGGAACATGGTAAGTGAATCCAGCATCCCCGTTGACTTTGCTTGTCAAAAGGTCGCAAAAGGGGATCACGTGACCCCGGGACACCGCAACCGTCATAAGTACAAGTCAGTTGCCAAGCCTCTGAATTTTGATCAGGTGACCATGGGAATGCTGCAATGGTTGTAAACATGAAAAACGGTTGTAAGTCATTTTTTTCAGTGCCGTTGTAACTTCAAACGGTCACTAAACAAACCGTTGTAAGTCGAGGACTACCTCTATTCAGTTCAGTTCAATTCAATTCACCCACGTTTGCAGTATTTTGTAATTTTTATTTTGCTCTGTTCCAAGCGTTTTACATCCTCTTTTATCCCTACTTTATCCTTACTTTTCTTTCATTCTGCTTGGGTAATGACAGATTAATCTTTTTATCAGTCATTTAAACTTTTTTCATAAAAGTCTCTCTCTCTCTCTCTCTCTCTCTCTCTCTCTCTCTCTCTCTCTCTCTCTCTCTCTCTCTCTCTCTCTCTCTCTCTCTCTCTCTCTCTCTCCTTACATTGGACAGGGAATTGAAGTGATCTCCAAGGTCTTTTGCAATGCTTGTTATGCTATTGTTCTTTCATTCTTATTTCTTTCACAATTTTATAAATAGACTAACGTTTGAACCATGTGTTTAAAACAGACCCTTTTTCTAAACAAATATACATTACTTACCAGTGTCATTCCTTCCAAATTGCTCAATTACTTTTCCTTTTTGGCCTTTACATAATTAAACAGAAAAAAAATAAGAAAACAGTGAAACAGCTAGATATATATGGAACTATATAGTCTTATACATGTAGATAAATTTATATGGATATATAGTGTATTATGCAATAGTGTCAATTAAGAATGAGCATATTTCTTTGTAATCATTCATACAAATCTATCTATCTATCTATCTATCTATCTATCTATCTATCTATCTATCTATCTATCTATCATCTATCTATCATCTATCTATCTATCTATCTATCTATCATCTATCTATCATCTATCTATCTATCTATCTATCTATCTATCTATCTATCTATCTATCTATCTATCTATCTATCTATCATCTATCTATCTATTATCTATCTATCTATCTATCTATCTATCTATCTATCTATCTATCTATCTATCTATCTATCTATCTATCTATCATCAATCTATCAATCTATCATCTATCTATCTATCATCTATCTATCTCTTAGTTTTTACTGATCACTTTTTCTGTATTCTCACATCTTCTTTCCCTGGCTCCCTTCGCATCGCCTAACAGAATTTTTCCTTTAGGAGTTCTTCACTTAGAAAGGTCCGAATTTCTTCCCAAAACCCAACTCTGATTTTCCCCTCATTCTCATTGTAGTGTAGCATGGAATGATCACCCTCCTGTGAGCGTGAATGAAAAGAGGAATCCATAGCAACCCACTCTGATATAATTATAACTTTTGATATATATATTTAGCCCTTTCATTCATAACTAAATTACTTTGCATCAAACCACATTGTCTCAAATGTGCTTTTTCAAAGGACAACTGGACTGTTTTTTTCCTTGAAGATGTTTAGCTTCTTATCCAAGAAGCTTCATCGGTTCTGGTAGGAGGGTGGGGGTGGGGCAAGGATTAGTTCTGATAGGATGGGGGGGTGGGTTTGGAAGGATCCTATTCCTTTGCACAGATAAACCCCCAAGTGGCTTCAGAGCTCTCAGGGAGAGTGCTAAAGATCAGATGACTGCAAAGAAATATGACCCTTCCATCGCTCCCACCATTGTGCCAGAACCGAGGAAGCTTCTTGGATGAGAAGCGAAACTTTTTCTTCTTCTTCCTCAAAGAAAAAAACAGTCCAGCTGCCTTTTGAAAAAGCACCGTTGAGACAGCCATGACCTGGATGATTGAAAATCTTCACAGAGATCAAACCAGATTCATTCAGATCGATCACATCTTTCCCTTCCTCTTAGCTTCACAAATCGGAAACATTTCTGTCTTTCTTCCTTTCATACACTGTATTTATTAATTGATGCTCTTATGTATTCAGAGCAGTGGTGGGTTCCTACCGGTGTTGTGCAGGACGCCGCACTGGTAGGAGCCCGGCGATGATGTCATTTTTAGGCGCTTTTTCCGGCTTCTCCGCGTCCTGAGCTGTCGGAAAAAAGCCCTCCCACCCGCCCATGTTTTAATACCGACCTTTATTCTTCCTCCGAAGCACAGCTGAGAAGCTCCTCAGCTGTGTTTCGGTTTGTAATGTCATCCTAAGCATGCACGGAGGTGAAATTGCCCAATGGAATGCGAGTTCACTTCTGCGCATGCACGCGATGCGCACCGGTAGCGAAAATAACCGGAACCCTCCGCTGATTCAGAGTGGCAGTTTTCCATGGCCTTCATCGGGTGGACTCTGCCTTTGGTCAACCCAGACTTCCATAAACCTGCTTTTCAGTAAGGTAATGCAGCCTAATCCGTACCTGTATCTCAGGCAGCATACCTGCTAATGGTGTTGCTGCTCTGGTTTGGGGCAATAAACCTCAATTGCAACCACCAAACCCCAGTTTTCTCATGAACGTGCTCCTGTTATTTTAGGAGGGTTTAATCTACTGTTTTTTTTTTTTTTTTGCAATCCAGCATTCTGTTGCCGTTTGTTACTAACCAGGAGGTGCGTGCAGGGTACTGACTCACTTGCAGGATGTAAGACATCCATATCATTTTAAGGCTAAATTATTTGGGGGGAAATCCTACCCTTCTATAGAGTCTTAGAGATGACTTCAGGGAAAATGGGCAGAGGCGAACGTTGGAAAGACCTTTCTCAAGAGAGAAAACAGGAGAAAGAAGTTTGGCTTGGCTGCACCCTTCTTCCCTGGGACAGAAGAAGGAGGGGAACCTAGCCAGGCTTTCGGGATTCTGTGGCTATAACTGTCAAGTGCAGGAAATCAGAAGTCCAGGCAGTTCAAATGAATATAAGTTTATTGTGTGTGAATGCTCTCTACAAGAATCTGAACTACTAACCGTCAAAGCAACTTGGCGGTAGATAAGAGTCAGCGGAATTCAAGATGGGCAGGACTGCCATCTCTTGTGGGTACGAAAGGACTCAAGACTGATAATGCATTTGACCCCTCCTTCAGGCTCTGCCTGGTCATCTCCTACAATAACCCAGGCATCATTGCAGAGTCTACTTTGGCTGCTTCCTGACTAGACCTACCTGAAGGGCGGTACCTTCTTTTCAGAATAACAGAGTTGGAAGAGACCCTGGAGGTCTTCTAGTCCAACCCCCTGCTTAGGCAGGAAACCCTATACCAGTGATGGCAAACCTTTTTCTTCTTGCGTGCCAAAAATGGGAGTGTGCGCGTGTGTGCCGACACACAACCCCCCATGCCACACTGCGCATACGCACATCCCCACGCATGCGCCTCCCTCTATTGGGCTGTTTTTCACCCTCAGGCTTCCCTGAAACCTCCGGAGTGCGAAAAATGGCCCAATGGGCAAACCGGAAGTTCGGAAAAAGGGAAGCCTCCTGAAGCCTGAGGAGGGTGAAAACGGCTTTCCCTGAGGCCAAAAATCAGCTGGGCAGCGCACGCATGCACACTGGAGCTGACATAGGGCAACACCTCACGTGCCCTCAGATATGGCTCTGCATGCCACCTCTGATGCCATAAGTTCGCCATCATGGCCCGATACCATTTCAGACAAATGGTTGTCCAATCTCTTCTTAAAAACTTCCAGTTGTCAGCATTCCGAGTAACGCACCCATTGAAAGCAGAACTCTGAGGCAGGTAGATTCCTCAAAGAACATGTTTATTGGATACATCATATTGGCACAGCCGGTGAAAACCAACTCTAACAGTTCCCATGATTTTCACCTAATTAAAAGAGTAAAATCCCCCCTCTCAGGTGTCACTGGTCACACTGTCCGATTAGGATGGATGGCAGACTTGTCTCCTCCTCCAACAGCCACCTGTTACAATGACCTTGGTTCCCACAGGAAACCTTTTTTGTTTTGACTGCTAGCCGGGCTATCTACTTTCCCCCCTCCCTTCCCCCTCTCAAGCTTTGTGGCAACTATGAGGCAGCGCAAGATGGCTTCAGCCAGGTTCGCCTCCGAGTTGACACCTGTGTTGGAGCATCAGAGAAATCTGTTTAAATGATTATATTGGTTGGTCACACAATCAATCAGATATCCAGAAGGACTGTGGTATTTTTGTCTACCTATGGAGTCCTTCCCAAAGATCTGAGATAGGCAAATGTTGTTTGATAGTGTTAAAGGTATCATTGCAGGATGTAACCTATTCCAAGCAAAGCCGCCTTTTGCAATTGATTGAGGGTGATTTGTTAAGTATGATTATTTATTTAGACTTTTACCTTGCTTTTTTTATAAATAAGGAAGTGAACATACCTGATACTACTTCCTCCTCCTATTTTCCCCACAACAACCCTGTGAGGTGGGTTAGGCTAAGAGATGGCAACTGGCCTAAAGTCATCCAGCCAACTTTCATGCCTAAGGCGGGGCTAGAACTGAGAGTCTCCTGGGGATTGGCCCACAATTACCCAGCTTCCTTTCATGCCTAAGGCGGGACTAGAACTCACTGTTTCCAGCACCTCCATCACGACATCAAATTGGTATCTGTCTAAATCAGAGATGGAACATAGGATAGAGATTGGCTGAGCCAGGAGAGAAGTCAAACTGGGAATTAGTTTGGAGTTCCTATGTTGGCACAAGAGGGTGGAATCCCACCCTCCCTATTACGGTTGAACCTTATCTAATCTCACCTAGATGCAAACCATCAGTCTGAGAAGATTCCTGTGGATTCCGCTGTATTTATGAGCAATAAAATAGCTAACTGAACTTTTCATGTGTGAGTCTGGTTGTTTGCACCTGACATGGGCAGAGTGTCAAATTCGAAGCGCGCTTGTACTGTTGCAACCATTATCACTTCTCAGCTTGCCAAAGAACCAGGGGGGAGGGAAGGGTGGGATGGAATGTAGGCTCCAGACACCAAGAAGACGAGCCGTGAGAGCCAAGGCAGGTGTTTGCCATAACAATAGTGACACTCAATTGGACAATGTCACCTGCACTAATAGGGGGAGGGAGAATTCTATTCTTTAACTATGCGGGGTTGCGCGGGAATTGGATAGATCTGGTTTTGCCCTCATCAGTGCCGAAATGATAAGGTGACCAACTTTTTTACAATGAAAAGGAGGACAAATAAATTGAAAAAAAATATCATAAATAAAAGAAACATTTTATTCATTGCAACAATAATACACTATAATATGATATATGCATAATAAAAACATTTCTAACATTTTATATTGTAATTATGCTTACATGCCTGTTTATTATTTAAATGAGTACTTTTCCATTGAATTAATATTTTTTGTCAATGTATCATCTTCTAACAATATATTGGAAATATCTGAACAAGAAATATCCTTCATATTGAATTTTACGGCAAGTGCTGCAGCTAGAGTATCAACATAACATAAGAAGTAAACATAGCACATAACATAAGAAGTAAACAAAGCCACTTGCACGCGGCGCTCTCTCTCAAGGTCTCCCGTGCGGAGCGCATGCGTCTCATAATCGCGTCTTATGCCGCACTGTACCGAACCTTGACGAATCGTCATGTCAAATACAAATACGTCACATAACGCGCAACAGATTAGTCTTCAAATATCGAAAAGGAGGACATGTAGGAGGACACTTTTCGGGGGAGGACAGAACTTACAAAAGAAGGGCTGTCCTCCCTAAAGGAGGACGGTTGGTCACCTTAGAAATGATGTACTCAATAAAGTTTTGCATTTAGAGATTGGAACTTCTCGGCCATGCTTACTTTGGTTGGGTTCCTCAGTTGGAACGTTGACACAGAGTTTAAGTGGGCAAAGGTGGTACAAGTTGGCAAACCCTTCTAGGAATCTTTGGTCCACCCTCCCTTTAAAAAAACAGTGTAGTTTAGGATGTTCTTCTATTACTCCAAAGCTATGCTAAGTATGTTTTGGGGCATGTTCTATAATTTCGGGATGTTTCCTGCGACTGAACACTGTGATGATTCTACTGCTTTTGGATGTTGCCACCTTGGTTGTTTTTACACCCCCAGTGTAGCCCCCTGCTGCAGCCCCTGGTTGCTCACCCTTAATTTGAGTCGTCTGAGCTTCTTCTTCAGGGAAATGTGTGCAGTAAGTATGGCACCGATGGTAGGAGACCTGGGTTCAAATTCCAAGATCAGCATGAGACTTGCAGGGCATGGACAGACCATTCCTTCCATTTTGCAGAGCTACTGGACATACACACACACACACACACACACACACACACACACACACACACACACACACACAACTACACACACAAACACACACTTACTTTCTGAGATTGGTTGTTGTTTTTCTGTAAGAGGAATTTCCCTTTAAGGGCCTTTCACCCTGGGACCTATTTTCTAAAAGGAGGTTGCAGATACTGTGCAATAAATAATTCTATTTAACAGACTTTGTTTCGCTTGCACTAAACTGGTCCCAAACCCGAATCTGTCAAAATCATCTAAATTATTGATTGGAATACATCGGATTGCCTGCTTCTTGTAGCTTTAGGCAATCAAAACAACGGTTAGCTCATTTCCCCACATTTCAATTTTGCTTGAGGCTGTCTGTTGTTGGATGGTAGCAGGTGGATGCCAGGAGGGGAAGCTTTGCTCCTTGTAAGATATAAAAATTGGGGTGTGGAGCAGGGGCGGGTTGCTTACTTACCTTGCTGCCGGAGCCATGCGCGTGCATCTCCATGCTTCGGGGGGGGGGCGCTCGCTACGCGCGCACGCCCCCTCACGCAATTTTGCTCCTGCGCATGCGTGGAAGCAAAATCGCGCCGAAATCTCACGAGGGGACACGCGAGAGAGAGATTTTGGCGCAATTTCGCTTCCGCGCATGCGCGGAGGTGAAATCTCACTGAAATCTCGCGCATGTGTGTGTCCCCTTGTGAGATTTCGGCGCGATTTTGCTTCCGTGCATGCGCAAAAGCAAAATCGCCTGAAAATCACCGAAAATCACCGGAAAAAAGGGTGACGCGCCGGGTGGACTGGCAGAGAGGGCTCCGGAGCGGTTGCGAAATCCGCCGCTCCTACCGGAGCTGCGTACCGGGCAGCTCCAGCAGGAACCCACCTCTGGTGTGGAGAAAGAATTTGGGCTGGAATGTCAGATCTAGAAACAGTGCCAGGAGGAGAACCTATCCTGGCTTCTCTGTCCACACTTTGAGCTTCTATTACGTACTACTCAGAGCTGATGCCAAGGGGCAAGCGTAGAAGGGCAGGGGCAGTCATAGAGAAGGTGGGCCTTCTCTTAGCAGAGGGGTGGGCCTTACCTTTAGCAAAACAGGGACTTGGTCCAGCAGACAAGTGTGAGAAAGTTGGAAGGAAGAGAAAACACTAACAAGCTTTCAAAATTCTATTCTTACAGACAATTTCAATGAAGTAGAGATTGGGTCTTACTTATGGGGTGTCTTTTTGACTTGGCTTATCTTGAAGGGCTACCTCAAAACACTGGTAGATCTCTTTTCTGCATTCTCCAGTTCTATCTATATACAACCAACATTCTCCTGTCTGTCTGTTTGTATCCTTCAATTAATCTAATCAGTGCATCACAGTGCAAACATTTTTGGATCAAGGTACCTCAAATCCACTAACTTAAAGAATCCATACCAAATCCAGGACCCATTGTTCCTATGGAATTGAAATCCCAAAGTGTTGTCGCCCGTCAGCTGCCAGCACAGCTAGCAGCAGAGTCAGACAAGGAGGAGGTTGAGGGAGAGGGAGAACCTGGGCCGGCTTCGGAGCCTTTGGAAGGCTCTAATAGGGAAACGGCATCCGAGACATAGGCAGAGTGGGGGCCTTCCGTCCTCCCCCAGGTGGAGAGGCAGCTGTCTTTGGGGCCTGAGCTGAATGAGGGGGAGGAACAGAAGGGGCCCATCCCAGATGCGCTTATTCGTAGAGAGGAGAGGAGAGCAAAGGAAAGCTATAAGCCGGCTCTCAGGGAAAATAAGTTGTAGATGCTAGCCAGCCCTTCCCTGGCTGGGAAATAAACAGGAGGGGTTTGGGAAATAAACAGGAGGGGTTTGGGAGTTTCTAGTATACAGCAAGCAATTCGGATTTCTTGGATAAACACAGGTTTGTTGGGACTACTTATGTTTCATTTTTTGTTTATCCCCCAGTGAATAAAAGACTGTTACTGCCTTGTTATAAAAAGGAGTTGGTTTTACTCACGAGTAAATGTATTATCACTACTTGCGAAGGCTGGGTCAGAACACAAGGATCTTAATGTCAGTTGTATTCACAAAATTGTGACTGCTGCTGTGTTGTCACAGTTGACCACAATCATGTGATTGTGATTCTGACACTCCCTGCCAATTTCCAACAAGAAAACTCAATTGGGGAAGCCGGCAGGAAGTTAGAAGTCACTCCCACTGCTATTTTGCCTGTCCGTGGTCATTCTGTTTCTCTGTTTAGGCAAGGTATATCTGAAAGGATGAGCCAACGGGGCATGGGTTGTCTAGTGAGCCTATATAATTCTGACTTAATGTACACCAGTCCTTTATAACCTGGCATTCACTGAGTGATTTTAACTACAATTCCCATCATTCAAATCCACTGTGAGTTTAGTTCGTTTCCCCACCATGAATACCCTGTGGGTCTATTTGCTTCTCCAAGAAAAGCTGTAGCATTTAACAGAAAATAACAGAATAAGAGTTGAAAGGGACCTTGGAGGTCTTCTAGTCCAACCCCCTGTTCAAGCAGGAAACCCTGTATCATTTCAGACAAATGGTTGTTCAATCTTTTCTTTAAAAAGTCTCCAATGTTGGAGCACCCACAACTTTTGGACAAAAGCTGTTCCGCTGATTAATTGTTCTAACTGTCAGGAAATTTGTCCTTAATTCCAGGTTGCTTCTCTCCTGGAATAGTTTCCATCCATTGCTTCTTGTCCCGCCCTCTGGTGCTTTGGAGAATAGGTTGACCCCCTCTTCTTTGTGGCAACCTGTATGCAATTTAGTTGCATCAAAAGCTGCAAAGCGCAGGAGCAGGCTGTGGTAGCTGATGGGTGTTCGCAGTTCCTTGTGCACTGGATGTGTTTTCATCACCTTTTTCTCTTGAAATAGGGCAGCGAGTGTAGTGAGCTGCATTTCACACCTGCCGAGGCCCCTTCCCCCCCCCTCTCTGATGAGTTTTGTCACCTGCTCTGGGTGCCTCAGCATCCCTTGGCCGGAGCCAGCATCTTCTCTCCTGAATTATGAAAAGGGCCTGAGATTTTCTTTTTTCCAATTTTTTTTTCTCTTCCACCACTTTTACATTTCAATGAACATATACCTTCAATTATTACAATAAAATACATAATTTTACATTTATATTCCATCATTCAAAAATCAACATCTTATACATACGCTTATATCATCAATCATCAGTCTATTCTACTTTTCTTTCCATTGCACTCCCCCTCTCTACCTCCATCATCTCCTCCTACTTTCTTACTCCTTCACTCCTCCTCTACTCTCTCTACTCCTTCTCTTCCTCCCCTTCTACTTCCTCTTACACCCTCCTAACCTTCCCCTGAGTACTCTTTTATCTTCTTATGTTTAACAGACTGATGATACAATCTCAGATTTGAACTATTCATTCCCTTCTAAGAAAATTTTTATTGTTGTTGTTATATTTGTATAGTACTTTTGTTTCTAGATATATGTTTCTAGCTTCATCTTACCTCCACAAAAAAAAAGAAAAAAAAAAGAAAATCTAGTTTTGTCATCTGAGATATTCACCCAATTATTATTCCAATTCTACTCCTAAATTACTCCGCTGTTCATTAATTCCCACATTAGTTGTTATTCTCCTGCTTCTTAATTTTAGGCCCAATTTTGCTTCCTCCACTTTTTTGTCTCAGTATTCATTGTTTATGTTTTTCTTTTCCCATCTATTTTATCACAAACTAAATGCTCAATTTATACATTCCAATTTCTTATATTAATCAAAACGTTTCCTCTCAAATTAAACATTTAACACTTGGAATATATGATTTTTAAATGTTCCCTTTAAACTAAGGTGACCAGACGTCCCGATTTTGGCGGGACACACCCGCTTTTTCACCATTTGTCCCGCGTCCTGCCCGCCTTCTAAAAAGTCCCGATTTTTTCAAAGTTTGCCCGACTAGGGCATTCTTTCAAAAAATCGGCCTGAAAGGCAGCAGGCCTCTCAGCTCGGGCCGGCCGTGGGCGGCGTTGGCGGGCGGGCGTCCCGCGTTGTTGACTCCTCCGGCGGCGGCTGGAAGCTGGGGGGAGGGGGAAGGGAGGCTGCTCCTCCTCTCCTTCCCCCGCCCCATCCCTAGCCCCGCCCTCGGAGGCGCCGCTGCGGTTGGGAGGGGTGAGGGACGAGGAGCCGTCGCCGCTTTGAGTTTACGAGCGGCGCAAACAACCCTTCCTCGTCCCCCTCCCCTTCCCCCCGTCGCCTCGCTGCCGCCGTTGCCCTGGGGCCGGGCGGGCGACCGGGAGACCGCGGCGCTTGGATGCTTGGAGCAGGTAAGCTGCCGGCTGCCTCCTTTCCCCGTCTCCCGCCTCCCGTTCGTTGCTTGCCAGCCCGGCCGAAGGGAAGGCGGGAGGCGAGGAAAGGCCTCCCGAAAGGAGGGGAGGCTTCGGGAGCCCGCCTCCCTTTCGGGAGGCCTTTCCTCGCCTCCCGCCTTCCCTTCGGCCGGGCTGGCAAGCAACGAATGGGAGGCGGGAGACGGGGAAAGGAGGCAGCTTACCTGTCGCGAGCTGCAGGCATCCAAGCGCCCTCCCGCCTCCCCCCCCTCACCCCCACCTCACCTGGACGCCGACATTTGCTGTTTTGCCCTCTGCGCATGCGCAGCGTTCTGCGCATGCGCAGAGGGCAAAACAAATGGCGGCGCCCAGGCGGCCCCCCCCGTCCCGCTTAAAAAAAAATATCTGGTCACTTTACTTTAAACATATCTGATTTTTTAAGAAGAAAAGAAAGATAACACACTATCATAATATGCTTTTTCAATGAGATTTTATTTTTGATAGAACTGGTGTAGTGGCTTGTTTCGAGTTGCGGAGCAGATCCCTCTCTTTCTGGGAATGGACCACAGGCCTTTGTTCTGGGGGCTCTTGGGGAGGGGGCTGTGGTTATTAGCAGTTAATTTGCTTTTCTCCCATAAAATACCCTGTCAACGTGTTTGAGACTTTGGGCTTCTCTGTCAGAGAAAATGTAGTTCATTTTTGCTCAGTGGAGGCCTTAATTAAACCATCAGAAGGGTGACAAGATTTAAACAGCCTCGGATTCACTGCATAATAAAAAGTGAAATACTTTACTTTTTTCTTCCTAAATGGAAAAGCTGAGCTGCAAATGTACTTTTGCTTTTGGGGGTGGGTGGGCTGTCATCTGATGCCTCCAGACAGAATACCGAAGAGTTATTTTCCTATCACGAGCAAGAATTACTTTCAGGTAATGAAATGGGGAAAGCATTTTGCAAATGGATGATATCAAGAAGGAATTTTTTTTATTGCTCATCCTGTGAGCTATTTTAACACGTTTCCTTCCTTGAAGTCCTTGAAGCAGCAAAGTGGTGTGATGACACAATTTGTCCTGTCCTAACAGCCAGCCTCTATTCTGGTTGAGGAATAAGGGAGGGGTTGTCCTTACAGTTTTTTTGATTGTCCTCCCTTCGTTTTCGCTGACATCGGCTGAGTGGGGCAAAGCAGCCCCCTATTGCTCTCCTGAATGTTGTGGTGTGTTGGCGTTGGTGTAACAGAATGCATGGATGACCTTGAGGAAAGGGGAGAAGAGTTGCTGCCCAAGGAATGGTCAGAGAATAGGGGTAGGAACAGTGGTGGGTTCCTACCGGTGCGGTCCACTCTATAGTACCGGTAGCGCCCCGCTGGTGACGTCACAGTACCGGTGCGGTCGGTTGCCAGTGCCTGGGCGCCACCATTAAAAAAAAATTTTTTTTTTTAAATTTCTTCTGTGCATGTCCAGAAGCCGAGCTTCCGGCACTGCACATGCGCTGCCTTCCTACCCCACAGTGAGTCCAAGCAGGGGCGGATGGCTGAGGGAGCGCGTGAGACACTGAAAGAACGGGCGGCAGGACCTATCTCAGTTCCCCTCCCTTCAGCAGTACGAGAAGCCACAAACGCGCGGTGATGATCCTAGGCATTTTCGCACGTTCGAGGCTTCTCGAGCTGCTGAGGGGAGGGGGAACGGGCAGCAGGAGCCTAGGATCATCGAATGGGGAGAAGCATTCAGGCCGGACGGAGCCTCCTAGAAGAACCGCTGCCACGGTCTTGCTGCTCCCGCTGCAAGGAGCTGCGTTGCGGGTGGGCAATGCCCCCTCCCGCTTCTCTGGCTGCTGCCAAGCTCCCGAGGCCCACACCCACTCGGTCACATGGCTGGCAAGCCACACCCACAAAATAAGCCACACCCACAGAGTGGTAGTAAAAAAATTAGGAACCCGCCCCTGGGTAGGAGCCTCCAGTCGCCTAATGGTTGGAGAAAGAAACTAAGGAAGGATTCACCCTAATGGAGCAAGCAGTTAAAAGTGGGAGTGGACGTCTTGTGAAAAAACAAAGTGGAACAACAACTGATGACCTCCTTTTACCGGTCCACAATAGAAAGCGTCCTCACTCATTGCATCACAGTGTGGTATACCAGCTGGACAGCCGCGGCTAGAAAGACATTACAGAGGGTGGTGAGCACAGCACAAAACATCATGGGCTGTCCCCTGATACCACTAGACGACATCGCTAGGGCTCGCTGCCTTAGAAGAGTGAGGAAAATCCCACACCCTGGTCAGCACTTCTTTATTCTCCTACCATCGGGAAGGAGATATAGAAGCACAGGGAGCCACACAAACAGGCTGAAGAACAGTTTTTATCCGTGGGCTGTCAGACTCCTGAATGGAAAATAACTTTACAACAACATAGTACGATTGACTTGCAGGGCCTGCACGATGTGCAATAAGCTCACATGGAGCAGTAGGATTGTGTGTTTGTGAATAGGATTCACTGGGTCAGGGATTTTTTTGTCTCTCACTCAGGGGTGAAATGCTACTGGTTCAGCCCGGTTCGGGCGTACCGGTAGCGGGGGCTGCCAGTGGTTCGGAGAACTGGTAGTGGCGGCAGCGCGAGGCTCCGCCCACCCGCCCGGACACCGCCATTTTCTTTTTTTAACCCTCTGCGCATGCGCAAAGCCTTCTGCGCATGCGCAGAGGGTGAAAAAGCACACGCAAAGCACGCGCTTCCGAACTGGTAGGGAAGGTAAGTAGATTTCACCGCTGCTCTCACTGTGAGTTGTATTGGGTTGTGGGGGTGCACAAAGGGAGGCTCAACCAATCTCATTGTACGCATGTTGTATTCTGACAATGAAGGTTTGAATTGAATGTAATTTGAATTGAAGTGGGAAGTTTTGTACTTTCAGACTTGCAAGATTCTGATAATGTCATCTTACAATGATGTAGATTTACCTCATCTGGTCATGCTTCCTGTCTGGTTTACCTGTCAATCTTGCAAGTTTGAAAATACAAACACCCCATCTTCCACTTTTAATTCTTTGCTCCATTAGGATGGACCTTTTCTGAGTTTCCTTCTTTGACCACTTAGGGCGCCTGCTCCTCCTCTCCTCCTCTCATTGTTCCTAAGGAGCATCCTTGCGCCCCTTTCCTCAAGGTCATCGATGCATTTGTTACATCTTACAGAATCACATGGCTGAAAGGGACCTTGGAGGTCTTCTAGTCCAACCCCCTGCCCAAGGCATGAAACCTTATAAACCTGGTCTACAGAAGCCAAGAAGTCAGAAACCTGGCCCTTCTCTTTCATCAGAATCACCAATGGACGTGATTTTCATTGGTGCCCAAAAATGTCTGTGGTTGCCACCTAGTATTTCTGCCAAAACTTGAGATGAAAAGTCTAGGCCACAGGTGGGATTCAACCGGTTCTCCTGAACCATTAGTAAATTGCTTATGCAGTTCGGAGAACCAGTTAAAAATAAAGTGCAAGAGAGGTTTCTCTCTCTCTCTCTCTCTCTCTCTCTCTCTCTCTCTCTCTCTCTCTCTCTCTCTCTCTCTCTCTCTCTCTCTCTCTCTCTCTCTCTCCTCCCTCCCTCCCTCCCTCCCTCTCTCTCTCTCCCTTCAGTTAATAGCTTCACTTAACAGATGCAGCTGAATTGTAGCCTATACACGCTGAATCAAGTCAATAAACAACAGAAACTGACAGGATTAGGGCAGGGAAACCCATCAATCACCCATCTAGGGATGGGATTAACCTCTTCCCTTCAGGAAGAAGGGCAAGATTACAAATATTTTCATTATAAAGAGTATTAAGTAACACTTCTTGGATCAGCTGATACTCCCTGGAGTTTCCCAAGACTGCAGTGTTGCTGCAGTGTTGGCTACTTCTTGTTTCGCCCTGGGGGAAAAGATACAGGAGGGGACAATGATGCAGCTTGATCATACAGGCCATGAATTTAATGCCTGTTTGGTCCAGCCAGCTGTATTGCTTCTGCTGTGAAGCACCCAATTTAGAACATAGAGAACATAGACTAATAGAGTTGGAAAGATTAATGGCTTTTGGCAGCACGCCCAGGCTTTCAATTAGCCTGAGCAGCTGCTCTTAGTTTCCCTCTCAGCTGCTGCGTTTGCTTTGGGGTTGACTTTTTTAAAAAGGGGGAATGGCTGTTTTAAGTTTTTTTGCATTGTTTTAGTGGTTTCTGGCACTGTCCTTTTTGGGTGTACTTCCCTCATTCTTTTTGAAAGCCTCTAGTGATGGAGCACCCACAACTTCTGAAGGCAAGCTATTCCATTGGTTGATTAGTCTCATCCTTAGGAAATTTCTCCTTAGGTTGCTTCTCTCTTTGGTTAGTTTCTATCCATTATTTCTTGTTGTGCCTTTTGGTGCTTTGGAAAATAGATTGACTCCATCATTTTTGTAGGAGCCCCTTAAATTTCCTGACAGAACAATTAATCAGTGGAACAACTTGCCTCCAGAAGTTGTAAATGCTCCAACACTGGAAGTTTTAAAGAAGAGATTGGATAATCAATTGTCTGAAGTGGTGTAGGGATTCCTGCCTAAGCAGGGGGTTGGACTAGAAGACCTCCAACTCTGTTATTCTATTCTATTCTAAGTATTGGAACAGTGATATTTTATTGTGCTATTTTATTGTGAGTTGGACTAAGGAGAAATTTCCTAAGGGTGAGACCAATCAAGTTGGCCACGCCCATCCAGTCACATGACCCATTTCCCACAGAAAACGCCTGGAGCCACAAAACCTGGGTAGGTGTGGCTGGGGGATGTCATGTGACTGAGTGGGAGTGACATTGAGTTGGCCATGCCCACCCACTCACATGCCCACCAAGCCATGCCCACCAAGTCACACCCACAGAACCGCTCCAACTGGGGCATGGCACTGGGCTTTCCAGAGACTAGGTTGACGTACCAGAGTTGAAGGCAGAGAAGATGGTCAGCTCCTACCTCTGCTTCCAAGGTAGCTGTTATGCCTCTTTCTCAGCATTGCATTTCCCCAGGAGGGCTCTGCAAATGTGGAGAATGCACTGGCCCTGTTTCCATCCTTGGCATCTGAATTCTATGCTTCAAGAGCTTTTTTCGGGATGAAAGATGCCCTAAAAGTCTTGCCTTAATAGGGTCTGTCCTCTTGTGAGTATTTTGCTGCTTCAGGCGAGAAGAAGCAACAGGCGCAGAAGATCCGTCAGTGAACAAAGCTCCTGTCATTATGTTACTTTTTAACGATCAACTTTATGGGAACTTAATGACTAAATCATAAGGGCCATTTATCCTTGGAAGACATAGTCCTCGGGCTGATAGATAGAGCGGAGCGATCCAAAACTCAGTTTGTGCTGGGATTTGGCTGCAAAATCAGCCTCCCTCCAAGCCTCGCTTATGGGGGGTTGGGGTGGAAAACTTGCACGGGACAAGTTGGTTCTACATGAAGAAAACGGTTGTGGGAAGTTTCCGGGCATCGAACTGCGTAGTGTTTTAAGGATTTGAATTGGAAGCCGATGCAGCTCTAAGACTTCTCTTGCCTGGCTAGGGAAGAAATTGCAAGACTGGATTTCCAAGGACACCAGATAAATTGGCTTATTATAGAAAAGCTAAAAAAAACAAAAACAGTACAGAAGAATTCCAGTGACCACCTGCATCGCAGGGAAGCTTTAATTATAGTGAAATTCGTGTTCACATTTTTGCACTTCTTTTCTCACCCAAGCGATGCAAAGGGCATCCTCTTTTGAGTGGGAGAGGCACTTTCCATCTGTTTCTTCTTGTGGTGGTGGTTGTTTTGGTAACAGACTAGTCTAATGTCAGGCTGTTTGCTTGTGACTGTCTGAGAACCGGTTCTCACAACTGGGCCCACAAAACAGGTGTTGTGTGGCTGTCACTGCTCTTCCCTTCCAAATAGCAGCTGTCTTTACACCAACTGATGCTCCTGGGAAGTCTTCAAAGACAGTCCTAAGCTGGACACGTTCAGAAGTGGGTTTCTGCCGGTTCAGACTGGTTCTATAGAACTGGTAGCGGGAATTCCCCCCCGCTTGCCGAACCGGCAGCGATGGCCGGCTGGACACGCCCCCGAATCGGCTCTCTCGGCAGTGCCATAGGCGCCGCCATCTTGTTTTTCGCTTCTGCACACACGGAGATGTTTTTTGCTTCTGCGCATGCGCAGAAGCTGGGTTCTTAGCACTGCAGCTGCACGTGCCTGCACAGCACACAACTCACGCGCGCCCATGCGGCGCATGAGGAAGTGAACTGGCAGCAAGGTAAGTCAGAACCCACCCCTGGGGACGTTGCATTGGCCGATCCTGGAGGAGAGCAGGGTGAGCTTCTCTTGTTACAGTGTTCTGGTCCCAGAAGAACCTCAGCCTCTACCTTCCTATCTAGAAGTCTGCCTAGACATTTGAGAAGAACCCCAGAGTCACGGAGCTGCTCTTTCAGGGAATTCCAAACCCATCTAGAGTTATAGCTGAAGTTGATGGAGAACCAGGTGATTTCTGGACAAAGTGGACCTTTGTCCAAAGTGGACCAAGAGCTTCGTCTTTAGCCTGTTTCTCATGACCCAATCCCTCATATTCTTCACTCTCTGGGTCAGACTTCCACCGCGTCTCTGGAGTGTTCCAAAGTAGAGAGGTGCACCTGAGACTCATTGGCATTCTGATGGTCCATCTCTCTGGCCTGAAGGATGACCTTTCCCAACACTTCATGTAGCAGGAGAGAAAGAGGAATGGTTTGGGATCTCATCTGCCTTCACCTGCTGCTCTCTCGTTTCTTTCCTCCTCCTGCTGAGAAAGGAGTAGACCCATTGCGATGCAGTGCCCTATCCATCTCAGGTGGCCCAGAAAGACAGAAGGACCAGGGCTATCAAAGGCCACTGGGAGGTTTAAAGATGGGGAGGGTGCAGTTCCCCCATCCAATGAAGGTTATCAATCAAAATACCAATATGGCTTTTGCCCAGAACTGGGCCTGAACCCAGGCCAGTGGTGGGTTGCTGCCGGTTCGGACCGGTTCTCACGTACCGGTGGCAGAAATTTCCACCCGCTCGCCGAACCGACAGCAATGGCCAGCTGTCCACGCCCACGAACCGGTTCTCCAGTTGCTGCGGCCAGCAAAGAATCCTCTGTGCATGCGCAGAAGGTCATTTGTGTGACGTGATGCAAAACACGCACTTCCGTCGTGATGCAAACCGGTAGGGAAGGTAAGTGGAACCCACCCCTGACCCAGGCCTAGAAGAAGTAATCTGTGCTGTGGGCAGTTTTCATCTGGGTGCTTGGCTGCTGGGGGGGGGGAACATAATCTTCCCCATTTTCCAATAGGGGGAAAACCTCCCCACATGGACGACTTTACACTGGTTTCTGTGATTGTGACAAGTTCTTAGAATTTTGGGAGTCGAGAAAGCTCTGCAAAAGTGATTAAAGGTTTCTTGGAGATTTATATCCTGGCAGATTTAGGTCTGGATTTTCAATAAGGATTCCAGGCATAAATTTATTGATTAATTTAAAGGGTGAATTTAAATTATGTATGTTGGGCTTGGCTTAAAGGGTAATGTCAAGTGGGGTTTAGCTTCTGAATCTATTTTCAATATCAGGTAGATAATTAAGGACTTTAAAGAAGTGCAGAATGCCAGGGTTGCATCTTTGAATTGTAAGTGTGGGAGAGTCCTGCTTAGCGGAACAGTGGAGCAGGAGTTGCGGTCAGAAGTTGTGGGTGCTTCATCACTGGAGGCTTTTAAGAAGAGACTGGACAGTTAACTTCTTTGAAATGGTATAGGGCAGGGGTGTCAAACTCAAGACCCAGGGGCCGGATCCGGCCTGCGGAGTGCTTAAATCTGGCCCGTGGGCCCACCCTGGAAACAGTGAAGAACCGGCCCGTGGTGCCTCAGCCAGCAAAAATGGAGCTCAGGAGGGCCACATGCGGCCTGCCTGGGCTCCGTTTTCAGCCATGATGGATTTGTGCAGCTCTCTGCCAGCAAAAATGGAGCTTGGGGAGGCCGCATGCAGCCCACCTGGCAGGGGTGGGTTCCAATTTTTTTTACTACTACTCTGTGGCCGTGGCTTAATTTTGTGGGCATGGCTTAATTCTGTGGGAGTGGCTTGATGGTCATGTGACTGGGTGGGAGTGGCTTGATGGTCATGTGACTGGGTAGGA
The DNA here is from genome assembly GCA_023053685.1 of Diadophis punctatus similis. Lineage (NCBI taxonomy): Eukaryota > Metazoa > Chordata > Lepidosauria > Squamata > Dipsadidae > Diadophis > Diadophis punctatus. The sequence continues at coordinate 3,419,554 of JALIGW010000018.1, forward strand.
GTGGCTTTGCAGTCATGTGACTGAGGGGGTGACTTGGTGGGCATGTGACTGGGTGGGCATGGCCAGCTTGACATCACTCACATCAAGGGTTAGGGTTAGGGTTAGGGTGCCTGGCCTCTTCTCACCGGGAGGAACCCACCCCGAGTATAGGCCAACTTAAGCTTATAGTTGTTTGCTTTTAATGTGGACACTGCACACAAATTGTCAGAAAGGTCTAGCAAATGGATTCTAAGCACCCTATTTTTAGAAATGTATATTTCTTTCTACTGTTTGATTCCGAAATAGAAATGGCAACGAGCTTGGCTGATCCCATTGCATATTTCAGCCCAAAAGCCTTCGGGTTTAGCCAATTATTTCTTCTCTGTTCCATTTTTCTGATATTCCATGTGACCCAGATAAGATCTCCAGACAGCCTCCCATCCAAGCAGTGTCTACAACGTTCTCCTAGGTCGGGGTAGGCAAAGTTGGCTCTTCTAGGACTCATGGACTTCAACTCCCAGAATTCCTGAGCTAGCATGATTGGCTCAGAAAGTCTGGGAGTTGAAGTCCACGAGTCATAGAAGAGCCAACTTTGCCTACCCCGGTGGTTGCTAGATCAACTCTTGTCTGATTGTGCCTAGATTGTGTTTCAGAGTTTTTAAGCCAGACTCTGAGAAAAATCTGTTTTCTGATTAGAACAAAACAGCTCAGCTACAGCAAGGAAAGTGGATATCAGAAGGGACCAATTAGCAAATTTTCAGCAGATTGCCTCCTAATTTCCCCATAAGAACTTGAATTATTCAGGGCAGAGAGTAAAGGAAAAGAATCTAACTTTATTCTTGATTGAGTGGGATAGATGAGGAAATACCAAGTGCATCTTGGAATAATAAATTTGCAGAGCTGGAGACAAAGGTTGGATGGTGAAGAAGCCTGTCTACAGAATACAGAATAACAGAGTTGGAAGAGACCTTGGAGGTCTTCTAGTCCAACCCCTGCTGAAGCAGGAGACCCTATAACAGTGATGGCGAACCTTTTTTTCCTCAGGTGCCGAAAGCGCGTGCGTGCATGCTATCGCACAGGCACGAGTGCTCACACCCATAATTCAATGTCTGGGGAGGGCGAAAACGGCTTTCCCCGCCCCCGGGAGGACCCTCTAGAGGCCAGAAATGGTCCATTTCCTGACTTCCGGTGGGCCCAGTAGGCCCATTTTTCGCCCTCCCCAGGCTCCAGAGGCTTCCCTAGAGCCTGGGGAGAGCGAAAATGCCCTTCCCCGCCCCCACGGAGGCCCTCCAGAAGCCGAAAACGCCCTCCTAGAGTCTCCGTGTGAGCCAAAAATTGGCTGGCGCGCACATGCGTGCTGGAGCTAAGCTAGGGCAACGGCTCGCGTGCCGGCAGATATGGCTCCGCGTGCCACCTGTGGCACGCGTGCCATAGGTTCGCCATCAGTGCCCTATAACATGCCGGTTAAGTGGTTGTCCAATCTCTTCTTGAAAACCTCCAGTGATGGAGCACCCACAATTTCTGGAACAAAGCTGTTCCACTGGTTAATTGTTCTTACTGTCAAGAAAGTTCTCCTTAGTTCTAGGTTTTGTCAGTGAAAATCTTCAAGATGGCGGACTGTTTTGACAGAAGCCCTGGCCTTTCTGTAAATCAAAAGCAAGGTGGGCTTTGACTGTAGTTTTGTACTGACCATTTTACAGATATTGAACCTTCTGCAGATGCTTCTATGTTCAACTCAGGGTCAACCTTTGCAAGATGTGTGGTGGTATTGAAAACATATATAGTTGTGTTATGCCCTGCTAAAGTGAAACTAATCTTTAGACGACCCTAACTGTTAACTCCAACTGTTTTGGAGGGAAATTTAGAACATTCATATTTGGGCGGGCTTTTTCAAGGATTATGATTGGTTAAGAGTATAAATTACAGGGAATTGCCTGCAGTTTCTCAGTTCCAGTTTTGAGTCAATAAATGCTGTTGTAGCTATGCTGGTCTGCTTCTTGCCTACTGAAGCCCACTACACAATATGTGGGACAGTGGAGCAGTGGAAACCTCCCTCTGGCAGAGCTCAAAAAGGGTGGCTCACCACGGTTGCTGGCATCTGAATTTGTCAATCTTCTTCACATTGAATATTGAATACTCAGAAGAGCGATAGCTCTGGTGTGTGTGTGTGTGTGTGTGTGTGTGTGTGTGTGTGTGTGTGTGTTTTGGAGAGATCATAAGATGCTATTGTCATTTATGACCAAAAAACATGAATACAGAGAGCGGTTAGAGGCAGTACTGCAGGCCACTTTAGCTGACTGTGATCCGCAGGTCAGCGGTTCAAATCTCACCAGCTCAAGGTTGACTCAGCCTTCCATCCTTCCAAGGTAGGTAAAATGAGGACCCAGATTGTTGGGGGCAATATAAATATACATTGCTTACTGGTGTAAACCGCTTAGAGAGTGCTTGCACTATGAGGCGGTATATAAATCTCACAAACAAACAAACAAACAAACAAACAAACAAATAAATAATCCTAATAAGACATAATGGTTAGGGTTTGGAATTAATTAGGGAGACCCAGGTTCAAGTCTACTTTCAGCCAGAGGTGGGTTTCTATTGGTTCTAACCGGTTCTTTAGAACTGTAAGTAAACCGGGGATGACGTTATGGAGCCAGTTCTGTCGGTGCCGGTCCGTGGGCACCACCATCTTGGATTTTGCTTCTGCGCATGCGTAGAAGCTAATTTTTGTTTCTGTGCATGCACAGAAGCTATTTGATTGCTGTGGAGACGTGCGTGCGCACAAAGCGCACATGCGCACCCGGCACAACCCTGAGCAAACTGGCAGCAAAACGATCTAGAACCCACCCTTGCTTTCAGCCACTGAACCTCATTGGGTAATTTTGGGGCCGTTGCTTCCTCACACCCACTTCCCACAATTCTGCAGGCCAGATTCCTTTTTTGGGATTTAAATTGGATGAACTCTTCCTTAAGCATGAGTGTGTGTTTGTCGCAACCTCCATCACCATCTTTGGTTGATGGGATGCTGGGGAGAGAAAAAAGGCCAGTTGCAAGGAAGTGTTGGATGGGGACATTCCTGGCAAGAGCCTACTGCCTGTTGGCAAAGCCCTTTGGCACCTGAGACCCCTAAGCTGTCTCTTGAAAGGAAGGCAGACCAGAACAGCATCCAGAGTTGTTCCAAGGTGGTGAACTGCATTGGGCACACTCACAAAATGGCTGCCATGGTGGACATGGACAATCACAAAACTGCAAGTAGGCTCTTTGCCATCTCCTGTAATGGCATAGTTGTTAGAATACATCATTGCAGGTTAACTCTGCTCACTGCAGGCTAACTCTACTCACACTCTACGAACTGCCAGGAGTTCGATCCTGATGGGCTTAAGGTTGACTCAGCCTTCCATCCTTCTGAGGTTGGTAAAATGAGGACCCAGATTGTTGGGGGCAATATGCTGACTCTGTGAACGGCTTAGAGGGGGCTGTAAAGCACTGTGTCGTGGTATATAAGTCTAAGTGCTATTGCTGTCTCAGAAAGACCCCACAAAGACCTCAGAAATCATTGGTGCAAATAAATCCGGTGTGGAAGGTAGTACTTTATCTTGCGGTATACCAACTTCATAATTATTTTTAAATTAAAGAAATGTGTTCTAAAAGTCAGGCGTTGTAGGGAGATTAGATGGCACCTAAAAATGGCACCTACAAGCACCATGTTGCTTTCCTTGAAAGAGCCAGTTTCGTCCCTTGCTCTTGATGGAAACCCCAAGTTCTGCCTTTGATAGACACCGCTGGAACCCTGACCGACTTCTATTTTCTCTTCCTGGTCCTTGAGGTTTAACTCCACACTGCTTTGGCCAATCAGCCCCCCCCCCCCCGCCAACGACCTGTTGCTGATCTGCAGTGACCAGGTCTCTGCCATTCAGATCTTGGCTCTGGACTGGAAACCACCACATGCAGAGACACAGCAGAGAAGTATCTTCCGGAAGCAGGATCATTCTGCTCTGGTCATGCCAGTATTTCTCAATCTTGGCCACTTGAAGATGTGTGGACTTCAACTCCCAGGATTCCTCAGCTGGCTTTGAAGTCCATCTTCAAGTGGCCAAGGTGGAGAAACCGGTCTTTGCTTTTGGGCCCAGATCTGTCCTCAGCAGAGGCCCAAGATGGCAGTGCGGAAAACTTCTCAGCAGGCATTTTAGGAGCATGGGCACCTTTAATCACAGTTTTCTTCTCCCAAAAGAGGGGGAGTTTGATGTCTCAGGTCATGTGAATCCTCCCCGGTTTCATGTTGGCTCCTTTCATGGGTATGTCTCCTGGTGGAAATGTTTTTTTCCCATCGCGATAAGGGAGAATTCTGACTTGGAAAAACAAACTTGCCCCTGTGGGAGAGGGATGTCCTTGCCAAGGAATAACAAAGATCTAATTTGTAGCTTCCGACACTAATTAGCACTCTTTAATTACTGCTGGTGACTTCCCTTCCTCTGAGTTAGCCCGAAGGTTCCTTTCCCTGAAGCTTCTCAGGAAGAACCCTTCCTTCCTTCCAGATGCTACAGGGGTCTGTCCTGGCCAGCCCCTCGCTGCAGATGACGGAGATCCTGCATACAGAAATGTTAAAAGATTATTTTACTTCTGCTGCAGAATGTTGTTTATAAGAGCCACAGTGGCGCAGTGGTTAGAGCGCAGTACTGCAGGCTACTTCTGCTGCCTGCCGGCTGCCTGCAATTTGACAGTTCAAATCTCACCAGGCTCAGGGTTGACTCAGCCTTCCATCCTTCCGAGGTGGGTAAAATGAGGACCCAGATTGTTGGGGGCAAGAGGCTGAACTCTGTAAACCGCTTAGAGAGGGCTGTAAAGCAGAAGTGGGTTTCAGCAGGTTCTGACCAGTTCTGGAGAACCGGTAGCGGAAATTTTGAGTAGTTCGGAGAACCGGTAAATACCACCTCTGACTGGCCCTGCCCCATCTGTTCTCTGCCTCCCGAGTCCCAGCTGATTGGGAAATGAGGATTTTGCAGTATCCTTTCCCTACCATGCCAACCAAGCCACGCCCACAGAACTGGTAGTAATTTTTTTTGAATCCCATCTCAGGAGCTGAGATAGCGCAGTGGTTAAAAGCAGCATTGCGACCTTCAGCTGATTGCTAGTTCAGCAGTTCAGCTGTTCAAATCTCACTAGGCTCAAGGTTGACTCAGCCTTCCATCCTTCTGAGGTGGGTAAAATGAGGACCCAGATTGTTGGGGGCAATATGCTGAACTCTGTAAACCGCTTCGAGAGGGCTGTAAAGCACTGTGAAGCGCTATATAAGTCTAAGTGCTATTGCTATTGCTATTGCTACTGTAAAGCGGTATATAAGTCTAAGTGCTATTGCTATTCCATGGAATTGGGAACATTCACTTTGCACCTTCTCTGAAATTTCAGCTGCTCTTTTCTAGGTGTTGTCAAGCAAGTCTTTCAGAGCATAAGGACTAGAATCTTGCTATTTATCTCTTAGTTTTAAAACAAGAATGAGTAGGTTCTCAGAAAAATGAAATCTGGTCTTCCGTAGAAACCTGGGCATACTTTATTTCATGAAGCCCTTTTTAAAATCCCAGATCATCAATCCAAGTGCTAAACCGCTGGCTGGCAGCCCGGTCTCCATCTTGATGGAAATGGGACACATTTAAATTTTCTATCCATCTTCTCTCTCTTCAGGAGAAATTCAGCATTTTTTTTCTTTACCTTATTTGTGGTTTAAGGTGATTCGCTTTCTGTCAGAATGTCAAATGCAGCAAAAAGAAAGAAGTACAAAACCCCCTCTCTGAATAAGTTTATTGAAGTCTTGAGGGTTAAACTCTCCTTCGTTTGAAATTCTAATAATGGTGCTATGGGGGGGGGTTCTTTTAAAAATGAGGAATGGAGTTAGGGCTTTCCTTCTAAAGGGCCACAGCTGCTAAAGTTCTGCCTACTTCTGCCCTTATCACCTCCTGGCTGGATTACTGCAACGCACTCTACACGGGGCTACCCTTGAAGAGTATCCGGAGACTACAATTGGTGCAAAATGCAGCTGCGTGAGCTGTGGTGGATGTGCCTAGGTACACCCACGTGACACCCATTCTCCGCCAGTTGCATTGGCTGCCCATTAGTCTCCAGACCCAATATAAGGTGTTGGTTTTGACCTTTAAAGCCCTACATGGCTCAGGGCTAGGTTACCTTCGGGACCGCATCCTGCCGCATACCTCCCTATGATAAGGTGACCAGACGTCCCGATTTTGGCGGGACAGACCCGCTTTTTCATCATTTGTCCCGCGTCCCGCCCGTCCTCTAAAAAGTCCTGATTTTTTGAAAGAATGCACGACTAGGGCATTCTTTCAAAAAATCGGCCTGAAAGGCAGCAGGCCTCTCAGCTCGGGCCGGCCGTGGGCGGCGTTGGTGGCGGGCGGGCGTCCCGCGTTGTTGACTCCTCCGGCGGCGGCTGGAAGCTGGGGGGAGGGGGAAGGGAGGCTGCTCCTCCTCTCCTTCCCCCGCCCCATCCCTAGCCCCGCCCTCGGAGGCGCCGCTGCTGTTGGGAGGGGTGAGGGACGAGGAGCCGTCACCGCTTTGAGTTTACGAGCGGCGCAAACAGCCCTTCCTCGTCCCCCTCCCCTTTCTTCCCCCCGTCGCCTCGCTGCCGCCGTTGCCCTGGGGCCAGGCGGGCGACCGGGAGACCGCGGCGCTTGGATGCTTGGAGCAGGTAAGCTGCCGGCTGCCTCCTTTCCCCGTCTCCCGCCTCTCGTTCGTTGCTTGCCAGCCCGGCCGAAGGGAAGGCGGGAGGCGAGGAAAGGCCTCCTGAAAGGGAGGCGGGCTCCCGAAGGAGCCCTTCGGGAGCCCGCCTCCCTTTCGGGAGGCCTTTCCTCGCCTCCCGCCTTCCCTTCGGCCGGGCTGGCAAGCAACGAACGGGAGGTGGGAGACGGGGAAAGGAGGCAGCCGGCAGCTTACCTGTCGCGAGCTGCAGGCATCCAAGCGCCCTCCCGCCTCCCCCCCCTCTCCCCCCCACCTCACCTGGACGCCGACATTTGCTGTTTTGCCCTCTGCGCATGCGCAGCGTTCTGCGCATGCGCAGAGGGCAAAACAAATGGCGGCGCCCAGGCGGGCCCCCCCCCGTCCCGCTTAAAAATAAAAAAATCTGGTCACTTTGCCCTATGACCGGTTAGGTCCCACAGAGTTGGTCTCCTCCAGGTCCCATCGACCAAGCAATGCCGGTTGGCGGGGCCGAGGGGGAGCTCCGTCCCTCTGGAACCAACTGCCCCCAGAGATCAGGACTATCCCCACCCTGCTGGCCTTCCGTAAAGAAATAAAAACTTGGCTCTTCCGGCAGGCGGGGTGAAAGTGAGACCAATCAGACTATATTTGGGTCTCCCGCCTTGGTTATGAATGTCTGATATTTTTTAATTTTTATAATTTTTAATTATATGTTTTTATATGTAATAATGATTTGAAATGCTGTCAGACGCCCAGAGTCCCTTGGGAGTTGGGCAGCATACAAATCTATTAAATTAAATTAAATTAAATTACTTTCCACCTTTTTGAAAGCAACAAGGAGAACAACACCAGGAAAACTAGAACGTTTCACCCCAAATTCCTTTCCTTTCGAAAATGGTTCTGCAAGAATTGAAATGCCCCTGCCTGAGGGGGCATTCGCTTGGATCTGCTCAGCTGCAGGAAGATTCCCCTAAAGTAGGAATCTCCAAACTTGGCAACTTTAAGGCTTGTGGACTTCCAGGGAATTCTGGGAGTGGAAGTCCACAAGCCTTAAAGTTGCCATGTTTGGAGACCCCTGCCCTAAAGGATCCAGGCCACTTTGAATAGGTTCATAAGCAGCATTTCCTGGGAGCCACTGCTGAGATCCAGGCCTTCTAATGGTGGCCATGAGGATGTGAGAAAAGCCAGGCCTATTTTTTTATGTGTACTTGACTTACAACCACAACTAAGCCCAAAAGTTCTGCTGCTAAGTGAGACATTTGTAAAGTGAGTTTTGCCTCATTTTACGAACTTTCTTGCTACAGTTCTTAAGTGAATCGCTGCAGTTGTTAAGTTAGTAACACAGTTGTTAAGTGAATCTGGCTTCCCCATTGACTTTGCTTATGAGAAGGTCGCAAAAGTGGATCACATGACACCGGGGCATTGCAACCGTCATAAATATGAGTCAGTCGCCGAGCATCTGGATTTTAATCACCTGACCATGGGGAAGCTGCAACGGTCGTGAAAGATGGTCCTAAGTCACTTTTTTTCAGCGCCGTGGTAACTTTGAACGGTCACTAAACGAACTGTTGTAAGTCGAGGACTGTCTGTATCCCTATATGGACGGCACATAGAAAAGGTGGTGTTTCAACTCCACCGTTGTGGCTGCCATCTTGACCTTTTGACCACAGTGTTGCTCCATTTTACAACTTTTCTTGCCACAGTTGTTAAGCGGACATTGCAACTGTTAAGTTAGTGCAGTGTTTCTCAACCTTGCCAGTTTGAAGATGTGTGGACTTCAACTCCCAGAATTCCACAGCCAGCGTTGCTGGCTGTGGAATTCTGGGAGTTGAAGTCCACACATCTTCAAACTGGCATGGTTGAGAAACACTGAGTTAGTGAGACGGTTGTTAAGTGAATCTGGTTTCCCCATTGACTTTGCTTGTCTGCAGGCCGTCCTGTTGCAATGGATGCCTGCTGCTGAGAAGCCACCCCTGGCTGCCCTGTCGGTCGCCCGCAGGGCCTTGCACCTGAGGAGTGGGCTAACCTTCCTGCTCAGCCAGCCTTTTGTGCAGCTGCCTGGCCTTTGTTACCCCCCCACCCCCACCCCTTGACGACTTGATGCAGCCGGCTCAGAATTTGACATTTTCCTTTCTCAACCTGGCTTGTTTTCTTTCAAATTGTTCAAGAATTGGGGGGGGGGGAGAAGAAGACTCTGTTCCCTTTGCAGATGACAGCGAAAAGCCTGTGATTATAATAGCTAAATGATGGAATTGGCGGTCGTGAGGGGAATGTTCTGCCTTTGCCGTCATCCCCATGGAAACCATTGGTGATGTCAGTTGGGGAAAGAGCACCAAGGGCTTCTATTCTATTTCCTATTTCATTCTTTCTTATTTCCTTCTATCCTATTTCCTATTTCATTCTATCCTATTTCTTATTTCCTATTTCCTATTTCATTCTATCCTATTTTCTATTCTATTCTATTTCCTCCTATTTCATTCTATCCTATTTCCTATTCTATTCTATTCGATTCTGTTTTGTTTTCTGTTTTCTGTTTTCTATTTCATTCTTTCCTATTTCATTCTATCCTATTTCTTATTTCCTATTTCATTTTATCCTATTTCCTATTCTATTTCATTCTATCCTATTTCCTATTCTATTCTATTCTATTCTATTCTATTCTATTCTATTCTATTCTATTCTATTCTATTCTATTCTATTCTATTTCCTCCTATTTCATTCTATCCTATTTTCTATTTGATTGGATTCTGTTTTGTTTTCTGTTTTCTGTTTTCTATTTCATTCTTTCCTATTTCATTCTTTCCTATTTCCTATTTCATTCTATTCTATTCTATTCTATTCTATTCTATTCTATTCTATTCTATTCTATTCTATTCTATTCTATCCTATTTCCTCCTATTTCATTCTATCCTATTTCCTATTTCATTCTATCCTATTTCTTATTTCCTATTTCCTATTTCATTCTATCCTATTTTCTATTCTATTCTATTTCCTCCTATTTCATTCTATCCTATTTTCTATTCTATTCTATTCTATTCTGTTTTGTTTTCTGTTTTCTGTTTTCTATTTCATTCTTTCCTATTTCCTATTTCCTATTTCATTCTTTCCTATTTCCTATTCTATTCTATTCTATTCTATTCTATTCTATTCTATTCTATTCTATTCTATTTCCTCCTATTTCATTCTATCCTATTTCCTATTTCATTCTATCCTATTTCTTATTTCCTATTTTCTATTTCATTCTATCCTATTTCTTATTTCCTATTTCCTATTTCATTCTATCCTATTTTCTATTCTATTCTATTTCCTCCTATTTCATTCTATCCTATTTCCTATTCTATTCTATTCTGTTTTATTTTCTGTTTTCTGTTTTCTATTTCATTCTTTCCTATTTCATTATTTCATTATTTCCTATTTCCTATTTCATTCTATCCTATTTCCTATTCTATTCTATTCTATTCTATTCTATTCTATTTCCTCCAATTTCATTCTATCTTATTTCCTATTTCATTCTATCCTATTTCTTATTTCCTATATCCTATTTCATTCTATCCTATTTCTTATTTCCTATTTCTTATTTCATTCTATCTTATTTCCTATTCTATTCTGTTCTGTTCTGTTCTGTTCTGTTCTGTTCTGTTCTGTTCTGTTTTGTTTTCTGTTTTCTGTTTTCTGTTTCATTCTTTCCTTTTTCCTATTTCCTATTTCCTATCCTATCCTATCCTATCCTATCCTATCCTATCCTATCCTATCCTATCCTATCCTATTCTATTCTATTCTATTCTATTCTTCTATGTAGCTCAACCGTTCCAGATCATACGAACTGTAGATTAACAAAACAGCCTTGCCTTCACACACTGTTGTGCAAATGTGGTCAAGAGATGTGTAACTAACCTGATTGATCGTGTTTTGTGGATTCAACAGACACTTCTGACTGCTTATTACAGTTTGCTGAATGTACAGGTAGAGATATATTTTGATTATGAATGAGGTTTCTTAATCTCAGAGTAATGAAACCGGGTCCATTTATCCAATGGTTGTTCACTTTAAAACTTAGATGTGCCTATGAGTGTACAGAACATCAGCAGCTGTGCTAACTGACCGAGCCGGCATTTTCCTACTTTCTTTGGAGTGAACCAGGGTTTGCAAAAGCTGCAGCAGAGCCACCAAGATGCTTCCTTCTGATTAGAGATTTCTTGGACTGCAGCCATACTTCTTTCCTGAAGGGCAAAAACCCACGAAGAATAACACCCTCTCATAAACAAGTTGGTCTTATTTTAATTTTGCTTTGTTGTACAGGACGATACATCAGCATAAAATATCCCATTGCTTTATGCATTTATAAACATCTTTCTTTGCCTAGCCAGCAGCTGGGGCAGTATATAATAAGCAGACCATAACTAAGCTTCACATCATAAAATAATAAACACAAGTGTGCTGTTGTGAAATCAGCACCATAGTTAAAATTAGGAGGCTGCAGAAATGCAACTGTATTAAAAGAGGGGGAGAAATATATTTATATTAGAGGAGTCCAATATAGAGGAGTCAATGGGTAGAAATTAATCAAGGAGAGAAGCAATTTAGAACTAAGGAGGAATTTCCTGACAGCTAGAACAATTAATCAGTGGAACGACTTGCCTCCAGAAGTTGTAAATGCTCCAACACTGGAAGTTTTTAAGAAGAGATTGGATAACCATTTGTCTGAAATGGCATAGGTTTCCTGCCTAAGCAGGGGGTTGGACTAGAAGACCTCCAAGGTCCCTTCCAACTCTGTTATTCTATTCTATTCTAAAGTCCAGCCCTGCCTTTCTGGGAAGGAATTACAGTTAGCCCTCGAGTAATGACCACAATTGAGCCCAAAATTTATGTTGCTAAGTGAAAGATTTGTTTTGCCCCATTTTACGACATTTTGCCACAGTTCTTAACTGAATTGTTGCAGTTATTAAGTTAGTAACATGGTCATTAAGTGAATCTGGATTCCCCATTGACTTTGCTTGTCAAGAATGCAGGACCCGACAACCGTCATAAATATGAACCAGTTACCAATCGTCTGAATTTTGATCACGTGAGTATGGGGACGTTGCAAAAGAGCCGAGGTGGCGCAGCGGTTAGAGTGGGGTACTGCAGGCCACTTTAGCTGAACTGTGTTCTGCAGGTCAGCGGTTAAAATCTCACCGGCTCAAGGTTGACTCAGCCTTCCATCCTTCCGAGGTAGGTAAAATGGGGACCCAGATTGTTGGGGGCAATATAAATATACATTGCTTACTGGTGTAAACTGCTTAGAGAGTGCTTGCACTGTGAGGTGGTATATAAATGTCACTAATAAATAAATAAATAAACAGTTGTAAGGGTGAAAAATGGCCATAAGTCAATTTTTTTCAGTTCCATTGTAACTTTGAATGGTCGCTAAATGAACTTTTGTAAGTCAAGGACTACCTGTACACAGTTAGCCAAAAATGCTGTTTTTAAAGACTCACCATCCATATTGTTGGAAGCTTGTGCCGAAGCAGATTAGAAATGGAGATGTTGCAGATTTAGACTGTGAATGTTGCAGATTTAGACTGTGAATAAAATGAATATAAATGAAACGAATACCCCTGGAGAGCTGAGCTGGGTTTCCCTCCTTAGTGAGATTCTAGCTGTTAGATTGCTCCAGTTATCCCCTGTTACTATGGTAATTGCAGGTGTAAAGATTAAGTGGCTGTGTTTGCCTACTGGAACTTTGTAGCCTTGGAACATATCAATTATTGATCTTTATATGCATGATGGTAGGAAAAAAAAGTCCTTGAAGAAAGAATAGAGTTTGGTCTTGGTCCCGTGGCATGTCAAAAAAAATCTCTATTTTAGTCAGTTTTATTTGAGATAATTTATAGTTTGGCTTTTCGTTCTTGGCACAGGTCACAGTAACAGATCACTCGATATATACTTGAATTAACAACTTTCGTTTGTGTACAGAAACCTTGGCCAATACTTAAGATGGACAGTTTTGCCTTTTGGGGTCATACGAGGTTTTTCTCTCCCCTACCCAGTGGTGAAATCCAAATTTTTTTAGTACCAGTTCTGTGGGCGTGGCTTGGTGGGCGTGGCAGGGGAAGGATACTGCAAAATCCCCATTCCCTCCCCACTCTGGGGCCAGCCAGAGGTGGTATTTGCTGCTTTCTCTGAACTACTCAAAATTTCCGCTACCGGTTCTCCAGAACCTGTCAGAACCTGCTGGATTTCACCCCTGCTCCTACCCCACATGCTTTGAATATCTGCGTGAAATCTGGCTGAAATCATTCAGCAGGGTCAATGGGGTGAAGGGTCACCCCATTGACCCTCAAACTCTTCTCTCCATCCAGTTCAGTTGATCTGACGATGGAAATGGTCTAGATTGTTGAAGCTCCCTCTAGACATGGGGAGATCTTGTAGAACAGAACAGAATCTGGAAGGGACCTTGGAGGTCTTCTAATCCAGCCCACTGCTCAAGCAGGAAAACCTATACCATTTCAGACAGGTGACTGTCCAGTTAATTGTCCTCACTATTAAGAATTTTCTCCTCAATTCCAGGTTGCTTCTCTCTTTGATCAGTTTCCAACCATTATTTCTTGTCCTGCCCTCTGGTGCTTTGGAGAATAATTTGACCCCCTCTTCTTTGTGGCAGCCCCTCCAATACTGGAATACTGCTATCATGTCACCCCTAATTCTTCTTTTCTTTAGACTAGCCAGATCCAAATCCTGCAGCCGTTCTTCTTATGTTTTAGTCTCCAGGCCTTTGATCATCTTAGTTGCTCTTTTCTGAACTTTTTCCAAGGTCTCAACATCTTTTAAGCAGTTTGTTGACCAAACTTGGTCACACTATTCCAGGTGTGGTCTTACTAGGGTTTTATAAAGCAGCACTGATACTTCATGTGATCTTGATTCTATGCCTCTGTTTATACAACCCAGGATTGTATTAGCTTTTTTGACTGCTGCTGCACACTGCTGGCTCATCTGTTGGTGGATGTTTTATCTTTTATCTACTCAAATTTATGGTATTATGGTTTATGGTCTTGGTCTAGTTTTCACCCTGCATTATTTTATTTATTTATTTATTTGTTTGTTTGTTTGTTTGTTTGTTTGTTTATTTATTTATTTATTTATTTATTTATTTATTTATTTATTTATTTATTTATTTATTTATTTATTTATTTATTTGTGAGACTTATATACCGCCTCAAAGTGCAAGCACTCTCTAAGCGGTTTACACCATTAAGCAATGTATATTTATATTGACCCAACAATCTGGGTCCTCATTTTACCTACCTCGGAAGCGGAATGGGACTGTTCGCCTCCTCCACTCTGCCACACCTGTTTTGTCCCCAGGCTTCCGCCCCCAAACAATCCGGCTCTGCCTTTTCTCCTTGGCCCCTTAGCCTAATGGGCCAAAAAGCCAGTTCACCCCGGGCTTTTGGGCGCACGGGACACTTTGCCCCCAGCCAGAATCCCACCCCCTTGGAAGTAGCCTTTTTAGGAGAAGGAACGGGGACAAGTCTTCCCTCTCTTGCTTAAAAGAGACACGTTTTTCAGATGGTCCCAATGAAAGAAAGGGGAGGGAGGAAGAGTGCTTCTAGTTGGACTCAATGAGATTCCCTCTCTTGCTTAAAACAGACACGTTTTTCAGAGGGTCCCAATGAAGGAAAGGGGAGGGAGGAAGAGTGCTTCTAGCTGGACTCCCTCTCTTCCTTAAAACAGACACGTTTTTCAGAGGGTCCCAATGAAGGAAAGGGGAGGGAGGAAGAGTGCTTCTAGCTGGACTCCCTCTCTTCCTTAAAACAGACACGTTTTTCAGAGGGTCCCAATGAAAGAAACGGGAGGGAGGAACAGTGCTTCCAGCTGGACTCCCTCTCTTCCTTAAAACAGACACGTTTTTCAGAGGGTCCCAATGAAAGAAACGGGAGGGAGGAACAGTGCTTCTAGCTGGACTCCCTCTCTTCCTTAAAACAGACACGTTTTTCAGAGGGTCCCAATGAAGGAAAGGGGAGGGAGGAAGAGTGCTTCTAGTTGGACTCAATGAGATTCCCTCTCTTCCTTAAAACAGACACGTTTTTCAGAGGGTCCCAATGAAAGAAAGGGGAGGGAGGAACAGTGCTTCCAGCTGGACTCCCTCTCTTCCTTAAAACAGACACGTTTTCAGAGGGTCCCAATGAAAGAAACGGGAGGGAGGAACAGTGCTTCCAGCTGGACTCCCTCTCTTCCTTAAAACAGACACGTTTTTCAGAGGGTCCCAATGAAGGAAAGGGGAGGGAGGAAGAGTGCTTCTAGCTGGACTCAATGAGATTCCCTCTCTTGCTTAAAACAGACACGTTTTTCAGAGGGTCCCAATGAAGGAAAGGGGAGGGAGGAAGAGTGCTTCTAGCTGGACTCCCTCTCTTGCTTAAAACACTCTTCCTCCCTCCCCTTTCCTTCATTGGGACCCTCTGAAAAACGTGTCTGTTTTAAGGAAGAGAGGGAGTCCAGCTGGAAGCACTGTTCCTCCCTCCCCTTTCCTTCATTGGGACCCTCTGAAAAACGTGTCTGTTTTAAGCAAGAGAGGGAATCTCATTGAGTCCAACTAGAAGCACTGTTCCTCCCTCCCCTTTCCTTCATTGGGACCCTCTGAAAAACGTGTCTGTTTTAAGGAAGAGAGGGAGTCCAGCTGGAAGCACTGTTCCTCCCTCCCCTTTCTTTCATTGGGACCATCTGAAAAACGTGTCTCTTTTAAGCAAGAGAGGGAAGACTTGTCCCCGTTCCTTCTCCTAAAAAGGCTGCTTCCAAGGGGGTGGGATTCTTGCTCCTCTGATTGGCTGGGGGCAAAGTGTCCCGTGCGCCCAAAAGCCCGGGGTGAACTGGCTTTTTGGCCCGTTAGGCTAAGGGGCCAAGGAGAAAAGGCAGAGCCGGATTGTTTGGGGGCGGAAGCCTGGGGACAAAACAGGTGTGGCAGAGTGGAGGAGGCGAACTGTCCTAGACCCCTCGGAAGGATGGAAGGCTGAGTCAACCCTGAGCCGGTGAGATTTGAACAGCTGAACTGCTGATTGCTTGTGATTGCTTGTGCAGCCTGATATTGATCATTGTTCCATGTTTGTCCTTGGAGGCCCCATGGCTTCTGCCGTGGAGCGTTTCCACCAGCGGATGAAACCATATGGAGTGTTCCATGCCCTGGGAACTTTCAGAGTTGAATACTGTAATCAGAGGTGGGCTGCTGTCGGTTCAGACTGGTTCAGGCGAACCGGTAGTTCCGACCAGCGGGTGGACTCGCCCACCCGCCCCAGCGCTATCCCGTCCTATATTGCTGTGTTTTTGAAGCCTCGCACATGCACGGAAGCTCACATTTTCGGTGCTGGGCGAACCGGTTGTTACATTATGTGACGCCCACCTCTGACTGTAATCCAGTGTTTCTCAACCTTGGCTACTTGAAGGTATGTGGACTTCAACTCCCAGAATTCCCCACAGGCTGTAATTAGTAAAAATCTAATTATAGGACTATTAATTGGCATCAGGATTATGATGACATTTGGAGAAGGAAGCGATTGTTGTATTGCTTTCAGGTTTTTTCAAGCTATCACGATGATTTGAAAGCCTTCATACCTAAAGACTCGATATGGGAAGGAATATTTGGTACTATGTGTTCACAAACTCGGTGGTTGTCTCCTTGTGGAGAATGTTTTGCCCAGGGACACAATGCTTGGCATCCAGTTTGGTATAATTTCTCTCTTGCTGTTTGAAAGACATCTTTAATCAGAACTGTTTTGCTTTCCTCAATTGCTTTGGGCTTGTGTTATTTTGACCTGTTGCTATTTTTTTCACATCGTGGTGTTTGAATGTTAGCTTTTAATTCACTTTCTGGTGTAAATTTTTTGTACTGTAATCCATTATGGGAACATCTTCAGAAATACAGCAAAATCATACACCCCTAAGAGCAATGATTTTACAGAAGGTTATCCCTGTTTAGCATTGTAAGGCTTTCATATAAATTCATTGTCACATACACCTTCTCAGAAATACAGTGTGTTTCATATAGACGACAATCCAGAGAAATGGGCTATCATCTGTGAAAAACTGAGAGGCTTGGCAAGAGACTCAGTTCAGCTCTTGAAAAAGAATGAAGACCGATCAGATAAAACAGAAGAGACTCTGCAAGAGAAATTGGCAATGGAAACAGCTCTCCTGAAGCAAGACACTTTGATCAAAGAACAAACCCAGTGGACAAAAAAAAAAGCCCTCGGAAGGAAGAAAGGTAGAAGATACTTTTCATTACTGGTAGTCAGAAAGAAGTGTCAGGATCTTGCTGAGAGAAGAGACTCTGTGCCTTGAGGAGTTGCAAAGATTGGTTGGGATGTAACCAATCTTTGCTAACCCAGAAGGTTCCCGTAGCTAGTCACACACAACTGAAAGGAATTTAAACATATCATGTTGACGGGTTACTGAGAGCATCATTAGAATGCCCTGGATGACAGACTGCTGGCACAAAAGGTGTAGCACTTCACAGGCAGTGGCAATGATGTCGTCAGCAAGGTGAAAACTAGATTTTATTTATTTATTTATTTATTTATTTGTGAAACATGTAGAAGATAGCAGGTATAGGTATAAACATAAACATAAGCAAAGTAAGTACAGATAAATGAGGACAATAGGACAGTAAGACAGGGACGGTAGGCACGATGGTGTGCTTATGCACACCCCTTGCATCCTGAACATAAATTGTTTCAACTCCTACCCTCAAAACGTCGCTATAGAGCACTGCACACCAAGACAACTAGACACAAGAACAGTTTTTTCCCGAACGCCATCACTCTGCTAAACAAATAATTCCCTCACCACTGTCAACCTATTCACTAGGCTGCATTACTATTACTATTAGTTTTTCTCATCGTTCCTATCACCCATTTCCTCCCACTTATGACTGTATGACTGTAACTTGTTGCTTGTATCCTTACGATTTATATTCATATTGATTGTTTCCTGATTGCTTATTTGTACCCTATGACTATCATTAAGTGTTGTACCTTATGATTCTTGACAAATGTATCTTTTCTTTTATGTACACTGAGAGCATTTGCACCAAAGACAAATTCCTTGTGTGTCCAATCACACTTGGCCAATAAAGAATTCTATTCTATTCTATTCTTAATTACACTTATTTTTTTTTCGTTCAAAGTTTTTTTTTTTGGACGCAAGTCTGATCGGATGGGGAGTGCACTCACAAGGTCAGATGGCTCAGGGACGCTGGTCCCTATGGGAATCCCAGGCACAGATCAATTGGCTGGAACTCCGGGCAGTGTTTCTGGCCCTCAAACAATTCAAGAGTCGGTTAGCAGGACACCACGTCCTGTCAAAAAAAACTTTGAACGGAATACTGTTGCGGTCGGAGAGGAAAACTTTGATGTCTAAGACTTGTCCTTATAGATGGAATGGGAATGTTGCAAGAAGTTTCCTAAATCACTCAATTAAGCACCAGGGGAACTTTGACTTACCAAGGTCATGTCTTTTATTGTTTCCACACTGATCGTCAGAAGATGGGAGAAGTAAGCAAGATGAATTTGAACTCCCAGTACAGGAAGGCAAAAACAGGTGAATGGAGACTTGATGAGACGACACCAAGAGTACTTGCCAGGAACGGTAAAAATAACATTGAAAACCAAAGCTCAGAATAAATTAATACGTTGATTGATTTATATCAGTCCTGACTCCTGAGATGTGTTGAAAATAAAAGGAAGAGGAAAGGATCCACACACCAGCTGCACAACAGAGGTGACAAAATATTAGCAGGGAATAAAGAGACTCAGCTTCTATTTTGGCTCAGATTTCTCCCGAGAGAGTGTGTGTCTTCCACCAGGCAGTTGTGAAGAAGAGGATGAAGAGGCAGGATTGAGCCTTGAGACCTGACAGAAATCTTTAGGGCCAGATGAATTGCACCCTTGCAAGGGGTTAGTGAAGCAGGGTGAAAATAACAAGATGAAATTAAGTGATGAATTCAAAGATATTCTATTAGGAAAGAGAAAGCTGCAGATAGATCCTACAGTGTACTGGTATTTAGGATGTTGGAAGAAATCTCCTTGGTTCATTCCCCGGCTGGGACGCAGTCAGCGGCGCTGAGAAGAAACTGACACAGAAGCAAGCTGCCAGAAAGTGGAGCCCTTTAATTCAGGAAGACAAGAGGACGTACTTTAGTGACTCAGCTCAAGTGCTCCTGGCTAATAATAATAATAATAATAATAATAATTAATAATAATTAATAGTTTATTGTCATTGTACGTATATACACAGTACACCCATACAACGAAATTCACATAACGCTTCAAGACCAGTCCCAACACACATAAGCAATCCCCACCCGCCACGAATTCCCCACCCTGAACCACTCAAACATCCATACAACAGACCAAGTAATACTATCCAACAGCTCACTGATTGTTAAGAGGAGGGGGAACAATCCCCCGTGGAGGTCGATGGATCTTTGCTTCCCTTTTGAAGTCATTCTCATTAGAAAATAAAACCGAGATTCAAATCTAATTAACAAAATATTTATTTCAGTAGAAAATAATAAAAAGAATCCTTAGTAAACTACATCTTATCGGCTAATGAAAAAGTCACTTCTACCTTCAGCAGAAATGGCGAAAGAGAAGGAAGGAGGAAACTTCTGGAATGCAGGCATGCGTAATAGAACATATCATACGTCTGCTTGACCATAAATACAAGAAACAGTAGAAAACATAGAGATGCACAAACTGACAATATTCACATCGTGACACTGATGGTGACCCTTCAATTCATTATTAAGTGCAATTATAGCTCTAGGATAAAAACTATTCAGAAAGCGTGTGGTCCGAGTTTTGATTGTTCTGTATCTTCTGCCAGAAGGCAACAGTTCAAAAAGATTGTAAGCAGGATGAGAAGAGTCTCTGAGAATATTGTGCAACTTCCTAGAACAGCGAGATGCAGAGATATCGTCCAGGGCTGGTAGCTGGAGCCCAATGATATTCTGGGCAGTTGTAATTATTCTCTGTAGAGCTTTTTTGCCTGCTGCAGAGCTGCTTCCATGCCATGCTAGAATACCATATGTCAGGACACTTTCAATGGTGCTGCGATAGTAGGACAACAGTAGATGCTGAGATAGATTTATCTTCCTGAGCATTCTCAGGAAGTACAGCCTCTTCTGAGCCTTCTTCACGAGCATGTTTACGTTCATAGTCCATGAGAGGTCCTCTGAGATATCAATACCCAGAAATTTAAAACTACTAACCCTCTCCACCTCCTCGCCATCTATGTGCAATGGTAAATGTGCATCTCTCTTTTTCCTAAAGTCAATTATCAGTTCTTTAGTTTTTTTGGTGTTAAGTATAAGATTATTCTCTTTACACCACAATATCAACCCTTGTACTTCCTTTCTATAAGCAGACTCATTGTTCTTGTTAATGAGCCCCACCACTGTCGTATCGTCCGCAAACTTAATAATTGTGTTGGTATTATACAATGGGGTGCAGTCATATGTATACAAGGAATATAGGAAAGGGCTTAGCACACAACCCTGGGGGGCTCCTGTGCTTAATGTCAGAATGGAAGAATGATGAGATCCCATCCTTACTGACTGTGGCCTATCTGTCAAAAAATCCTTTATCCACAAACAAATCCTCTGATCTATACCCAAATTTGACATTTTAAGAAACAACCTATTGGGTAGAATGGTGTTAAAGGCAGAGCTATAATCCACAAATAACAGCCTTACATAAGTTCCCTGTTGTTCCAAATGATTCAATACAGTATGAATAACAATAGTCATAGCATCATCAGTTGATCTATTGCTCCTATATGCAAATTGATATGGATCCAAAGTAGATGGAAGACCAACCTTAATATAGTTCAACACCAATTTCTCAAAACATTTCATGACAACAGATGTCAAAGCTACTGGTCTATAATTATTAAGGGATGCCACTGCTGTCTGCTTGGGGACTGGCACTATAATGGATGTCTTCAGGCAGGTAGGGATAGAGCACCGCAACAGGGATAGATTGAAAATATCCGTGAACACTCCAGCTAGCTCTGCAGCACAGTCCCTAACAACACGACCCTTGATTCCATCAGGCCCAGCTGCCTTCCGGATATTAACATTCTGGAAAGCGCGTCTCACGTCAGATATCTGCAGTAGAAGTGGTTGTCTATCAGTGGTAGATGTTAGTGATGTTCTATCAGTGGTAAATGCTGGAAGGATGGTCGTTCCTGTTTCCACCTCAAAACGACTGAAGAATTGATTTAGCTGCTCAACCAAAGAATCACTACCACTGGACAAGCTGTTTTTATTTCTCTGCCCCGTGATTTGTCTCAGGTCTTGCCATACCCGACGAGAGTCCAAGTTCTCAAAAAGATGTTCAATCCTCTGTCCGTATGTAGCTTTAGCGTCCCTGATACCCTTTTTCAATTTAGCTCTTGCCTCACTATACTATAGCGCAGTGATGGCGAACCTTTTTTCCCTCGGGTGCCAAAAATGCGTGCGCGCGTGCTGTCACGCATGTGTGAGTGCCCACACCCATAATTCAATGCCTGGGGAGGGTGAAAACGGCCTCTCCCGCCCCCGCAGAGGGGCCTTCCTCTGGAGGCTGGAAATGGCCCATTTCCCGACTTCCGGTGGGCCTGGTAGGCCCGTTTTTCGCCCTCCCCAGGCTCCAGAGGCTTCCCTGGAGCCTGGGGAGGGCGAAAACACCCCCTCGGAGGCTCTCTGGAAACCTAAAATGCCTTCACAGAGCCTCCACACGAGCCAAAAATCAGCTGGCCGGCACGCACATGCATGCTGGAGTTGAGCTAGGGCAACGGCTCACGTGCCAGCAGATATGGCTCCGTGTGCCACCTGTGGCACGGGTGCCATAGGTTCGCCATCACTGCTATAGCGCATCATCAGAATGGAAAGCAGCATTTCTAGCTTTCAATAAAAGACGCACTTCTCTATTTATCCAGGGCTTGTTGTTAGGGAACACCCGTACTTGTCTGGAGGTAGTGACAACATCAATATAGCATTTGATATAAAACAGTACTGTTGAAGGCTAGCTAGCGGATTGGGATGGCAAGCCTGTACCTTTTTATACTTAATTTTCCTTTGAAGCTCCTGCAGTTTGATGGGTTTTGATGTGCCTCTAGCTGAAGTGATTGCCCTGGGTTTTTGTTTTTCTGCTTAATGGGTTAATCTTGGTCCTAGGTCTTTTGTTTTTTCCTATCCTAGGGGTTAATCCTGTCTGGGAGGCAGAAAAGTGGTGTTCTGGTGTGCCTTAGTGAGTTATTTTTTTTAGCCTAATCCCATTTATCTTTATGGCCCTACTCAAGTGTTTCCAGGCTGCTTTTTGTGATCAGGTTTTGTTATTTCTTGTAACAACCATTAACGGCTTTTGGTAGCAAGCCCAGCCTTTCAATTAGCCTGAGTGGCTGCTCTGAGTTTCCCTCTCAGCTAATGCTTTTGCTTTGGGGTTTTGAATTTTTTATAGGGGAATGGCTGTTTTAAGTTTTCTGCATTGTTTTAGTGGTTCTTGGCCCTGTCCTTTTGGACAGTGTCCTAGACCACAAGGATAAAGATCCTGAAAACTGAAAATAAGCCAGCAGTGTGATGTGGCTGCAAAACAGACAAATGCAATCTTAGGCTGCGTCAATAATAGGGTTTCCAAATCATTGGAAGCAGTCAGACCCACACCTCAAGTTTTCTGTCAGGTTCTAGCAAGCGGATACTCATCAGCCTTGGTCGGTGGGTGCCTTCCCCTTTTGCATCTCCATAGAAAACTTCTGCTGACCACCATCTGCACACCAGCCATACAATAATATAAACCTTGCAAAGTCCACTATCTTCTGCTGCACCGAGGAGATGACCTTCAGAAAGACATGTCTGGCTTCTGCTGTCACCTAGCAATTAACCCCTCAGGATCATAAGCTAATTGGGAATACAATACCCATCATTACCTGCTGGAGCCATCAAGATGCAGTTCAGGATTTAATTGATTCTGATGCCAGCTGGCAGAAGAGAAAACCAGCTCTGCTGAGATGTTCACAATTATCAGGGAAAAGGGAAAAGGTCTGGAACCTGTTTTCTGAGCTTGTAAACTGCAGGACAGGAGTAAAGGATCTAAGTTACAGAGAGACCTATTCCAGTTGAATGTTGCAGAAAATGTCTTAAGAAGAACAGGAGTTTGTCAGTGGATCTAAAAAGATGCTCTCCTTCCTTAGAGATGTTCAAGCAGAGGCTGAACAGGTATAATCTGGGATGCCTTGATTTTGACTTGATGGCCCCATACATAGAATAGAATAGAATAGAATAGAATAGAATAGAATAGAATAGAATAGAATAGAATAGAATTCTTTATTGGCCAAGTGTGATTGGACACACAAGGAATTTGTCTTTGGTGCATATGCTCTCAGTGTACATAAAAGAAAAGATACATTTGTCAAGAATCATGAGGTACAACAATGATTGTCATAGGGTACAAATAAACAATCAGGAAACAATCAATATTAATATAAATCGTAAGGATACAAGCAACAAGTTACAGTCATACAGTCATAAGTGGGAGGAGATGGGTGATAGGAATGATGAGAAGACTAATAGTAATAGTAATGCAGCCATAATGAATAGTTTGACAGTGGTGAGGGAATTATTTGTTTAGCAGAGTGATGGCGTTCGGGAAAAAACTGTTCTTGTGTCTAGTTGTCTTGGTGTGCAGTGCTCTATAGCGACGTTTTGAGGGTAGGAGTTGAAACAATTTATGTCCCCAGGATGTGAGGGGTCTGTAAATTTTTTCACAGCCCTCTTTTTGATTTGTGCAGTATACAGGTTTGGTAATCTGTGACTCTGTGAAAATCAATTGGTTGGCCTTTAAGGTGCTATGATATTGTTTTTTTAAAAAAACACCAAAAAGTACAGAAAGGAAGGAGGAAGGAAGGAAGGAAGGAAGGAAGGAAGGAAGGAAGTTGAAGGAGGGGGGAGGAAGGGGAAGGGGAAGGGGAAGGAGAGAAGGGAAGGGAAGGAAAGGAAAGAAGGAAAGGAAAGGAGGAAACCCTATCCTTGCAAAAAGTATCTGGGTGTTGTAGTAGACCACAAATTAAAGATAAGCCACCAATGTTTTACAGCTGCTAAAAGAGCTAATGCAACTTTGGGAAGCATCAATAGAGGTATAGTATCAGGGGAAGTGAGTGCAATGGTTAGAGCACCCCTGGAATTCTGGGTCCGGTTCTAGCCACCACAATAGAAAATGGATGCCGAGGAACTTGAAAGGGTGCAGAGAAGAGCATGGTGAGGGGTTGGGTGGATATGAAGAAGAGTTAAAGAGATTGGGACCAGGCATGTCTTCCTGAAGACTACATGGACTTCCTGAAGTCACAGGATTTCTTCTCTGTAGTGCTTGAGAATTTCCTGGCTGAATACAGCAGACTAGAGATGTGAAGGCCCAGAAAAAAACAGGAAAATTTTGAAAAAAAAACCAGGTTTTTTTCCATTTTTTTCCTGAAGGCTTTTTTGTTTTTTCCCCCAAAATTGGAAAAATTGAAAAAAGAAAAAAAACATTGTGGAATATTTTATTTTAACATGATGAATAAAATATTTTAAGACAGGGTGTTCAAATATTTTCCAAATCATTTCTAAAAAAAATGTATGATATCACATTATTCTAATTTCTGTGCACTGAGTGAGGACAAGCAAGTCCTAGGTAACAAACTGAACCCTCCAATGCAAGAACAGTATGCATTTCTTCCTTTAGGAGGTGCTGCTATTGTAACAAGAAAAAGGTTTCAGTTTTGCTTTTGCATGTTAGTGGGTGTGTTTGGTTTGTTCTGTCCTCTTCACTAGGCCTCAAAAACATTGGAAGAAAATACAGAGCAACAAAAAGGGCCTGAAAGTAAACTAGTAAGCAGTTCAGGAGATTGTTGCTCCCTGAGCAACAATTTATTTGTATATTTACAAATAAATATTATAAAAAAGTAAATTCTGTTTGTGATAATTGTTTGGCTACACTATATTTTTAATACGCTAGTTGTGATAATTTTATGCCAAGTCAAATTGTCCATAGTCATATTTTATGTTCCTAAAGTAACAGAATGACTTTCAATCTTAAAAAGACAAAAAAGTGCTAATGTAGAATTTTTTTCAATTGTTCCAAAAAGTTCCGTTTCCCCCCCGAAAAAAAACGGAAAAAACCCGGGGTTTTTTCCGAGCTTCAAAATTTCTGGAAATTTTACATCTCTACAGCGGACCGAGTTCGCCTTCTGGAGTTGAGGGGGCTCATCGGCGGGAGGCTTTCCAAGGTTGGGCAACCATTTGTCTGGAATGGTCTGAGGATTTTTGGAACAAACACAATGGCAATTAATAATCCACAGAGTCATGGTTTGATTAACTGTGGCTTATTAAATCAGGGTTTACCTGGGATCACACTACCAATTAGACTATAAATCACAGCTTTAAAACCAAAATAGTCAATCTACACATCACATTATGCCCCACATCGTCAAACCACGTTATACATAAGCAAGTTTACATGTGTTTTTACCAAGGGCTACAGATGGAAGGTGAGCCAGGACTCGTGCCTCCTTTGGGGGTGCATTCGAAAGGGGGGAAGAGCGATGCACCCGAGGCGTCTTCTGAGAGGGCAGGAGGGGGGGATCTGGGGACCTGCTGCTAAGCATCGTCTGCCGGCCCCTCCAGCTCCGTGTGAGACACGCTTCCTTCCCACGTTCCCCGTATGGAATAATTCATTGCTGAGAGAGCAGCATCACTTGCCTGACCTTTATGGATCTGGGAGAGAAATACAATATTTTTAGCTTTGGGTAAGCATCCAATTATTGGCTGAGAAGATGGGAAATCAGCCGTCAATCTGCCTGAAGATCTTGGAGAGCCAACTCTTTGGGGGGTACAGTGGTGCTGCTGCTGCCCTCCCCCTCCCTCCCTTCTCCCTCCCTCCCTCCTTTCTCCCTCCCTCCCTCCCTCCCTCCGTTCTCCCTCAACCTTCCTCCCCCTCCCTCTCTCCTCCCTCCCTCCCTTCTCCCTGTCCCTCCCTCTCCTTCCTCCCTCTCCCTCCTCTCTATCCCTCCCTCCCTCTCTTCTCCCTCCCTCCCTTCTCCCTCCCCCTTCCTCCCCCTCCCTCTCTCCTCCCTCCCTCCCTTCTCCCTCTCTCTCCTTCCTTCCTCCCTCTCCCTCCCTCCCTCCATTCCTCCCTCTCCTCCCTCCCTTCTTCCTCTCCCTCCCTCCCTCTCCTTCCTTCTTTCCTTCCTTCCTCCCTCCCTCTCTCTCCTCCCTCCCTTCCATCTTCCCCTCAATGGGGCATCCACCGAGAGCTTTATGGGACCCAGAGGCTGCCTTTCCTCCCCTTTAAAACTCAGCAATGACTTGCACCAGGAAGGCCCCTTTCAAGTAGGGTGGGGTCATGTAGTAATGGCCTTGGTGTCCCATTTTGTCAATTTCACTGCCTTTCTTCAGAAACGGGTCTTCCTTGCCCCCCTCCCCTCCCCCTTACAGGTAGTCTTCGATTTACAACCCCAGTTGGGGCCAGAATTTCCATGGCTAAGCAAGGTGAGTTAAGTGAGTTACACCTGATCTGCAACCTTCTTCGCTGTGGATGTTAATCCCTGCAGTTGTAAAGAGAATCATGCAGTCATTAAGCGAATCTCTGGCTTTCCCTTTGACCTTGCTTGTCGGAAGCTGGCTGGGAAGGCTGCAACCATTGTAAATACATGCCGGTTGCCCAATTGTAGGAATGCTGCAATGGTCGTAAATGCGAGGAATGGTTGTAAGTCACTTTTTTCAATGCCGTTGCAACTTCAAATGGTCACTAAATGAATGGTTGCAAGGTCGAGGACCACCTGTAACTTCTACACCTTTGCTAAACACTTGACATGGACCGTCTGGGGCACATTTGTGGACTGGTGAGCCTGAACACAGGACCCGGCTGGAAAGGGCCAGCTGGCAATCAAGGTTCAAAGACCCGATGCCACGTCTTGGGAGGGAGCCTGGTCAGTGCCCCCATCTTTGGCTTTCAGACATTTTGGCCTCGGCAAAGGACAAGCATCTCCTTAAAACATAGCTGTCCAGAGCCAGAAGGTGAAGATACAACACTGGGGAGCAAGGGCAACTGGTTAAGCCTGCTCATATTTGGAATTTTACCTCAAATCCGACAGAAACGACACGTTTTCCTGTCAAATTTGAGCACATGTGGGGACTAAGTGTGGCCCAACGTAGGTGACTGTCAGACAGTGATTTTATATTGCCTGTTATATGTATATGCAGGGAGCTGCATCCCTATCAAATATAATGGTTTATTCCTGAGCACGTGATTAATATGTTCCCAGTACGCATGTGTACATTCCTTTCTTTGATCCGTCCTTCTATTTCAACTTCTGTAAGAAGCAAGACGTGTTTTTATAGCTAAGATGTGATTAATGAGAATTTATTGTTTTTGTACCAAAATAAATATTTTCTACTTAGAACTTTAAACTGCGGTTTCTTTTCTAATGTCAGAGTTCCAGGGAAAGATCTATTTCGCCTCTGATGAGAGTTATTCTTATCTGTCAGTGACCTCCCAGCCCTGTCCTAGAGCTTGCAAGAACCTCACGGGTCTCCAACCTCGGCAACTTTAAGACTTGTGGACTTCAACTCCCAGAATTCCTCAGCCAGCTTTGCTGACTGAGGAATTCTGGGAGTTGAAGTCCACAAGTCTTAAAGCTGCCGAGGTTGGAGACCCCCGCGAATCCAGGCCTTCAGAAGGCTGAGATCATCTTATGAGGAAGAGGAGGAGGAGGAGGAGGAGGAAGAGGTGCCTGGAAAGTACACTCAAAAAGTTAGGATGGCAGCCATGATGGTGCAGAGGTCACACCTGCTTTTTTAGGGATATTGCTCCCTGCAGACCCCCCAGGAGAATCCTGTATATCTCCCCTTCACAAGACTCCGGGAACCTGGACACGAAGTTTTGGGAGGAGGGGGCTCCATGGATGTCTTGAGAAATGCTGTTTTCTAGCCGGTTGCCAGGCTTCTGTGTCCTTGCCAGCCTGTCTGGTTTGTTCGCCACAATCACCCGCTTTGGGCTTTGCCAATTCAAAGCCAAATGCCCCCCTCCCTCCCCCCCCCGGCAGCTTTTTCCATTTCGCAGGTTGCATCCAACAGCATCGCTATGGCAACCACTTAGGAATGGCTCCATCTTAGCAACTCGCTTTGAACAGTTGCTCTGAGCACAACCGTCGGGCAGGTTTTCAGGGTCTACAGAGAGCAAACCTTCCAGTTGTTGCTCTTAATTTTACCTCAGATTTTGAAGCAAAGGGATGAGAGAAAGAGGGAGGAAAGTTTCTTTCTTTTCTTTTCTTTTCTTTTCTTTTCTTTTTTCTTTTCTTTTCTTTTCTTTTCTCTTTTTTCTTTCTTTCTTTCTTTCTTTCTTTCTTTCTTTCTTTCTTTCTTTCTTTCTTTCTTTCTCTTTCTCTCTCTCTCTCTCTCTCTCTCTCTCTCTCTCTCTCTCTCTCTCTCTCTCTCTCTCTCTCTCTCTCTCTCTCTCTCTCTTTCTCTCTCTCTCTCTCTCTCTCTCCAATCCCGTTCTGCTT
The DNA here is from genome assembly GCA_023053685.1 of Diadophis punctatus similis. NCBI lineage: Eukaryota > Metazoa > Chordata > Lepidosauria > Squamata > Dipsadidae > Diadophis > Diadophis punctatus. The sequence goes on from JALIGW010000018.1 coordinate 3,447,784, forward strand.
TCATTCTTTTTCCTCAATTCCTGCATTGAATTGGAATATTTTCAATTCCTGCAATGAATTTTGCTCCATCTTAAGCTCTAAACAACATTAGAAAGGTAGAGAAACGCACAGCTGGAAAGGAAAAAAACTTACAGTCCCCCCTCATTTTAACAGATGCCTTGTATCTCTGTAAAAATGGATTAAAAAGAATAATGAAACATGTCCTAATGTTTTTCTTTCTAAATGATGCATAGAACATTAAGATGAAATTTGTTGTTTTAAATCAAGAAATTTACTAGAACATAAAAATCTAGAGATATTTAGATATCTGGTTAGATACTTACATATCTATATCTATTTAATAAATTAGATATAGATAAATGAGATATATATCTAATCTACTAGAATATAACAATTTAGAGATACAGTATTTGATTCAGTATAGGCATATCTTGACATTAATGGCAAATAATGCAAGGATGAAAATAAATAGAATAGTATTTTAAAATCGGGCAGTGACATTGCTTGGACAATGTTTTTTGAGGTCAAAGTTATATTTTGAGAAGGACTCCTCACTTTTTCCTGAAAATTAGTGCTTGCTTTATTTATCTAGAAACATTTTACAGTATTTGTTTTGGAACAGTGCGGATGGTTTAAAATTATTGTCTAAGTAAACTATATTTTTCAGATCGGTGTACACTAGCTGGACTTTTGTGAGCAAATCAAGTTTTACACATTAATTTTTATAAGTAAATTCTGTTTTTTTAATAAGTAATGCAACTGAACAGTGAGTGTAATCTCAGTCAATCAGACAGTTTCTGCAAAATTCCAAAAAAGATATGATGGGAGAGATACGGCTTCCTTCTCGATATGTTTGTACGCCACAAATAGTAGTGGGTCTCTATGGGGACACATTGTAAGGCCTCTCCTCCATGCAGTCACATGACCATGAAGCCATGCCCACCATCACATGACCATCAAGCCACTCCCACCCGGTCACATGACCATCAAGCCACATCCACAAAATTAAGCAGCGCCCACAAAATTAAGCCATGCCCACAGAGTGGTAGTAAAAAATTTAGGAATCCGCCCCTGTGTCAGAGGGCAGGTACCATAATGCAGTGTTTCCCAACCTTGGCAATTTGAAGATATCTGGACTTCAACTCCCAAAATTCCCCAGCCAGCATTCGCTGGCTGGGGAATTCTGGGAGTTGAAGTCCAGACATATTCAAGTTGCCAAGGTTGGGAAACACTGCCATAATGCTCCCATAGCACTTCACCTGTATCCATGGAGCACAGTAAAAGTTGAGTTGATCGCACATTTTCTTTTCTATCATTGATTTTCTCCGACACTGGGGCAGATCTTATTTTTTTTTCTCTTCTAGCAGCGATCTGTAGCTAAGCAGATTGATCCATATGGTGATTTCCTTAGCTCGTAGAATGGAAGGATCTTTTGTGCAAAGTTTGGATGTCTAACTTAAAGTATGCAACAGAATTGAAAAATAAACCTGAGTGATGTACAAGGTTGTGGGTGTTTGTCTCTGCTTGCCTTTATATATTTGGGGAAAGGAGAAGAAAATGATAGTCATACAGATACATAGATGCTATAAGTAAGCATAAATATTCGTAATTAGCAAACCTCAAGTTAATAATAATAATAATAATAACAGAGTTGGAAGGGACCTTGGAGGTCTTCTAGTCCAACCCCCTGCTTACGCAGGAAACCCTACACTACTTCAGACAGATGGTTATCCAACATCTTCTTAAAAATGTCTAGTGTTGGAGCATTCACAACTTCTGGAGGTAAGCTGTTCCACTGATTAATTGTTCTAACTGTCAGGAAATTTCTCCTTAGTTCTAAGTTGCTTCTCTCCTTGATTAGTTTCCACCCATTGCTTCTTGTTCTACCCCCAGGTGCCTTGGAGAAAAGTTTGACTCCCTCTTCTTTGTGGCGACCCCTGAGATATTGGAACACTGCTATCATGTCACCCCTAGTCCTTCTTTTCATTAAACTAGACATACCCAGTTCCTGCAACCGTTCTTCATATGTTTTAGCCTCCAGTCCCCTAATAATTTTTGTTGCTCTTCTCTGCACTCTTTCTAGAGTCTCAACATCCTTTTTACATCGTGGCGACCAAAACTGTATGCAGTATTCCAAATGTGGCCTTACCAAGGCATTATAAAGTGGTATTAACACTTCGCGTGATCTTGATTCTATCCCTCTGTTAATGCAGCCTAGAACTCTGCTGGCTTTTTTGGCAGCTGCTGCACACTGCTGGCTCATGTTTAAATGGTTGTCCACTAGACTCCAAGATCCCTCTCACAGTTACTACTGTTGAGCAAGGTATCACATATACTGTACCTGTGCAAAGTTACTTTCTCACTTATCTGTTACTATCCTCAAGAAAGAGTCATTGTCTTAGTAAAGATGAAACATATCAATTATGTTGCCGTAGCAGTTTTGATACATCTTACTGAGAACTGAAAATGTAATGAAAACCAAAGACTTCAAGGTTGCCTCAATTAGCAAACCTTCCTTCTATGTTTCTGTCTTCCTAACACTCTCTCTACTCCAAGAACTTGTTTTTCCCCACAACTGTAACACTTCATTCCATCTGCAGCCCCTGAGGTGCATTGGGCTGTGGCCTCACAATCATTAGGTAGTGAGTTCGGTCCTAGGTAGAGGCAGATGTAGGTATTTGTATTTGTTTATTTGTCAAGCATATATGATTATAAGCAAAGTACAAACAGTAAAACATGATTGAATATATATGTAATATTACAAGCATGAATAAGAGTAAAAGAGGTATGATTATATGGGTACATAGGGCAGGAACGGTAGGCACGATTGTGCGCTTATGCACTCCCCTTACTGACCTCTTAGGAATGGGGTGAGGTCAATGGTAGATAATCTGAGGTTGAAGTTTTTAGGGTTTGGGGAAGAAACTACTGAGTCAGGTAAAGTGTTCCAGGCGTTGACCACTCTGTTGTTGAAGTCGATTTTTTTGCAATCAAGTCTGGAGCGGTTTACATTAAGTTTCTATCTATTATGAGCTCGTGTATTATTGCGGTTGAAGCTGAAATAGTCGTTAATGGGTAGGACATTGAGGCGGATAATTTTGTGAGCTACACTTAGGTCAGATCGAAGGCGGCGGAGTTCTAAATTTTGAAGTCCTAAAATTTCAAGTCTGGTTTCATAAGGAATTCTGTTGTGAACAGAAGAATGTAATACTCTTCTTGTGAAGTATCGCTGGACATTCTCAATTGTGTTAATGTCTGATATGTAGTGTGGGTTCCAGACTGATGAGCTGTATTCAAGGATCGGTCTAGCAAATGTTTTGTATGCTCTGGTTAAGAGTACAATGTTACCAGAGAAGAAGCTGCGCAAGATTAGATTAGCCACTCTTAATGCCTTCTTTGCTATGTAGTTGCAGTGGGCTCTGGCACTTAGATCGTTTGAGATGAGTACTCCGAGGTCCTTTACTGAGTGAGGATCATCATCAAGGTCATGATCATTAAGTTTGTATTTGGTGTTTTGATTATTTTTGCCAATGTCTCCTGCTTGGGCAGGTGGTTGGACTAGATGACCTGTAAGGTCCCTTCCAACTCTGTTAATCTGTTAACTTGCTAAGAGTAGAACTGTCTGCATCTTGTCTTGCCTCCCTGGGTCAGAATGCCAGTGTTGGCTCTTTTATGAACCTGTCTGTGCTTGAAAGTTGCTGATTTTTGAAGCCCTGGATTGAGCCTACGATGGGGAGCCTGGGAGGACGTCCCCAAGAGGGTCTCTAAGTCACTGTGGAGTTACAGTGCTTCCCAAGACCCCTGACAACACATCTGGACCTGGCATTTCTCTTTAAAGACAGGGGTTGACCATCAATGGTCTGGGTCTAGGACAATTGGCCCCAGCCACATGGCCCTGGTCACTTCACTGCAGCCCCCCTGCCCCATCTGACCCACCACAGCTGAGGTTCCCCCTCCACACCACCCTGTCCTTCCATCCCCCCTCACTCCACCACAGTGGGGGACAAGGGGCAGGGGAGGGCCAATGTGTGAGGGACACCCAGGGCTTGGAGTCAATGGTGGTGCAGTGGGGGATGGGCAGACGTGGCAGTGTGGCAGGGGAGTGGGAGTTGCAGTGAGTCAGCCTGAGAAGGGGTGCCATGGTGAAGTGGCCAGGGCCACGTGGCTGTGGCCAATGGTCCCATTCTGCAATGGCCATGTAAAAGAATGCTTATTTTACGGGAAAATGAGAAAAATAAATCGCAAACTCTCCAATTGACATAAAGTATGAAAATATATTCTCGGATACATCAAAATGGTGCAAAGGAGCAGAAGATCCGTGCCACCTTCCTATGTGACAGCCTTCTGCAGTGGTCACATTCGGAAGGTCAGAAAGAAATGCTTTTAAAAATAGGCGCAGCACCTCTCAAGCTGTTGAAGGAAGCTGCTCTTAGTCTGCGTTGATATTTACAGGTTTGAGTGGCTTTTAATGTTCTTCTGAGCCTTAATTGTATTTAGTGGTTAATTTGTTTTTAGTTTGTTTGTGCTGATGTTTCCTTCTTGTAATCTATCTCAAGAAGGCAATTGTCCTTTTTAAGGAGCTGGCAAGTATTTAAATATTTTGAACAGCAGGGCAGACAAGCATTCACCAAAATTGTTCTATTTATAGGGATTCTGCAAATTCACATCCAATCCTTCTGGAGATACCAGCTTGGATAATCCTTTTTCTCCTGAAGAGCACATCACTTCCTTTTAACAGGGGTGGGTGGGGGGGAAATGCAGAAAATTTGGGGGAAATTGAAATAGATACAGTACTTATTTTAGCACCTTTAGAAATCTGAAATCATTTTATAAAAATGCTAGGTATACACGATAAAATATATTAAAGAATAACAGTTTGCTTACAAACATATATTTGGTATTGCTAAGTGTAAATGTATTGATTGGATTTAGTTTAAAATGTTTAGATTTGATTTGTTTCTTGTCTTGCAGAATGTTAAAATTGAAATTTTTAATTTTGTTTTAAAAGGGCAACAAGCTACTGAGGTTTAAGAAATGTGTAATGCATTTTGCTTGTTTAGAAGAAGCAAGCAGTCAAACAGTTAATACCGAAAGGAAAATAAACCATAAACATAGTCAAACAATAGAAATAGAAAGTTGAGGTGGTGTGGATTTTATCCTGCAATATAACAAATACACAGAAAGCACTAATTTTCAGAAAACAACCCGAGAAAGAAGCTTTGAAAACATATTTGACCATTTCAATCTAATTAGCCTTATTGATTCTTTATTTTTATTCTTTTCATGAGCTTCTGATAACAAAGGATTGTCTGCATTGAGAGCAGCTTTTCCCTCCTTTTACAAATTAGTGATTTCTTGATTTGTTGTATCATAGCCCTATTATATAGGAAAAGAAATCAGCAAATCAGACTATTTTAAAAAAGTTTTCAGGAAAAAAAAATTTTAACCCCAAATTTACACTCCCCACCCACCCCTGGATCTTCAGTTCTGTAGTGCCAATGTGTCCTTCGGCCCCAGTCAGAATGACAGTTTCTGTTTCTCTAAAAGTTTACAGAACTTTTCCAGGAGATCCAGAAGCTGTGGGAGAACCTTCTTTGCTCTTGCATCTCTGCTCATGTCTTGAGCCCCCCCCCCCAAATCTACAAAATGCAGTTTTATCTTAACTATGCCAAGGTCCTGCCCACAGCAGTTGCTGGAGCTGTTTGAGGGATCCATTTTAAGGCTATCACTACCTCTTTAATAATAAGTTATGTAATTATATACTAATTAATTAATCAGTTTTACTTAAGTAATTAACTGTATGTCCTCCATATCCTAGGGGTCCCAAAGACCTAAGCATTAATTAATTACTCTTTTCTGTAATGCCCTAAGAGGCAATGGATGGTGCAGTCAAATACATAGCACTAGCAATAGCACTTAGACTTATACACCGGTTCATAGTTACAGTACTCCTTAAGCGGTTTACAGAGTCAGTCTATTGCCCCTGAAGGGACGTAGTGACAGGACTTAATCTAACCTTTGTTATTTGCTTCTGTTAAGAATTGCTTGTGCTATTTTGCTACTGTTAGGAATTATTTATTAGGAATTAATTCTGTAACCCTCGCATAGTAAGAATTGTAACCTTTGCTATCTGCTTTCTCGCTTCTGTTGTTTGCTTCAAAGCTAGGCACATCCTTGGTGAGTAAATAAGAAAGAGAACAAAACTGTTAGCCAGGAACATCCTGCTCCATAGATAACAGGGGCCAGAGCAGAGGGTTGCCCAGGAGCATGAACACACAAGGCTAGAAGGGATGCTCTGTAAGATAACAAATACATGGACAGAATATGGACAAAGAATGGATAAGGGGGCATGGGCAAGACATTGCCCATGTTGGGTAACAAACTTTTGTCTCTGATTGGCTAAATGCGGGTATAAGATGTTGGGGTCACACTCTTCTCGGGTGTGGCTTTTTCCTTGCATGGTGGTTGTCTATATGCCATGGAATAAGTCCACTCAGCTCTTTGTACAAATAAAAGCTGTTATTTTTCCAAGCCTCTTCTTGAGTCTCTCTCTCTTTGGCATTCTGGTGACTCAAGTACATTTTTGGGACCTTACACCTCCAACAATCTGGGTCCTCATTTTGCCGACCTTGGAAGCATGGAAAGCAGAGTCAACCTTGAGCTGGTCAGGATCGAACTCCTGGCACTGGGCAGATTCAGAGTTTAAATAGAGAAAGGGATAGTGATTGATCTAGAAAATCCTGATATGGCTTTTCTCTCTACCAATGAGTAACTTTTCCCTACCGGAACATACCGTATTTTTCGGAGTATAAGACGCACCCTTTTTCTTCCTAAAAGTGGCTGAAAATTTGGGTGTGTCTTATACTTCGAATGTAGCTTTTTTTTCCAGCCCTAACTAGGTGCTAACAGATCTTCCCAGCTCTTACCTTGTAGGCTTTTTCATTGTTACTCTCTCCAAAGAATGTTTTTCCAGCCCTAAGTCTTTGAAGGGTTTTTTTTCATTGCTCTACTTGCTCCAATAAGTTTTTTTCTAGCCCTAACCAGGTGCTAACTATCTTCCCAGCTCTTACCGGCTTGCAGGCTCTTTCATTGTTACTCTCTCAGAAGAAGGTTTTTTTCAGCCCTAACCAGGGGATAAAATAATGTGCTGAAGCTGACCAGACTAAGGACGCTAGCCAGATGAATACCTGGTAGGCAGATTGTTTTCCCCTATTTTCCTCCCCAAAAACTAAGGTGCGTCTTATACTCCGGTGCGTCTTATACTTCGAAAAATACGGTATTTATTTTTCTTCCTGTACAAAGACCTTCCTTCCTTACTGCCCCCTTTTCCTTTCTTCCTTCCATCCATTATAGATAAGGACTGTAACAAACCATCTCATTCAGTTTTGCTTTTTTTTTTTCTTGCTTTTGTGATTTGATCAAACTGAACCTCATGGGGTTTTTGTGGGAGATGCTCTTCATGTCGCCCAGAATGAGTGTGATTCACTCCTTAATTAGGTATGGTACGATATAATGCTTTGCGCACATTGAAAGAAACTTGATGATAATCTCAGAAAGGTCTGGCTCTGTTCTCCGATTTTCTTTTTGGAAGGTGTTGCTTGCAATCTCCTTTTCTTTGATGTGGTTTTTTTTAATGGTACTTTGAATGAGATTAATGAGGTGTGTAATGCAGAAAATGGTTTTTTTTCCTTCTAATCCTTGAGATGTTTTATATTGTACTGTGATTGTGACATACATTATCATAAGAACGGAGAGGCTGGCAGCCCCATTGCATGTGGAAATCACTCTTCTCCAACTCAGTGCTCACCAAAAGTGTTGGACTATAACTCCTAACAGCTCAGGGAACAGTGGGTCACGTGGACCCACAGAAGGCAAGCTGAGCAAACTTTGGCAAACTTGCTCCTTTGCTTCAAATGATGTGACCCTTGGCTGTGAAAAGAAGCGGCGGTTGATCTGTTTGAAAAAACACCAGGGCTGTTTAAAAATGCAAGAGCGAAATGCAGTAGAGAATTGGCGAGCCCGGATGATAGATGACAGTTTGGAGAGAGCTACCAATGAATAGGACTGCTGAATACAGGGATAACATCCACCCAACCCACCAGACCGGGAAGGCGAGGAATGTAGTGGGTCCCAGTCCCTAGGGCAGGGGTGTCAAACTCAATTTCATTGAGGGCCGCATCAGGGTTGTCTTTGACCTGGGGGGGGGAGGTGTGGCCAGGGTGAGCGTGGCCAGCTCGACATCACTCATGTCGGGGGCACCTGTGGTGGTGAAAACGGAGCTCTGCGACAGCCTTCTGCAACCCTCTGCCAGCAAAAACGGAGCTCGCGAGGGCTGCAAGCGGCCCTCCTGCGCTCCGTTTTTGCTGGCAGAGGCACCGCAGGCCGGTCCTTCGCTGTTTCCAAGCTGGCCTCTTGGGCCAGATCTAAGCACCTCGTGGGCCGCATCTGGCCCGTGGGCCTTGAGTTTGACATCCTTGCCCTAGGGAGATGCATCTGGCAGGACTCAGAAAAAGGGCCTTCTCCGTGGTGGCTCCGTCTCTCTGGAACATCATTTCCCCAGAGGTTAGAATGGCCCCCACTCTAACACTCTTCCGAAAGGTGCTGAAGACATGGTTCTGCCAGTGGGCCTGGGGAACCCAGAGACAGATGGAGCCCATTAAATGGCTCGTATAAATATGTGCTGTCGCCGGGATGGGGGTGGGTGGGTGAGGTTATTATTTTATTATTTATTATTATTTTATTATTTTCTTTTATTATTATTTTTATATGGTGCTTTTATATTGTGTAAGCCACTTTGAATCGCCATGGGCGAGTAGGCAGCAATATAAATTTTCTAAAATGAATGAATGAATGAATGAATGAATGAATGAATGAATGAATGAATGAATGAATGAATGAATGAATGAATGCCAGAGGACGGTATCAGAAATGTAAAGATGGCCGTTGCAACCATAGAGTTAGAGCCGGCCCTTTTTTTACATGTGTTCCATGACCGTGGGGGCTTTGATCCCACAGTCACAGCCTCCATCTGGATTCTTTTGAGCCTCTCCCTGAAGAAGCCTCTCCTGGTTGAATAACAATCGAGATCAGAGGGAGAGTCAGAAGGCTCAGGTGGCCCTTTGAAATTCTCCTTCCAGAGGTGTGTCTTGCATTTCTCTCTCTTTCCCAGAAGGACCCAGCTGTGATAGGCCTTGGTTGGCTTCACAGAGCTTTAATGCTGGGTTGATTAATGTGGTGGTTGGGTCTCCATCCTCACGCTCAGCCAAATTCTACAGTTTCATGTAACATCTGCGAGAAATGAACCAAGCTCAGAGAGCACTAAAGATCCCGCAATTCAACCCTGAGCTACAAGTACTCTTTTCTATTAGCTTCGTTTTAGTCCAACATTCCGTCCTTTTGCTCATTGTGAGAACTTTTGCTGGGTAGAATCTGCAGAGTAGATTTTAGATTTTAGATTTAGATTTTAGATTTAGTATTAGAGTTGGAAGGGACCTTGTAGGTCATCTAGTCCAACCCCCTGCTCAAGCAGGAGTTCCTACACCCTTTGAGACAGATGGCAGTCCAGTCTCCCCTTGAAGGTCGCAAGTGTTGGGGCTCTCACGACCTCTGCTGGCAAGCTGTTCCACTGGTTGATCGCTCTCACCATCAGAAAGTTTCTCCTCACTTCCAGGTTGAATCTCTCCTTGGTCAGCTTCCATCATTTATTCCTTGTTTGGCTTTCTGGTGCCATAGAGAACAGCCTGACCCCCTCCTCTCTGTGGCATCCCCTCAAGTATTGGAACACTGCTATCATGTCATCCCTGGTCCTTCTCTTCGCCAGACTGGCCAAGCTCAGTTCCTGCAACCGAGTAGATTCTGTAGTGACTTCTTGGTTTAACCCAGGGGTGAAATTCAAAATTTTTCCCTACTGGTTCTGTGGGCGTGGCTTGGTGGGCGTGGCAGGGGAAGGATACTGCAAAATCCCCATTCCCAACCCACTCTGGGGCCAGCCAGAGGTGGTATTTGCCGTTTCTCCGAACTACAAAACATTTCCGCTACCGGTTCTCCAGAACATGTTTGGACATGTTTGGACATGTTGTGAGCCGCCCAGAGTCCCCCGGGAGTTGGGCGGCATACAAATCTATTAAATAAATAAATAAATAAATAAATAAACCTGTTAGAACCTGCTGACTTTCACCCCTGGTTTAACCGTCACCTGCGACAGGCGTTGCTTGTTTCATCAGACCTAGTCAGTTATGTGCTAAGACAGCCTGACTGGTGGAAAGTTTCGCGGAAGTCCTTGCATTGATTGCAAGAGGCAACTTGGGGAAATATTCATTTTAAAAAGTGTAGGCTGTCCGTAGGAGTATTAATCATGCTAAGCAGGAACCCATTAGGTAGCATCAGATACTCTTAGCCTTTAAGGTGGACCTTCACAATCGGTCCCTGGATTTCCCTGTCATGATCAAAACATTCCGGAACATTCCCAATTGTAGGAGGAAAGTCATCTTAGCTCCAGTTTGACTAGGCTTCATCAGCCCAGTCTCTGTGCCTCTGATGCTCAAGGTGGCTGCAGCTCACAAAAGATCCTGCCTTTTATTAAAAATTGTCAGAGTAACCGTACTCCTCCTGATTCTTCCCCCTCCGTTGGAATATTTTCCTCTGGAGCAGCTGAACCAGAGAAAACCAAGTCAATGGTGTGAAGCCGTAGATACACAAGGCCAGTAGGGTGTTAGGGTTGTGTCAGCAGTCATGGAGTCTTGAGCCGGCCCAGAGAAAATAACCAGAAAAAGAAAGAATAAATTGGCTTATTTCCTCCTGAGGTTGGTTTCCTCAGAAAGCTGCTCAAAGTGCCTCCCCCCCTCTTCTTTTTGTCCTTTTTCATTTTTGTATTATTATGTCCATTAGATTTACAAGCATTTTATGTGATTATCCCGAATGCTTTTCCAGGAAAGAGTTCTATATCTGTATTTTAGGAGAGAGAAAGGACCTTCTTCTAGGAGTTTCAGAATCTCTAAATGAAGAAATAACCATGATGGATGACATGGTGGACCCTGCTTCTCCTAAATAAGGAATGGCAACTTTCGTTCTGAAAAATCAAATTTGTTTCATAGAAAATGGAAAAGCAAGCAGGTTTTAAGTCACAATATTACTTACTGAGAAGATGCTACCAGTGAAAATTGCTTTCCTAAACACTTGGATTGCTGTAGAATTTGAGATCGAATTTGAGAACCAGAAGCTAGTGGTTTTTTTTAATACTAACATGCCATCAAAGAATTATTATTCTTATTAGTAATATTTGAATTTATATGCCCCCACTTATAATCTCAGCACACTCAGGATGATTCAGCATGAGATTTGCTCCCCGTTTTCTTCATCTGTCTTTCCCAGAGGAAGTTGTTACCCTGACATTTGTGCAGTTGTGAGCAGTTGACAACTTGCAGGTAAAGGACCTACGTGGCTCTTGAGGAGAGGAAAGCTGCCTACAAAATGGCCAGCACTTGTGCTGCTGTCATCCTGTCCAGTTGTGGGTTCTAAAACCCTTTACTACCAGTTTGTGTGCATGCACTCGCGCGCGCACAACGCTTCTGCGCATGCGCAGAAGCATCCCGGGTGGGTGGGCGGAGCCTCCCTCCGCCAGCGCTACCGGTTCTAAGAATCGCTCCGAACTGGGAGCAACCCACCACTGATCCTGTCCCTCTAAGTCAGGGTGTCTGTCACGGGGTGATTTTCTGATTGTCAGCTGTACTCATATGTATTCATATGTCAGACATTATGACCCAGAGGTTCTTAGCAAAGTGAAGCAGTCACATGAGGTGTGATCTGCGCAGATGTGAAATTCCTTTGTACCCCTCCCTCACTTCTACTATAGTCCTTCATTGTGGAGGACACATATTTAATCTGCCAAGATGTAATTATTAAGTATTAGGTTTTTATATTTCTTTTGTATCGAAATAAATATTTTATTATTAGACTTTATACTCGGGCTTATTTTTATTATAAATTAGTTTCCGAAGTAAAAGATTCATTACCTCTACAATTTATCTTTCTAAACCCATCAGTGTCAAACTTGATTTCATTGAGGGCCACATCAGGGATATGCTTGACCTCGAGGGGGAGGGGCAGGGTGGGTGTGACCAGCTTGACATCCCTTGTGTCGGGGGGGGGGACCTGTGGTGGCGCTAGCGCTCTGCCAGCGAAAACTGGCTCCCAAAACTGTTTTCAGCTGCGACGGCCTCCTGCAACCCTCTGCCAGCGAAAACGGAGCTTGGGGGGATCTGTGAGCTTCATTTTGGCTGACAGAGGCACCGCAGGCTGGTCCTTCGCTGTTTCCAGGGCAGCCCCGTGGGCCAGATCTAAGCACCCCGCAGGCTGGATCTGGCCCCCGGGCCTTGAGTTTGACACCCCTGCTCTAAGTCCTCTCCCTAACCAGCACAAGAGTTGTTGGCTATGAAAGCTGGGCAGAGAGGCCGCTGTGAGCAGGCTTTGAGCAGAGGGCAAGGGCAAAGGAAGTACTCCAGAGAAAAGGGTGTAGAAATGGTGTAATTTTCTTGGATGGATGGACACAACGTGAGAAGTGACAGGTTCCTTGCTCTTTAAAACCTTCAACCTGGGTTCTGTCAGGTTGAGGAAGGCAAGTACCATATTTTTCAGAGTATAAGATGCACCGGAGTATAAGACGCACTTCAGTTTTTGGGAAGGAAAATAGGGGAAAAAATCTACCTACCAGGTATTCATCTGGCTAACGTCCTTAGTCTGGTCAGTTTCAGCACATTATTTTATCCCCTGGTTAGGGCTGAAAAAAATCTTCTTTGGAGGGAGTAGCAATGAAAAAATCCTGCAAGCGAGGAAGAGCCAGGAAGATCGTTAGCACCTCATTAGGGCTGAAAAAAAAGCTTCGAAAAAGCTACATTCTGAGTATAAGACGCACCCAAATTTTCAGCCTCTTTTAGGGGGGGAAAGGTGCGTCTTATACTCCAAAAATACGGTAAGTTACAGGTGAACTCCAGCAGGTCTCTTGTCTTCTGTCATGTTCTGTCCTTTGCATAGCTCAGCAGGTGATGTTGAGGTTTGAGTTGTGGCTCTGATGCAGGACCTTTGGCCAGATTCCATCCAGGCGTCCTTTGGGGCAGTTGGCGAGGGCATCTCTTCGGTTGTACTTTTTTGGCAAGATGGTCACATTTCAAAAGCTTGTTCTAAAAAAAACAAACCACTACCAATTTGAGCAGCTTTGTTCTTCTTGCCTCGTGCGGCTCATGCCACGGTTGACTCTTGACAGCAGTTCCTCAAAATGACTGGCTTTTAAAAATCCTCCCATGCTTCGTGCTGCCTTTTCAGGCTGAACTGACATTGTTTTGACAACTGGGCTCGGAGGCGAAGTGCTGAATGCCACTTGTTAGATTCCATTTTATTCTTTTGTGCAGTCCCATTCAGAGCTGGTTTGGGCAGAAGACTGACAGATGTAGAGGCAGGGGGTTCTTTTGTGTGCCATTCAAGTACTTCTGGGGGAGGAAAATAGCAGGGAAGGGGGCAATTAAAGAAGAAAATGGAGACTTATACAATAGCTGTAAGAGGAATGGGCTTCTCCCTGGTGTCAGAAATCTGTGCTTTGCTTTCCAATTGCCAGAAGGATGTTAGTGGCTTTTTTATAGCATGAAACAGGCAGTCAACGCACCCTGGGGATTAGATTAGATTAACAGAGTTGGAAGGGACCTTGTAGGTCATCTAGTCCAACTCCCGCCCAAACAGGAGACCCTACACCCGTGATGGTGAACCTATGGCACGCGTGCCGGAAGTGGCACGCAGAGCCATTTCTCCCAGCACGCGAGCCATCGCCAGCTCAGCTCCACTGCGCATGCGCGTGTGCCTCCTCCTGGCCAGCTGATTTTTGCCCATTTCCAGACTTCTGGGAGGCCTGTTTTTTGCCCTCCACAGGCTCCAGAGGCTTTCCTTGAGCCTGTGGGAGGGCGAAAATGGCCTCCCTGGGCTCCAGAGGCCCTCCGGAGGGGGAGGGGGGAACACAGAGGGGTTGCACATGCATGCACGGGGGTCGGGGGGAGTGCAGGGGGTCACAAAAGCATGCACAAGGGATGGGAGCATGGGGGCGTGCGTGTATGCACAGGAGGGCAGGGCACGCGGGGGGTGTTGCGTGCGCATTGCATTATGGGTGCCGGCACACGTACACATGCACTGTCGCATGCGCACACGCTTTCGGCACATGAAGAGAAAAAGGTTAGCCATCACTGCCCTACACCATTTCTGACAGATGGCAGTCCAGTCTCTTCTTGAAAGCCTCCAGTGATGAAGCTCCCACAACTTCCAAAGGCAATTTCTGTTCCATTGGTTGATTGTTCTCACTGTTAGAAAATTTCTCCTTATTTCTAGGTTGAATCTCTCCTTGATCAGTTTCCATCCATTATTCCTTGTCTGGCCTTCAGTGCTTTGGAAAATAGCTTGACCCCCTCCTCTCTGTGGCAGCCCCTCAAATATTGGAACACCGCTATCATGTCTCCCCTGGTCCTTCTCTTCTCTGGCTGCAGGGGACGGTGCTATTGGTCATCCTGCCTACCTGGTTCGGTTCCCATTTAGTCTCATTCATTCCCTGCTCCAGCTGCCAAATCCAATGCTATTTCTTCTCATAGGTCTGCCGCATGTTTGAATCAGTGTTCATTGACTGAAAGTTGTCAGCAGAAGACACACTTTTGCTGTTAAAAATGCAAAACCTCCTTTAGCAGGAAGCGGGGAGGAAGGGATTAATAAATGGTGTTCTGTTTTGTCTGGGACACACCCTGCTGCACACACTCACACAGGCAAAGCTGCCACTTCCTGGTATATAGAGCTATGCTGACACAGTGGTTGGACTGCAATATTGCATCTAACTCTGCCGACTGCCAGGAGTTCGATCCTGATGGGCTCAAGGTTGACTCAGCCTTCCATCCTTCCGAGGTCGGTAAAATGAGGACCCAGATTGTTGGGGGCAAGAGGCTGACTCTGTAAACTTCTTAGAGAGAGCTGTAAAAGCACTGTGAAGTGGTATATAAGTGCTATTGCTATTGTCCTTCCTTCCTTCCTTCCTTCCTTCCTTCCTTCCTTCCTTCCATCCATCCATCCATCCATCCATCCATCCATCCATCCATCGTGCACAATGATTAGAATGCAGTATTGCAGGCTGACTCTGCCCACAGCCAGGAGTTCGATCCTGGTTGGCTCAGGTTGGCTCATCCTTCCATCCTTCTGAGGTCAGTAAAATGAGGACCCAGATTGTTGGGGACAAGAGGCTGACTCTGTAAAACCGCTTAGAGAGGGCTGTAAAGCACTCTTGCTATTCCATGGGGCCACTCAAAAAAGCTCCGTTGCAGAGTTGGGCTCCCTTCCTGCCCTTTGCAACCCAGGCCTTGTGGCTCCTCCCTGGCAGGTTGGCATCTCTCCCAGGCCCCTCGCGCTGCTCAAGGTGGCAAGGGAGGCTGATGCTTTGACATGTCGTCTCCTCTGCAGAGGCCGTTAGGGGAAAGCTCCGTTGATACCCCGCTCAACCTTTTGGATCACTTGGCAAGAAGAAGAAAGCTCAATCGGATCAAGCAGGGCGCTTGAATGAAAGTCGGTTGGGACATTTGGATAACTGATGGTCTCCGCATTAGCATTCGTGAGCTTGCAGGCGCTTGACTTGAACTCTTATTCGTCTAACGACTTGGTAAATCTGCATCCCCAGAGCCTCAGAGAAAAGAAGAAGCAGGCAATCAACACGTTCACCAGGAGAAGCAAAGCTTAGGAGAAGCCAGTGCTTAGGAATTTGGAGTTTGCTTCCTCCTGATCTCCCTTCCCTTCCCTAAGTGCCTTGGAAAATAGCTTGACCCCCTCCTCTCTGTGGCAGCCCCTCAAGTATTGGAAGACTGCTATCTTGTCTCCCCTGGTCCTTCTCTTTGCTAGACTAGCCATGCCCAGTTCCTGCAACCGTTCATCGTATGTTTTAGTCTCCAGTCCCCTAATCATCTTGGTTGCTCTTCTCTGCACTCTTTCCAGAGTCTCAACTTCTTTCCTATAGTGTGGTGACCAAAACTGGATGCAGTATTCTAGGTGTGGTCTTACTAAGGCTTTATAGAATGGTATTAGTAGCTCCCTTCATCTTGATTGTATCCCTCTGTTGATGCAGACAAAGGCTTCAATATGGCAGGGCGTGGATTAGATCCGTACACCTCCTGCAGCCATGCGATGGTCAAGACGGGGACCGAGAGTTCCCTTTTACAGGACGGTGTTTCAGCAGTATGACACCCTTGGTCTTTACGGCATTAAGAAGTTTTATGGGGTGAAATCCATCTCACGCAGATGACTACCAGCTGATGCAAAATGTTTATCTGCAACTTTCCTCAGCCTACTTTCGTCCTTAAGTGCCCATTATTCCCAACCAGCATGTGGAGGAGGCTCTTTGTATGTAGAAGTGAAATGTTCTCCTGCTCCTTCAAGCAACTGGAAGCATTTCCAAATATATCAATGCACACTATAATCTCCCGTTCTTTGTTCCAGGGTGTTATGATGCCAGCATTTTGATCTTTCCTTCCTGCTGCTGCATTTGCAGACATTATTTGCTTGTTTGTTTGGTAAGGAACACTAGATAACAGATTAACTATAACAGATTAACAGACTAACAGAGTTGGAAGGGACCTTGGAGGTCATCTAGTCCAACCTCCTGCCCAAGCAGGAGACCCTACAGCATTTCTCACAGATGACAGTCCAATCTCTTCTTGAAAGCCTCCAGTGATGAAGCTCCCACAACTTCCGAAGGCAACTTCTGTCCCATTGGTTGATTATTCTCACTGTCAGAAAGTTCCTCCTTATTTCTAGGTTGAATCTCTCCTTGCTCAGTTTCCATCCCTTATTCCTTATCTGGCCTTCAGGTGCCTTGGAAAATAGCTTGACCTCCTCCTCTCTGTGGCAGCCCCTCAAATATTGGAAGACTGCTATCATGTCTCTCCTGGTCCTTCTCTTCACTAGACCAGCCATGCCCAGTTCCTGCAACCGTTCATCGTATGTTTTAGTCTCCAGTCCCCTAATCATCCTGGTTGCTCTTCTCTGAACTTTTTCTAGAGTCTCAACATCTTATTTTTATTGTGGTGACCAAAACTGGATGCAGTACTCTAGGTGTGGTCTTACTAGGGCTTTATAGAGTGGTATTAGTATCTGGTATTGATCTTGATTGTATCCCTCTGTTAATGCAATTTAGGATTGCGTTGGCTTTTTTGGCTACCGCCACACACTGCTAGCTCATATTTAGCTGGTTGTCCACTAAGACTCCAAGATCCCTGTCAGAGTTATTGCTATGAAGCCTGGTTTCCCCCAGTCTATATGTGTCTTTTGGTTTTTCTTGCCTAAGTGTAAGATCCCTTGTAGTTTGTAGAGAGAAAATCTTATTTCTTCAAGAGCTTTTTCTCTACTCAGAAAACATGTGTAAGACCTAGAGCAGTTAAACCCCCCCCCCAAAAAAAACCCAACCCACCCCCGAAGGCTGCGGTCAAAAATTCAGCACAAAAGGGGAAGGAAATGATAGTGAGGAAACCAAAACCCTCAGGTGCCAGTTTCTTGTTATAAATGGAAACAATTTAAGGAAAAGAGGAATTTAACCAAACTGAACATTTTCCAAGGCCATCAATTACCCAACGGACCAAGGGTAGCATATGTTATGTTAATGCTGTGAATGTTAATTACGCCATTAAATCTATCTACGATTTGTAAATGAATAAAATATAAACTTTTCGACACAAGAAGAACAGTCTGTCAGTATTTATTGCACCCATGTGACTTCTTAACATTTAGAGCAAGCATTTCTTTCAAAAGAGAGAACCTCTTTTCCCCATATTTGGGGACGGTTGTTGAATTGATCAGGCTGGGTCTGGGCCATAAAACTATTATGCCGAAGGCAGTGGAGGGTGGCGATAGGGGAGGAGTGTTCACACTCCCATGGCCCCATCTGGGGCACTTTCAAAGATCTCAACTGTGAGCATTCCCAGCAGTGGCCATGGCTGACTGAACAATGCTGGGAGTTGAAGTCCAACAAGGCACCTGGATTGAGTCGATCAAGTAGCACGCTGCATCACAGCAAAACTCTAATTCTGGCATATCAGGAAGGTTTGGCCAGAATGGCAGTGACTGGTTTTTGTCTTTACATTTGTTATTGAGCAGGCAATGTGTTTGTATGGAGGACTGATGTGTCAGACCTGCCCCAGTCAAGACCTGTAGGAAAGAAAGACCCTCGACTCCATTTGGGTGAAGTGATGGGTTCTTTTACTAAAGGTTGCTGGTTGCAGTAAAGTCAGGCTAGAACTAAGTTTCCCACGCGAAAATTTACTAATTGTTCCCCTCATCCCAGCCCTCCCTCCATGACCAGTTTGTCTGCAGCCATTGAAGAGCCGCATAGGTGTTTTGAGAAACGTTGAGATGTTTTGGGTACTCCACATTCCGCTCTCAGGGTGTGTGGCCTTGAGTGCTGGGACAAGCTGGTTCCATGCTCTCTGGTCTTCATCAAGCTGTCATCCCCTCTTTCTATTTCCCATCACATACCCATACATGTTTATGTTTTAGTTTCCCCTTGCTCCCTCCCCCCTAGCCTTTGATGGCAGGATGCCAGCAAGGCACCAGGGCAAAGATGGAAGACCTGACACAATGAGTAAAAAGAGCCAAGCTGGTAGTTACTCTTGCTATAGGGGCAGTGGGTGGGTAAGTGAAGTGAGTGAATGCCAGAGAACTCCATTTCCTTGGTAAGGGTGCACTTGCGAAGGACTGAGAAATGGAGGACAACCTGGCTGGAATTTTCTATCTGCCAGGATCCAACTAATCTTTAGAAGACTTGTTTTAAGAACTCCAGTTTAATAGGACTACAGTTTAACCCTTGTACATTCCCATGGGTGGGCTGGTGGGGGTTGGCAGGGGTTCGGGAGAACCTCTAGCTAAGATTCTGTGCAGTTCGGAGAACCCCCAAATCCCACTCCTGGCTGGCCCCACATACCCCTCCCCTCCCCTCCCAGGTGTCCCCACGCAGCCCATTTTGGATGCAGGTAAGTGCAGGGCACGCACGGAGGCTCGGGGTGGGCGCAAAAGTTAGGGAAGTTTCAGGAAACGGGCCCGTTTCTGGCCTCCAGAGGGCCTCTGGAGCCTGGGGAGGCCGTTTTCGCCCTCCTGGAGGCTCAAAGAAAGCCTCCGGAGCCCGGGGAGGGCACAAACGCCATGCCCCCCTGCCGTGGTGCAGGAGGCTGACTAGACCACGCCCACCATGGCCATGCCCACTCAGCAACCAGGCAGAGAACCCCTTGCTAAAATTTTTGAAGCCCACCCCTGTCCGTTCCCCCTCCTGTTTCTTCCGGATGTGTGGGATTGCAACTTGCATCACCCCTAGACACAGAATTACTGTAAGGTGACCAGACGTCCCGATTTTGGCGGGACACACCCGCTTTTTCGCCATTTGTCCCGCGTCCCGCCCGCCCTCTTAAAAAGTCCCGATTTTTTAAAACAATGCCCGACTAGGGCATTCTTTCAAAAAATCGGGCCTGCAGGCACTCGAGGACGGCCAGGTTGGGCAGCAGCAGCAGGCCCTCTCAAAACGGGACGTCTGGTCACCTACGAGCTTAAATTGAGATGCTGCTGAAGGTGAGGGCGGGAAAAAGTCCCTCGCGCGACGTCATCACCCCGCGCCGGATGTGAAGCGCAGGCCCGACGGCCAGCTTCCGGGCGCTCCGTCCTCCGGCGAGTGGGTCGCGTTAAAGCAGCGGCCGCGGTGCCAGGGCCATGAGGGAAGGTGAGGCCGATGTCCGGCTGGGCCGTGCTCCGCTTCTCGCAGCCTTCAAGGACGTTTGCGAGGTCAGCGGGCGGCGCGGGACCCCCGGGCGGGCGGGGGGGGAGGGAGGAGGAGAGCTCCCCTTCGCAAGCCAGCCCAAGCCACTGCCGGCTTCCGAAGGGGAGGCGGGAGGCGAGGAAAGGCCTCCCGCCTCCCCCCCCCACCTGGATGCCAACATTAGCCGTCTTTTGCCCTCTGCGCATGCGTAGCGTTCTGCGCATGCGCAGAGGGCAAAACTCAAATTGCGCCCCCCCCCATGTCCCGCTTAAAAAAAAAAAATCTGGTCACTTTAAATTACTGTACACTCCAAGGCATTTCAGGCCCCAGGTTGGAGAAGGCAGATCAAAGTATTTTGCTCTCACTTAAAGCTGGAGCCACTGGAGAAGACCCTGGAAGGTTCACTGGCTCTGGGTCTCTTGGTACCAAGCGGTTTTGGCTGGTATTTCAGATGGATCCTGGAATTGGTCCTCCGTGAGCCTCGATGGCCTTCTGCCTCAGGGTTTCAGCAGAAATGCTGCTGACTTTGCTCCTGCCCATGAATGCTCGGCAGAGCTTGGGAGGATGATGTGGGGCTGCTGTGCAGCAGGACAACCAAGTTACAGCCATTGTGCTTCGCTTGTTTCCAAGGGATGAGAAGCTGGGCCTCCAAAGACTCTTGTGCTGATGAAGTAGCCTTACCTGGCCTAATATAACAGACAAAACAGAATAACAGAGTTGGAAGGGACCTTGGAGGTCTTCTAGTCCAACCCCCTGCTCGAGCAGGAGACCCCATACCATTCTGGACAATTCTTTTTGAAAGCCTCCAGTGATTTAGCACCCACAACTTCTGAAGGCAAGCTGTTCCACTGCCTAATTGTTCTCACTCTCTTGAAATTTCTCCTTAGTTCTAGGTTGCTTCTCTTCTTGGTTAGTTTCCATCCATTGTTTCTTATCTTGCCTTCTGGTGCTTTGGAAAACAGTTTCACCCCCCCTCTTCTTTTTGGCAGCCCCTAAAGTATTGGAACACTCATATCATGTCTCCCCTAGTCCTTCCTTTCGCTAGACTAGACATACCCAATTCCTGCAAGCATTCTTCATATGTTTTAGCCTCCAGCCCCCTAATCAACTTTGTTGCTCTTCTCTGCACTC
This sequence comes from Diadophis punctatus similis, assembly GCA_023053685.1. NCBI lineage: Eukaryota > Metazoa > Chordata > Lepidosauria > Squamata > Dipsadidae > Diadophis > Diadophis punctatus. Next base: position 3,468,713 of record JALIGW010000018.1, read on the forward strand.
TTCACCATATTTTTTTATATTGTGGCGACCAAAACTGGATGAAGCATTCCAAGTGTGGTCTTACTAAGGCGTCATAAAGTGGATTGGATTGAGTACATTTATTGAATAGCCCGAAGGCCCTTTCAAAAAAAGAAAAACAGAACAAACAGGTACAGAAACAACCGTACAAAAATATATATGGTACATGATATCAAAATTCAACGATATCAAAATTCAATAACTAAATTTCTAAAACTAGATAACCCAAATAAAATATCTCGTCTCTAGCTCAGCTCATCTTTCTTACAATCGATGAAATTCTTTTCAATGTAGCTGGCTCCTATTGCTGTCATCCTATTAAGATAGCGAGTGATAGCCCTTACCAGGGGAGGAGAGTCTGCCTTCAATAGAAATGTTAATTTATGCCTTACATTCCAGTGGGAAAATTTATTTATAATTGGGGACAGATATTGTTTTCTTACTTCCTCATACATCCTACATTCAAATATTATATGCGCCGTATCCTCGACAACGTTTGCCCCACATATACATGTTCTTTCGTCATACGGGATTTTCCGATACCGGCCGAATTTAACGTTAGTATCTAAAAGTTCAAATCTAAACTTGACAAATAATTCTCTCTCCACTGATGGCATTTCTAGGAGTTCATAAAGTGGTACTAACACTTCACATGATCTTGATTCTATCCCTCTGTTAACGCAGCGTAATAAATAGCAGGAGTCGTTTTGGGGTCTTCTTGTAGGTCGTGGTGTAATGATGCCGTTTTACCCCTCTCCATTCAGCCCTTTGGGGAAATCACAGAGGAAAGAAATGAGGCCGCTGGATACCCTGCACTCCTTCCATGCCCGGGGAAGTCCCAAGGCGCCCAGTTAATTATTTATTAACCTGAGCTACTTTTTGACACCCTACTTTTCATTCCTAAAGATGCCTTGTTTCAAAAGAGGCAACTTTTTTTTCCTTTAAAAAAAAAGAAAAGATCGACACAGTTGAAGAGATGAAAAGATTCAGGTTCAGCCACAGCCTGAATGACTGATAATGAGATATTTTCGATGCTGGGAAGCAAGAGTGATCTGTGCGCAAATTTGGGATTGTCTTCGAATCAAGGTAGGTAATCCTGGTGTTCCCTCCAGCATGCAAATCTAAAGGAGTCGAATGATGGCTTGTTTTGTTCCAGAGTCTCCGGGGCTTCAGCTGTTTCATTCTGCATGCAAAAGCTGCTTTAGCCCTTGCAGAAATCTCTCTTGGGTGAAGAATTTAGAATAGTCATACATTACACTGGAATATGATTAGCTGTGCCTTTTGCTTAGCTGCACGTGAACCTAGCTATTAAGGATTGCAAATAATGGTCCACAGATCGACATTATTAAAGAGATTAAAGAGACCAGCCCTAAAAAAAAGCATAGCTTAAGACAGAGGTCTTCAAACTTGGCAACTTTAAGACTTGTGGACTTCAACTCCCAGAATTCTCCAGCCAGCATAGCTGCCAAGTTTGGGGACCCCTGGCTTAAGATGATATCTGTCGTAACTGTACCAATTTGGCGTGATGAGATGGGTCTCATTTTGGCGTAGCCAGTTTTAAATGAACCCAACTGTGATTTAGGTTTAAACAAACTATGTCCTCACTCAGTCCTTAAGATATGCCTTTCTCCCTTATTATTCATTTTATTTATTTATTTGTATTGTGCCTTCATTATTTTTACAAATAATTCAAGGTGGCAAATACCCAATACACCTTCCTATTTTCCAGCTCCTAATTAACGACCCTACTTAATTCAAAGATTTGGTGAAATGCAAATCCAGTTGAAGGTTTCCTTATTTAATCTTTGAAGTGTGTGTGTGTGTGTGTGTGTGTGCGTGCGTGTGTGTGTGCGTGTGTATATCTGCCTGCCTCAACATTGTTCTTATGCTCCTTGTGATGCACTACTTTTTCCACAGTTTCATATATTTTGTTTTTCCAACTCTCGGTATCTCTGGATTTCACAAAATGGTCCATTCCATTCTTACTATCTCAAACTTCAGGTCTTCTGTTCTGAAGTGCAAAAAAACCCCTTTTTGGAAGGACGCTAATTTGAAATGGGTTTCGTGCTCTTTCAGAGGAACACTAAACCTGTGTTCCAAAGACCCTGGGTACTCACCCAGGTGGGGAAGCAGGAGGGGTCTCCCATTGTCCACTGCAAGTGGCTCCTTTACCCTGTTCAGGATAATCTTGGACTCTGACTGGTTCAGAGCCCTGGCAGGGGAAGGACTGGACTCACCTACTGCCAAAGCTTTGTGTGGCAGCACCAGTGGTGGGTTCCTACAGGTGCGGTCCACTCTAAAGCACCGGTAGCGACCTGCTGGTGATGTCACAGTACCGGTGCGGTCGGTTGCCGGTGCCTGGGTGCCGCCATTAAAAAATTTTTTTAAATTTTTTTTAAAATTTTCTTCTGCGCATGCCCAGAAGCTGAGCTTCCAACACTATGCATGCACTGCCTTCCTACCCCACAGTGAATCCAAGCAGGGGAGGATGGCTGAGGGAGCGCGTGAGACGCTGAAAGAATGGACGGCAGGAGCTATCTCCATTCCCCTCCCTTCAACAGTCTGAGAAGCCACGAACGCGCGATGATGATCCCAGGCATTTTCGCACGTTTGAGGCTTCTCGAGCTGCTGAGGGGAGGGGGAACGGGTGGCAGGAGCCTAGGATCATCGAATGGAGAGAAGCATTCAGGCCGGACGGAGCCTCCTAGAAGAACCGCTGCCGCAGTCTTGCTGCTCCCACTGCGGGGGGCTGCATTGCGGGTGGGCAATGTCCCCCCTGCTTCTCCGGCCGCTGCCAAGCTCCCGAGGCCCACGCCCACCCGGTTCACATGGCTGGCAAGCCACACCCACAAAATAAGCCATGCCCACAGAGTGGTAGTAAAAAAATTAGGAACCCACTCCTGGGCAGCACCCAGGGAGCAGAGGGCAGGGTGTGCTTGTGCCTGCCAGTGGGTGCCAACCTACTCCCACCCTGCTGTGACCCTGGCAAAACAGCTGGTGAAACATCCCGGATGGCACAGTACTCTCATGGATTTGCTCTAGCTTGTTGCTTACTTATGAGGGAAACATTCCTAGGGATGACTTGGTAATGATACAGGGCTGGATGAGAGGAAGGCAGGGTTGTGGGGAGAGAGCAGAAAAAGAGGTGGCTGGAGATGTTGTGCCACGGCTGGGCACAGGTGAAAGAAAGTGATGACTTCTATATGTTTCTCTGGCTGGATTCACACAACATGGTAGAATGAATGAAAAGTCTTACGTACAGCAGGAATGAGCAAGAGCCCCACAGCGTGTTCTGCCAGAATTTATGTGGCAGCTTTTTATGTGAATGGTGCCATTTAGAAAGTAGTAAATTTAGAAAGTAGTAAATAGCATGAAATCCCCAGGTAAGAATTTCTATTCTTCTGACAATACAGATGACCTGCTGAAGTGTCTATGAGGATTCTCAGTCATCCAGGTCATGGTTGTCCCAAAGGTGCTTTTTCAGGAGGCAACTGGACTTTCTTTGTTTTTCTTCGAAGAGGTTTCACTTCTCATCCAAGAAGCTTCTTCAGTTCTGACTGAATGGTGGAGGATGGAAGGATTTATATTCTTTGCAGTCCTCTGGCCATTAGCACTCCATCTGAGAGTCAGTGAGGCCACTTGGAGGTTTATCTGTTCCCTCAGGGTCACCTGAATAGTGCAAATGGGTGTGCAACCTTCTTGGAACTGCTGAAAGCCTTGTGTTGTAAACATCCTCCACCATTCGATCAGAACCGAAGAAGCTTCTTGGATGAGAAGTGAAACATCTTCAAGGAAAACGTCCAGTTGCCTTTTGAAAAAGCACCTTTGGGACGATCTGCTGCAGTTCCCTGTCTGGTCTGCTTCTGACATCCGGTCGAGAAACACTCTTGTCTGTCACACTCTGGTTTTCTCACTGCTGTTCTACAGAGTCTACGTTTAAGTCCTAGCACTATAGCAGTGGTCTCCAACCTTGGCAACTTTAAGACTTGTGGACTTCAACTCCCAGAATTCCTCAGCCAGCTTTGCTGGTTGAGGAATTCTGGGAGTTGAAGTCCACAAGTCTTAAAGTTGCCAAGGTTGGAGACCACTGCACTATAGAACAGATATGAGCAGCGTACATAAGTAGCTGTGAGGCTGGAATTTGGGACAGGTGTGCCTATCAGAGAGGGGGTGGGTGGGTCAAAATAGTCAGGATGCTGCCTGTGATTCCCTCACCCCTTTTTCAGTCACGGCTGCCATCTTGATCTTTTTGGACATCCATGTCTATAATGGGTGGCCTTTCCTATTCCCGGTGTGTCCACAGTTGGCCTGCTTGGTGTCTGGTTTCTCCCTTGGGCCACAATCCTGACGTCCACACTGCCATGACTTTTCTTGGCTCCAACCTGGGATGTGTGTCGCCTTGCAGAAGGTGAATCAGAATCAGAATAGAGCTGGAAGGGACCTTAGAGGTCTTCTAGTCCAGCTTCCTGCTCAAGCAGGAGATCCTGTACTATTTCAAACAAGTGACTGCCCAGTCTCTTCTTAAAAACCTCCCATGATGGAGAAGGGAGGGAAGGAGGGAGGGAGGGAGGGAAGGGAAGGGAAGGGAAGGAAGGAAGGAAGGAAGGAAGGAAGGAAGGAAGGAAGGAAGGAAGGAAGGAAGGAAGGATAACAGAGTTGGAAGGGATCTTAGAGGTCTTCTAATCCAGCCCCCTGCTCAAGCAGGAGATCCTGTACTATTTCAGACAAGTGACTGCCCAGTCTCTTCTTAAAAACCTCCCATGATGGAGAAGGGAGGGAGGGAGGGAGGGAGGGAGGGAAGGGAAGGAAGGAAGGAAGGAAGGAAGGAAGGAAGGAAGGAAGGAAGGAAGGAAGGAAGGAAGGAAGGAAGGAAGGAAGGAAGGATAACAGAGTTGGAAGGGATCTTAGAGGTCTTCTAATCCAGCCCCCTGCTCAAGCAGGAGATCCTGTACTATTTCAGACAAGTGACTGCCCAGTCTCTTCTTAAAAACCTCCCATGATGGAGAAGGAAGGAAGGAAGGAAGGAAGGATAACAGAGTTAGAAGGGACCCTGGAGGTCTTCTAGTCCAGCCCCCTGCTCAAGCAGGAAATCCTAAACCATTTCAGACAAGCGACTGTCCAGTCTCTTCTTAAGTGCCTGCCTTCTTTCCAGATGAAGGAGGTTTTGTGAAAGCTTCCGATGATTCTTACATGTTCCGGGGGGCCATAACTTTCCCAGCAGACGGAGCAACGCACCTTCTTTATGGAGAGCCTCAGGTTTCACTATAAAACTGTCAGCTTAGCCCATTCAGTGGCTTTATTTACACCAAGGCTGTGTCTCTGCTCACTCGCTGGCTCACATCTGGCCATGCCATAAAAGACCCTGGCAGCCTCTTTGTTTGGCCTGTTCCCCTGAAATTTGTCTTCATTGTTAAGTTAGCTTTTTCTCTCGTCCCAACACCATCAAGGCCTTGGAGGGATGTTAAGGCAGCAGTCCCCAACCTTTCTGGCACCAGGGACCAGTTTTGTGGAAGATAATTTTCCCATGGACCAGGGTGGGGGGATGCTTCAGCACACAACCTATATCAGGCTTCTCAAACTGGCAGCCCATGGGCCGGATGTGTCACATGCAGGCCACACCCACTCCGGTTCCGCAAAGGCAAAAAATGCAGTGATACGTCACCTGACATGATCGAGTTTGACACCTGTGACCGAGATCCCACGCATGAGCAGATAAATCTTCACTCGCTTGGCCACTGCTTGTGCGGCCCGGTTCTCAACAGGTCACGGATTGGTACCGGTCCCTGCCCCAGAAGTTGGGGACCCCCGTGTTAAAGGACTGGGAGAGGCAGAGGAGGAATTAGCAGAGGGGCAGCCAATCTCCTGCTAGTGCAATTTTCTAAAGGAATGGAGAGATTTCAGCTCAACGTCCACTCAAAGCTTCCATTCAAAGACTTGGTGGAAAGGACACAGTTATAGAATCAGACTCTAGGAGCCTCTCGGCTCCTTTACACCTGTTGGGTGAGATCCTGTTGGAGACCCAAGTAGGTGGGCGGGAGGGGATCTGGGTGATGTCCCCCCCTTTGATAGCCGATGTCAGACTCCAGACTCTGCCATTCAAAAGGAGAAGGGGGGTCTTGGTCCTGCTTGATCAAAAGGTTATAACATATCCGGATTCTAGACACCTGGGAACCTTCTCATCTTAAGATAGGGTTTTATGAGGGGCAATGCAAGTCAGTTGAATGGAAGCGGGCTGGGAACGTATGGCCATCTGGATTCTCAGGAAGGAGTTTCACACTTGTGGATTGATTGTGCTTGCATCCTGCCAAATGGGATGGGGCATTAAGGTTAAATATGCTTGCCTTGCCTGAAGGCATTTAGACTTTGCTTTGAATGAATGGATTGTCATACAATTGCAAATTAAAGGAATCCTTTTTGAAAACACTGACTCAGAAGTTCGTACTTTGAATGTGGTTGGGAAGGCAGTCCTTACAGCCGATCTCTAGGTTCTTAGTCTGAGAGAAGAGCTGGAGATGCGTAACAAGGATACTCTTCTTCAGAGCACTGATCTTTCTCCCTTCCTTTGCTGTGGCTTCCTAAACCAGGCGGATCTTGTGGGCAAAATGTTACTGCTGCATTGAGACTTCTTTTGAGTATTCCACTTCCTGAGAGCTTCTTCTCACTGTCCTCATCACCCCCTTGCCTTGATTGCATCAGCACCAGTGGTGGGTTGCTGCCAGTTCGGACAGGTTCTTTAGAACCAGTAGTGGAAATTTACCGCCGCTCACCAAACCGGCAGCGATGACCGGCGGTCCACGCTCCCAAATTGGTCCTCCGGTCGCTGTGGCTTGCAAAAAAAACCCCCCTCTGCGCATGTGCAAAGGCTTCTGCGCATGCGCAGAGGGTCATTTCCGGGTATTTTGCACGACGTGTCCGGTAGGGAAGGTAAGTGGAATCCACCCCTGATCAGCACAGTTTTGCTGCCACACAGCAAAATAGGAGATAACTCAGGCTTGGTGCTGACTTTAAGGACAAGAGCTGAACCGAAGCAGGACTGGCGAGGTAGGGAGAGGTCAATCAATCAATCAATCAGTCAGAATGGAGCTGGAAGGGACATTGGAGGTCTTCTAGTCCAACCGTCTGCTCAAGCAGGAGACCCTATACCCGTGATGGCGAACCTATGGCACGGGTGCCACAAGTGGCACGCGGAGCCATATTGGTGGGCACGCGAGCTCAGGTCCGGCGTGCATGTGTGCACCAGCCGGCTGGGCCCACTGGGAGTTGGGAAACAGGCTGTTTCCAGCCTCCAGAGGGGGTGGGGAAGGCCGTTTTCGCCCTCCCCAGGCTCCTAGAAAGGCTCTGGAGCCTGGGGAGAGCGAAAAATGGGCGTGCCATTGCATGCTGGGAGCAGGGGGGTCATGTGTGCATGTGCGGGGGTGCATGGAATTATGAGTGTGGGCACGCACACACATGATCCCCCGCATTCCCCCCCCTTTTGGCACGCGAACCAAAAAAGGTTCGCCATCACTGCCCTATACGATTTCAGATAAGTGACTGTCTAGACTCTTCTTAAAAGCCTCCAGTGATGGAGCACCCACTTCTGAAGGCAAGTCATTCCACCGGTTTATTGTTCTCACCATTAGGAAATTTCTTCTTAGTCTTCTAGGTTGCTTCTCTCCTTGATCAGTTGCTTCTTGTCTTGCCCTCTGGTGCTTTGGAAAATAGTTTGTTGCTCCCTCATCTTTGTTGGAGCCCATTAAATATTGTAAGACTGCTATATTGTGTCACCCCTAGTTCTTTTTTTTCCATTAAACTAGACATACCCAATTCCTGCAACCATTGTTCATATCTTTTAGCCTCCAGGCCTTTGATTATCTTAGTTGCTCTTCTCTGCACTTTTTCCAAAGTCTCAACATCGTTTTTGTAATGTGGTGACCAAAATTGGTTGCAGTATTCCAGGTGTGGTCTTACTAAGATTTTACAACGCGGTACTAAGTTATAGGTTATACTATAATGGTACTAACTTATAAGTTATAATTATAAGAGAGAGAGAGAGAGAGATTGCAAACAGGCATTTTGTCAATGATTGTCCTAAAAAATGCCTTTGTGAGGCCAGCAGTGACCATGTAGCAACCTTTCCATCTCTTAATTATTTTTAATCATTGCAAATATTATCTCCCAGAAGCATCTGAGCCCATCTCCTGTGATAACAGGGAACCTCAACTGGGCAATGCTACCATATTCAATCGGATGTGACCGAAGTATTTGTTGTGCTCAAAGGCTTCTGCCCTCTGCCCTTCGTTCCCACCCAGTGGGCCTTCCTGACTGCCTCTCCTTCCCCCAGACTCCCATTTCTGCACAGCTTTTGGCCCATCCCACCTTCATCAATATCCCTTGCAAGGGGCACCTTGGAATCTAAGGTGCCCCATCATGGCCTTGGAGGGAAGGAGTGAGGAGGCTGCCTGAAGGGCAGTGGGAACCTTGCTCTTGACAAAACAAGTGGTGTTGGGTCCATTCTATTGGAACCCCAACCCAGAGGACTGGGTCCCGTTCTCGGCCCCAACTTGGAAAGGGGTACCCAGAAACCGGAACAAATACAGAAAAGAAGGGTGTTAAGGATGAAGGTTGGATTGTAGCTCGGTGGGTTTGTTTAGTTTTTGGAAACAAAATTTGAGGGGAGATGCCCCCACACCCCATTCAAATACCCGGAGCGATGTGGCACAGGAGAAAGCCGAGAGCTGTTCTTTTTATTCCAGAATATAAGTGTCTAAAAGGATAGATTTTACTTGGAAAGCTTCAGTAGTGGAAGATCTGATGCAGAGAGAGTCAGCCTCCCCACAGAGCAGAGAGGGCAGCAATGGTCTGGGATGCTTTGATCTGGACTCCTGCAGGGAGCTGGACTAGATGGCCTTTGGGGCCCCTTCCCAATTCTGTGATGTTCTAAAGGAGCCTCCTGCCAAGGCCTTACTTCAGAGCTCAGACCATATGGCTGCTGGTTTATGGGCACCCCGCCTCCTTCCCTTCTCCTCTTCCACTCTTTCTCTTGCTTTTCAATTCAGTTTGGAAAATAATTGGGAGCGGACGACCTCCTTGTTTTCTGCAGTCTCAATAACGAGAACGGCAAGAATAGATAATGATCCTTGCGTCTCAGGACGGTCTTCGTCTTTCAAAAGGGGTTAAATTCCTGGGGATGGGCTCGATGGCTGTGTAGTACTTCTGCGGGTGATAGAATGGGGAAATTTATTCTAATTTTTGTAATAAATATTATGCGGCTATATTTATAGTTGCTGAGAGCGAGTGTGGGATTTACTAAGGGAGTAAATTACGATGCATTACAAGGTTGTTTTTCAACCTACAGTTGCAAATGAGATTCTCCCCAGTGCTGGCAGATGAGACAGCCCGGTTTCCTCTGCGGTCGGGCCACCGTCCCTCCTGGAAAATGGTCTGTCTGGCTCTTGTCTGGAAAATAATGGCCAGGAGACCCTTTCTGTATAATGAACTCATTTTGGGCACAGCTGAATCGCGTGCCCAGTTCATTCCTTTTCTTCTAATTTGGGAATGGAGTTGAAATTCTGTAGAGACTGTACTGTAGCCTGCTGAAGTGTAAAACGAGACTTGCTAAAGATTGATGGAGGGCACCCACAGCACATTCAGACAACAAAATGTCTAAACATCAAGAGAGACCCCTTAAGAAGCTTGTTGAATGGTGTGTGCAAGAGAACGAAACCACACAACCAAGCCAGGGGCGGGTTCCTAATTTTTTTACTACCACTGTGTGGGTGTGGCTTATTTTGTGGGTGTGGCTTGCTAGCCATGTGACCGGGTGGGCATGGCTTGCCAGTCATATATTAGTTATTTCAGAGAGATGTTACTACTATTTTTGCTATTTTATACCTTACATGAAAAGCTTTGCATACAAAGTGTGTGTTACACCATGGCAACACAGCAACCTTTATATGCAGAAAATACTATAGTTAAAAGACAAGCAAGTCTCATACAGCATTTTTGGTTTCAGTCATGGATTCCTTAGACGAAAATATTGAGGACTGTTAAAAGAACAGTATCTTTTAACAGTCCTCAATGTTTTCGTCTAAAGAATAACAATATAAAACTGTATAAAATTAACAGTATAAAAGGTTAACCTTTCGGAAAACGCCCACTTTGGGAAGCTTTAGGCAAAGGCGAAGGAAAAGTGTCAAATGCAAGTTTCTTATTATTTTCAAGCGAAGGGATGGGGAAAGACTTAATTGTCAGGTTTCTGGGCATGCGCAGAAGAAATTTTTAAAAAAAATTTTTTTAATGGCAGCGCCCAGGCACCAGCAACCGACCGCACCGGTACTGTGACATCACCAGCGGGCCGCTACCGGTGCTATAGAGTGGACCGCACTGGTAGGAACCCACCACTGCGACCAAGCTAAACTTCTCTTGGCCAACCCAGAGGCGCTTCTTGAAAAGGCAGCTGGACTTTCTTTGTTTTTCCTTGAAGACCTTTCGCTTCTCATCCAAGAAGCTTCTTCAGAACTGAAGAAGCTTATTGGATGAGAAATGAAACATCTTCAAGGAAAAACAAAGTCCAGTTGCCTTTTGAAAAAGCACCTTTGGGACAACCATGACCTGGATGATTGAGAATCTCCATAGACATTTCTCGTGGCCAAGAGATCCAGAGTGGGGCCCAGTAGAAAAAGCCTGAGTAGGTTCTCCATATCTTCTAAGCACAATGAGATTTCCAGTTCCTGAAGTGCTTACATATTTCAGTGTTAATGTCAGCACCTTTACTTGGATATCACAAGTCATTAGATTCAGAAAACCCACCAATATATTTGTTATTACAAACTGGAACCATTATTTCTTGTCCTGCCCTCTAGTGCTTTGGAGAATAATTTGAACACCTCTTCTTTGTGGCAGCCCCTCAAATACTGGAATACTGCCATCATGTCACCCCTAATTCTTCTTTTCTTTAGACTAGCCAAGCCCAAATCCTGCAGCAGTTCTTCATATGCTTTAGTCTCCAGGCCTTTGATCATCTTAGTTGCTCTTCTCTGAACTTTTTTCCAAAGTCTCAACATCTTTTTTATAGTATGGTAACCAAAATTGGTTGCAGTATTCCAGGTGTGGTCTTACTAGGGTTTTATAAAACAGTACTAATACTTCACATGATTTTGATTCTATGCCTCTGTTTATACAACCAAAGATTGTATAAGCTTTTTTGGCTGCTGCTGCATACTGCTGGTTCATATTCATGTGATCATCCACTAGGATTCCAAGGTCCCTCTCACAGTTACTGTTTTTGAGCCACCTTGCCTTCGGAAGTTGTGGGAGCGTCATCACTGGAAGCTTTCAAGAAGAGACTGGACTGCCATTTGTCAGAAATGATGTAGGGTCTCTTGCTTGGGCGGGGGGTTAGACTAGATGACCTGCAAGGTCCCTTTCAACTCTGTTAATCTTAATCTATAATCTACGGTAATCTACTCTACTCTACTCTACTCTACTCTACTCTACTCTACTCTACTCTACTCTACTCTACTCTACTCTACTCTAATCTACTCTAATCTACTCTAATCTAATCTAATCTAATCTAATCTAATCTGTATGAGAGGCTCAGTATCAGTTTGATTGCCTTGTATGCAGAGATTTATGTGTGTTGGTGATCGGGAGCAGGGGTAGGTTCTAACTTACCTCACTGCCGGTTCGCTTCCTCCTGCGCCATGTGGGTGCATGCGCGTTGCGTGCCGCATGGGCACACCACAAGGGTGCATGTGCAGTGCTGAAAACCCAGCTTCTGCGCATGCGCAGAAGCAAAAAACAGCTTCTGTGCGTGCGCAGAAGCAAAAAACAAGATGGCGCCGCCTATGGCACCGCCGAGAGAGCTGGTTTGGGGGCGTGTCCAGCCGGCCATCACTGCCGGTTCGGCGAGTGGGGGGAAATTCCTGCTACCAGTTCTATAGAACCGATCCGAACCGGCAGGAACCCACCTCTGATCGGGAGTCAAAAAAAGGCAAGATGGCAGCTGCCACTCAACGATCAGTCCAAACATAAATTTAACCAAAGGCTGCACTGGAATAAAGAATAAAATACAAAAAAGCAAACTGAAGTATAAAACATCATAAAATAAAGGGAAAAGAGCTTTTGGTAACACATTCCCCTCTTCCTTTCCATTTCCCCCAACTGCTAACCACTACTTAAACATTTATGCTTTTCATTTAACATTGGAGATTGTTGCTTTTATCTGCTTAAATCATTTCATCTGTTATCTTAATTGGTCTTCCAGCTCTTTTTAGAGCTGAAATTTTATTCCTTAGGAACAGCACAGGTAGTCCTCAACTTCATTTAGTGACCGTTCAAAGTTATAACAGCACTGGAAAAAGTGACTTATGATTGTTTTTCACAGTTACGACCTTTGCAGCATCCCCAAAGTCACGTGGTCAAAATTCAGACGTTTGGCGACTGACTCATATTTATGACCGTTGCTTTTTCCCAAGGTCATGTGATCCACTTTTGTGACCTTCTGACAAGCAAAGTCAATGGGGAAACCAGGCTCACTTAACAACCAGGTTACTAACCTATCAGCTGCAATGATTCACTTAACAACTGTAGCAAGAAAAGTCATAAAATGGGACAATATTCACTTAACAAATGTCTCACTTAACAACAGAAATTTTGGACTCTATTGTGGCCATAAGTCAAGGAATGTCTATATTCAAAGTATCTAAATTTGTCTGGCTGGGTAACATCTCATACAAGGGAGCCATTTCCCCTTAAATTTAGCAAAATATCAGTTATGTCATTACTAGACATTCTCTAATTTTGATCTTGCATCATCAGCAAAATTTCATTTTCCAATGTTATGTAAAGTATGTTTTGCTACTATGACCCTACCAGAGGGAGGGAGCGGCGGATTGCACAACCGCTCCGGGGCTCTCTCTGCCGGTCCATCGGGCACATTGCCATTTTTTCCTGGCGATTTTGGGTTGATTTTGCTTCTGTGCATGCGCGGAAGAAAAATCGCGCCAAAATCTCGCAAGAGGATGTGCGTGTGAGAGAGATTTCAGTGCGATTTTGCTTCCGCGCATGCGCAGAAGCAAAATCACGCGAGGGGGTGCGCGCATGTAGCAAGTGCTTGCCCGAAGTGTGGAGATGCGCAGCGCATCAGCACCGGTAAGGCAGCAACCCGCCACTGGACCCTATCTATTGTCAATTGGAGGGCATATTGCCCTTCCCAGCCCAAGGGGGGACTTTTTGCTTCCCATTCATGCCCAATAAATTTATAGTTATTGATAACAGTGACAAGTTTCAGTTGGGGCATATAATTCCAGTGTACAGATTTATACACTCATTTCTTCAAACTGTATTGATCTCCATAACCACATCTTGACTAACTCGTAATGTTAAACCCAATAATAGAAGGAATTGACCCCTCCCCACCCGACGTGGGTTCCTCCCGGTTTGGATCGGTTCTATAGAACCGGTAGTAACATGGCAGCCTGGGTCGCTGGAACCAGCTGCGACCCAGGCCTGCCACATCCCCGAGCTGGTTATTTGGGGGGGCGCCATCTTGTTTTTTGCTTCTGTGCATGCACAGAAGCTTTTTTTTTTAGTACTGCGCATGTGCAGAGGGTAATTTCTGGCAAATGTGCACTTCCGTTGCGGTGTGAACTGGTGGGGAAGGAAAGTAGAACCCACCCCTGCTCCCCACCCAATTTACAGGCCTGACACAATGAGGCTGACAGCCAACCCTTAAAAAAGCATCCTCTGGAGCCAGGGCCTCCAACCTTGGCAACTTTAAGACTTGTGGACTTCAACTCCCAGAATTCTGGGAGTTGAAGTCCACAAGTCTTGTTGCCAAGGTTGGAGATTCCTGTTCTGGAGTGAAGAAAATGAAAGGAAAAGCTTTGGTTGAATTAGTCTCTTTCCTTAGCATGGCTGGCTAAGGAATTCTGGGAGTTGAAGTCCACAAGTCTTAAAGTTGCCAAGTTTGGAGACCCCCTGATTTAGAGCCTAAGAAAGATTTTTAAAGCATAAGATCCTTAATAGCAATAGCACTTAGACTTCTATACCGCTTCATAGTGCTTTACAGCCCTCTCTAAGCGGTTTACAGAGTTCAGCCTCTTGCCCCCAACAATCTGGGTCCTCATTTTACCCACCTCAGAAAGGATGGAAGGCTGAGTCAACCTTGAGCCTGGTGAGATTTGAACAGCTGAACTGCTGAACTGCAGTGCTGCATTTTAACCACTGCGCCACCTTGGCTTAAGCATTAATTTGTTAATATAGAGTCCTCCAACTTCCTATCCCAGAGAGAGGAATTATTATTTGAATAGTATCTACCAAATTTTTATACATTTTTGCCAATCTCGCTGGAGGGAGGTGCCATCTATAGAATACTTTATAATAATTTTCTTTGTATGAAACTGATTTTGTCATTTTGTAGTTTTGGTTCCAGATTTTTTCCCATTCATTAATTTGTATCTCATGTCCGAAATTTTTTGTCCAGCTTATCATATTTCCTTTTATTATATCTTTTTGTGTTTTGTTTTTTTGGAGAAATTTATATATTTTAGTTATTGCTTTTGGTTCTTGATCTAATAAAATTTTATCTAATTTTGATTTGAGTTTTTGTATTCCGTATTTTCTCTTGTCGTTTTCTAATCTGTTCTTAATTTGAAAATATGGCCACCAATCAATCTTGATTCCTTCCTGTTCCAGTTTTGCTATAGATTTTATGGCTCCTCCTTCTTCCAGTATTTCTTCATATGTGACCATTTTTTCCAGATTCGTTGTGTTTGGGTGTTTATTGGACCCATGCCCCTCCTGGCTGGTCTCGGCCAGCAGGTCGGTGGCACGCGGCTGGATCCAGGCGGTGATCACCGCTTCTTTGAGGGAGGGATCCGTACCGCAGTCGTTAAAAGCTGCGGTGGTGCGACCCCTCCTGAAGAAGCCTTCCCTGGATCCAGCTGATTTGAAGAACTATCGTCCAGTCTCCAACTTACCTTTTTTAGGGAAAGTTGTGGAGAAGGTGGTGGTGACTCAGCTTCTGCAGCTCCTGGATGAAACAGACCATCTAGATCCTTACCAGTCGGGCTTCAGGCGCGGCTACAGTACAGAAACTGCCTTGGTTGCCCTGATGGATGATCTCTGGCGAGCCCGGGATGGAGGAAATTCCTCCATCCTGGTGCTACTTGACCTCTCAGCGGCTTTCGATACCATCGACCATGGTATCCTTCTGCATCGGCTCGGCGAGTTGGGAGTGGGAGGCACCGTTTTGCGGTGGTTCTCCTCTTATCTCGCCGATCGGATGCAGTCGGTGTTGGCAGGAGGGCAGAGATCGTCCCCTAGGCCCCTATCATGTGGGGTGCCTCAGGGGTCGGTTCTCTCGCCCATCCTGTTCAATATCTACATGAAACCGTTGGGTGAGATCATTCGCAGACATGGGGTGTGTTTCCATCAGTACGCTGACGACACCCAGCTGTACATCACCACCCCGTCTGACTTCAGGGAGGCAGTTGATGTAATGTGCCGCTGCCTGAACAACGTTAAGATCTGGATGGGGAGGAACAGACTCAGACTCAATCCCGACAAGACTGAGTTGCTGTGGATATTGCCTCCTAAGGACCATGACAACTATCCCTCCTTGGTCTTTGAGGGTGCGAAACTGACTCCCTCAGACCAGGTCCGCAACTTGGGGGTCCTCCTAGATCCACAGCTAAAATTGGACCACCATCTTTCTGCTGTGGCTAGGGGGGCCTTTGCACAGGTTCGCCTGGTGCACCAGTTGCGGCCATACTTGGAGAAGGAGGCTCTACTCACGGTCACTCATGCCCTTGTCACCTCGCGTTTGGACTACTGCAATGCGCTCTACATGGGGCTACCCTTGAAGAGTATCCGGAGACTTCAGCTGGTACAAAATGCGGCTGCGCGTGCTGTGGTGGGTGTGCCAAGGTACACCCACGTGACACCAATACTCCGCCAGCTGCATTGGTTGCCCATCGGTCTCCGGGTCCAATTCAAGGTGTTGATCACCATCTTTAAAGCCCTTCATGGCTTAGGACCAGGATATCTTCGGGACCGCATTCTGCCTCATACTTCCCTCCGACCGGTTAGGGCCCACAGAGTTGGCCTCCTCCAGGTCCCGTCGGCCAAACAATGCCGGCTGGCGGGCCCTAGGGGGAGAGCCTTCTCTGTGGCTGGCCCCGTGCTCTGGAACCAACTTCCCCCAGAGACCCAAACCATCCCCATTCTGCTGGCCTTCCGAAAAGCCGTTAAAACATGGCTTTTCCTGCAGGTGGGGGGGATAGCTTAATCCACCTGAGATCACCCCCCAAGTATGTATGATATCGAATGGATGTTGTTGTTTTAATATTGTTTTTAAAAATTTGTATTTGTTTTTTTTTAATTACTTGCATTTTGATTATTCTTGTATTTTTTCCTGTTGTACGCCGCCCTGAGTCCTTCGGGAGTTGGGCGGCATATAAGAATAACAAAATAAATAAATAAATAAATAAATAATGGCTTCCATACCAGAGAACCAGGGTGGTATTTTGGTGTAGTATTGTTTTTTGATTTTAAGCCAAGTTCCTAAGAGAGAGTCTCTGATTTTATGTCTTTTGAAGTATGAGTGTATTTTATGTTTATCATCCCAGAGGAATCCATGCCACCCTAAATGTAAGTCATAGCCTTCAAGTACCAGTAAACGTCTATTTTTAATTTGAATCCAATCCTTTATCCATGTTAAAACGGATGCTTGATAATATAATTCAAAGTCTGGTAATCCGAATCCTCCCTGATTCCTATTTTGTTGTAAATATTTTAATTTGATTCTTGGTTTTTTCCCGGCCCATATAAATTTGGTTAGTATTTTATTTAGTTGTTCAAAATATTTTTTCTCTAATTTGATTGGAATGGTTTGGAATAGGTACAAAATTTGAGGTAATATTGACATTTTAATCGCTGCGATTCTACCAATTAGAGAGATTTGTAATTTGTTCCACTTATCTAATTTTTTTTCAATTTGTTTTAAAATTTCCATATAATTTGCTTCTTTTATTGTGGTGCATTTTGCTGACAGATTGATTCCTAGATATTTTATTTTCTTAACAGTTTGTAGTTCTAATTTCTTTTCTAGTTCCTTATTTTGTGTGTCTGTCAGGTTTTTGGTTATTATTTTAGTTTTTTGTTTATTAATTTTCAGACCAGCTACTTTCCCAAATTCATTTATTTCTTTTAGTAAAATTGGTCCTGTCTCTAATGGTTCTTCTATGTTAAAAACTAAGTCGTCAGTGAATGCCTGTAATTTATATTCCTGCTCTTTTATCTTAAATCCTTTTATTTCTTTATTTTCTCTTACTTTTTGTAATAATGATTCCAATGATAGTATAAATAATAGTGGGGAGAGGGGACAGCCTTGTCGAACTCCCTTTTCTATATTGAAATTTTTTGTAGTTTCTCCATTTATAAGAATTTTAGCCGTTTGTTTTGAGTATATTGATTTGATTGTCCTTATGTAATTCTCTCCAAAATTCATTTTATTCAATTGATTTATTATAAAGTCCCAGTTTAAGTTATCAAATGCCTTTTGGGCATCTAAAAATATGAGTGCCATGGATTCCCCTGGGTGCGTCTCATAG
Source organism: Diadophis punctatus similis (assembly GCA_023053685.1). Taxonomy (NCBI): domain Eukaryota; kingdom Metazoa; phylum Chordata; class Lepidosauria; order Squamata; family Dipsadidae; genus Diadophis; species Diadophis punctatus. Next base: position 3,486,328 of record JALIGW010000018.1, read on the forward strand.
TATTCTAAAATATTTGTAATTGTTCTTATATTGTTTTTAATATGTCTATTTGGTAGGAAGCCATTTTGATCTGAATGTATAATTTTGGTAAGCGTTTTTTTTTATTTTTTTTATCAAATTTATCACCAAATTGTTGGAGATGCCAACACAAAACTGGATCTTACTATCATATGTGGTGGACCTGTCCAAAAATAAAAACCTTCTGGAATACAATAAAAAACTGGTTAAAAGAAATCACACAACAAGACATAGATATCAAACCGGAAATTTTCCTATTGGGAAACATTAATCAAAAAATGCAAAAGAAATACCATTACATTATTCTACATATACTAACAGCGGCGAGAATAACGATAACACAAAATTAGAAATCAAACGATATCCCCGAGGAAAGCAGTGTAATTAGTAAAATCCTGGACTGTGCCGAAGCAGATAAATTAACCATGGAACTGAAAGGAAAGGAAGACTCCGATTACTATGAAATCTGGAACTTATTTTACAATTGGTACGAAAAACGAAAACAAACAACATCAATGTAATAAATAGAAATACAAGCCAAATAAGGCATATAGAAATTGAATTAGAGAATTTATAGGGAAAATAGTTATATTGTATTACTATATATGTATACTATGATATTACTAAACCAACAGCGCCTTATTTTTTCTGTACTATTATTATCATTACCACTTATACTACTACTAATATTACTATTGTTATATTATTATAAATATTATGGTTAATTTTACTACTACTACGTTTGACTTATAAAACATAATGCAAAATACGAGACAACGTAAAATTAAATGTTAAATATATATTTGCCGTAGAACAAACTATAGAAATAGACAGCTTTATAGCTGTATGCGTTTTTTATGTTTTGTATATGTTTATATTGTACTTGTTAATGTCGTAAATGTTTTTCTTTTGTATGTTTTTGTTTTTAAATGTAAATAACTCAATAAAAACTATTTTTAAAAAAAATAAAAAAAAAGAATAGTATCTACCTCCGTGATGAGCTTTGCTTATTTAAAAAAGCTTCTGCAGGCTTACAGTGATCCTACGTGCATTTCAGAATCATTAACGTTTGGCGAGCAGATGAGACCAATAAACCCCAAACCTGACAATATTAGCTGGAATTTTAGACTCTGCTAATGCATCAAAATCACCCTGTGAATTCAAGCAGGAGTTTTAATTGAATCTACTGCCAGTTCAGTTTTAGGCGAACCAAATTCCTCTTGCAATAACTCAAGTGGATTAAAAACTTGCTGGCAATAAGTACGTATTAATCTATCCCTATTTGCCTATACAGTAAGTGTAGGGGGGGGGATCACCGGCAATTATCCATCTGTGATTGTTTCAAAGTATAAGATTGCCACGCAAATAAAGATCCAAATTATGTTTCTACCCAACTTTTTCCAAATGTGCCTTTGGTCTTGAATTGTCCAGAGTCATATGATGGGGGTGATGTACAAGAATTAACTAACAAACCAAACAAAATAAAATTCAGCTGTTGCTCAAAAGGAAGCCAATATTTGCCATAATCTTCAAGGGGCCGCATGATAATTTTCCAATTGTGCCTATAAAGATTTGATAGTGTATCCATCAGTGCACTGATGATGTTACCTAGCAGGGTAATGAAATGTCTGCAAGCAAGCAAGCAAGCCGAGAGAGCACCAAGGACTCCACAGTGTATTCTCTCTTCTTTGTTTTGACTTACCTTTTGTTTTGTTATGTATTTTTAAATTTTCTCTTACATCCTGTATGCTGTTTTGGGAGAATACTAAGGGGGTTTAGTGCCATCCTAAATAAAATTAAATAAAATGCTCTTCTACCTGTTGACCATTTGCACAGAATAAATGAAACGGTTTAGCTTTTATAGTGGACAATGCTGGGGCATTGGGCATTGGACAAGGTAGATCAAAAACATCAAGATGGATTTTGATGTCCATGCAAAAGAGGCAGGGCTGTCTGGCCAGAGGTGGGTTCCTCCCGGTTCGGACCGGTTCTGTGGAACTGGTAGTAACTTGGCGGCCTGGGTCACTGGAACCCGCAGTGACCCAGGCCTGCCACGCCCCTGAACCGGCTCTCTTGGCAGCACCGTAGGTGGTGCCATTTGTTTTTTGCTTCTGCGCATGCACATAAGCTGTTTTTTTGCTTCTGTGCATGTGCATAAGCTATGTTTTTAGCACTGCACATGCATGCGCGTAACACGCCTGTGCCCATGCGGCGCATCACTGAGCAAACCGGCAGCGATGAAAACCGGAACCCACCTGGCCTCATGTTGACTCTGTTGATGTAGCCTGCAGACATTCCTGATGGCCAGTGATGACTACTTCCTTCTTCCTCATCTTACTACCCCAATATTCTTGCCTTCCAATTTCTCTATACCAGGGTCTCCAAACCTGGCAACTTTAAGACTTGTGGAAGCATGGGTGGCTGAGGAAATCTGGGAGTTGAAGTCCACCAGTCTTAAAGTTGCCAAGTTTGCATGCCCTTGCTTTACACTGTCACACCTGGACTGGAAGCTGGGTGTCAGGCCGAAGCCATTTTTGTTGGGGTCTTTGGCCTGCCACACTTTATGCTATTTTAAAATGTATTCTTTGTTGTGGGAATATGGGAGGGGTAATTGCATGAGGGATGTCTGCATGTAGCCATAACAAATTCCTTCTAGATCAGGGGTCCCCAAACTTGGCAACTTTAAGACTTGTGGACTTCAACTCCCAGAATGAGAATTCAGGGAGTTGAAGTCCACAAGTCTTCAAGTCTTCAAGTTTGAGGACCCCTGATCTAGATTGTCATCCTTTGTCTTCGCACTCCTGCACCTGCACGGAAGGAGATGGCAGTTTCTACCAAGTTGGCAGATGAAGATTGGTCAATGTGATGGACTTGGGGGTGTGGGGACAAGGGCTTGAACTTTCAGCTGGGTGCAGAAACCCCTGGGACTTCAGATTTGGGTTTCTCCCAGATGTGACAACATGGCTCTGCAAATAAATTGGGACTTTGAGGAATCCTTTGCCTCCGACTCTGATTTAGTTTTGGATTCTATTTGGAACCCTGGCACTGGGTCATGTCCAGCCTCTGCTCTGCAGTCCCTGGCATAGGGCAAGCCAGGGGTCTCTTGCTTGTGGTGGTGGGGAGTCTTCTCCTTGCAGCTGATGGGGAAAGACTTGTCAGTTGGAAGCCTTCACAGGAAGAAGCTGTTGGAAGAAATATCCATCTGGTTCAGTTCCAAGCCGGGAGACAAAATGGAGGCTGGAGGCTGATTGGAAATAGTGTTTAATGATGAACAGAACCACCAAATACGTGCGATTCTGGGTAGCTGACCCCATGGAGTTGAGAGTGAGGAGTTTTTATACCTTCTCTTGGGCTTTGAAGTTGAGCTTCCTGTTCCTGTGCAAGAACATGTATTCTATTGGCTGTTGTCAGACTCCCGTGGAGCCATGTAGGGGTCATGTTTGTCTGAGCTAAGTTTGGTTGAAGTTTGAAGGGTGATGCAATGTCCTTAGGAGATTGTGCAATGCAGTGAGCTCTGTGACTTAGTGGGTTAATCCTATTTTGTCCTGAAGGGTCATGTCTTCATCCCATCATCCTAGAACTGAAAGTCTTTTCTTTTGTAGATGGGATGGCCCAGTCTTTCTTAATGGGCACGAAATATCTACTGGGGGCAGGGAGCTGGGGCTCTGAGTTTCTGCCTCCCTTAACATTTTTATTTCTCTTTTAGGGGAAATATTTTATCCTGCCTTTTTTAATATTTCTCAAAATATTTCATTCTTCTAGGAGGGGGGTGGCTTCCCACAAAGCCATGTGCTGTGCACTGTTCTCAGATCATGGTGTGGCCTCCATGTGGACGGTCTCTATGCAGACTTTATAAATAATGCCGTATCAGACAACTGGACCGAAAATCCCCATCGGTGATGCCAGCAGCTCCCTTAATTGGATGCTATTTTAATAATACATAGTTAATGTCTGCCAATGGGGGCTGTTCTGTTTCTCTGCTGTTTCTTTACCCTTTTTAAACACTTTATATAAAATGGAATCTTGTGACATCTTAGAAACTCAGCTAATTATGCTAAGTACATCTATTACCACCTACTTGTTACTTGTGAGGCAACTGCTGTATTGACCCTTTCTACTTCTTTTTCCTCCACTAAAAATACCTTGGTTTGTTTTCTATAATCTCTTTAACCACTTTAAAACCAACTTTCATATCCCCCTTTTCTCCTTACACAGGCAGTCCTCGATAACCACAGTTCATTTAGTGACCATTCAGCGTTACAACAGCACTGAAAGAAGTGACTTATGGCCGTTTTTCACACTTGCACATTGCATGCAGCATCCCCATGGGCATGTGATCAAAATTTACACATCTGGCAACTGTCTCGTATTTGTGACGGTTGCAGTGTCCTGGGGTCACGTGATCCCCTTTTGCGACCTTCTGACAAGCAAAGTCAATGGGGAAGCCGGATTCACTTAACAACCATGTTACTAACTTAGCAACTGCAGTGATTCACTTAACAACTGTGGCAAGGATCGTAAAATGGGGCAAACGCATTTAACAACTGTCGTGCTTAGCAACTGAAATTTTGGGCTCTATTGTGGTCATAAGCCACATGACCCCATTGGCCGCATGACCACAGAAATATCTTTGGACAGTGTTGGGTCAATGGCCTTCAAAAGGAGATGACCATCACCCCCGATAGTTGGCAATAACTAGCCGAGTAAAATCTGCAGGAACTCCCTTAACTCTTCAAATAGGGGTGAGGTGGAGAATTTTAGCTCCTGTTGCTGCAATAGCACTTATGTGTCCCAGAAGATGATGGGGATGATGATGGTTTAACAGATATTAACAGAGTTGGAAGGGACCTTGCAGGTCATCTAGTCCAACCCCCTGCCCAAGCAGGAGACCCTACATCTGCCTCTACCTAGGATCGAACTCATAACCTCCTGATTGTGAGGTAAGAGCTCACAATCAGGAGATAATTGCTTATCTCTGGTTTAGATCCAGAGATCTAATGATCTTGATGATTTATGTTCCTGGTGGATCTCTGGGCTATCTTTGATCCTCCTGCTTCTTTGCTCTCTTACACCAGGAATAAAACCTTGGTAAGCCAACTTTCAATTGTGAATAAATTTGGTTTCACTCTCAAAGTGCTGTGTGCTAGACAGAAATGGGGCAGCTATTCCACCTTCTTTTGTCTTTCTAACAAAAACATCCTCCTGTGTCACGTAGTGAATATTGTCAGTTGTATGTCTATGCAGGGTGATGCACCCCTATCTAATATTATGGTACATTCCAATATAAGCAGAACACGTGATATGAGTTGTACGCATGTGTGCATTCCTAAACCACCATTAATTCTCTTCTGCCTTGGCTGTTGACCTGAACGGTCGTGTTTTCTTAGCAAAGATGTAATTATTCAGGATTTATTGTTTTTGTACTGAATAAATATTTTCTATTAGACTTTAATCTCGGTTTTGTTTCTAACTGTCTGAATTCCAAGAAAAGATCTAAATCGCCTCTATGAGATATTATTCTCACCCAACATCCTGTATGGCTGATTTTGTGACTTATGAGTGGCAGTGGGGTTCACCAACGTAAGATGTATATGGGTCTCAAAACGTTCCTTTGCGGTTGGAGCCAGATAGTTGCTACCAGTTAATCAGGCGCTGACTTCAGTTTTCCTCACTTTAGAATGAATGCATTGGTTTTTTTCCTCAAGTTGCTGCAATCTTTCCCTGCATTGCCATTCATTAAGTTTCCAAATAAACAGAGGCAGAGCAAATGTTGAAGGCAGAACTGGTCCCAAAACCTGGAGGCTGAATTCCCAGTAGCAGCTTGGCAGATGTGTGCTTGGAACTGGTGGTTAGTATTTCAGATGGCAAATAGCTTTTATAGTGAGGCTTTGATTTAATGGACTTTACTAGAATGGGTTTTTGGAGGCAGTGGGGGAAATTCCACCCCATTTATGTCATTTGTTGTTATCTGCATCATGAAGGATTGTGCGAAAGATGGAAATTAACACAACACTCTAAACTTACATTAAATCATATTATCACATAATGTAATACATAAACCCGGGTCATAGAATCCAGCAAGCTAGAGTTTCTTATGCTTATGCTTTACTCTTATGCTTTACTCAGTGTAGACCCCTCAGGATTTCCCTGAGGTATGATCATCTCACTACTTTTTTAATGTTTTGAAAACTTTCAATTTGTTACGATCAGTACATGTTGTAAATTTAGCAGTTTAATGAAGGAACATTTCATTTGCTCTTCCAAAATAAAAATGAATGTTCAATATGTTTTCATACGTTTTGCTAAAATGAATGTGTGTAGTGTCATAATACACTAATATACATAATGCATAATACACATAATGCAGATTTTGGGTTTGGCTAGTCTCGAGAAAAGAAGGACTAGGGGTGACATGATAGCAGTCTTCCAGTATTTGAGAGGCTGCCACAAAGAAGAGGGGTCAAACTAATTTCCAAAGCACGAGAGGGCAGGACAAGAAACAATGGATGGAAACTAATCAAGGAGAGAAGCAACCTGGAATTTAGGAGAAACTTCCTAACAGTGAGGACAAATAACCAGTGGAATGACTTGCCTTCAGAAGTTGTGGGTGCTCCATCACTGGATGTTTTTAAGAAAAGTCTAAACCAGCAGTTCTCAACCTGTGGGTCGCAACCCCTTTGGGGGTCAAACAACCCTTTCACAGGGGTCACCTAAGACCATCGGAAAAAACATATATCCGATAGTCTTAGGAACCGAGACACTGCTCTTCTATTCGTCTCAAGGCGGGTCTACCCACATGCAAATAGACCACTGCAAAAAAAAAAATCTGTACCATGGGAACTTCTGAGCATGCGTAGAAGCTGAATTTCCAGAACTGCGCATGCATCGCCATCTTGTTTTTGGCTTTTTTTCCAATTAAAAAAAATTCGGTACTGCGCATGCGTGCGCGCACAAAGCGCATGCGTGCCCATGAGGCACGGCCATGCAGCGCAGGAGGAAGCGAACCGGCAGCGAGGGAAGTTAGAACCCACCCCTGAGTTTCCTAATAATTTTATTATTTTATGGTTGGGGGGTCACCACAACATGAGGAACTGTATTAAAGGGTCACGGAATTAGGAAGGTTGAGAACCACTGGTCTAGACAGTCACTTATCTGAAATGGTATAGGTTCTCCTGCTTGAGCAGTGGGTTGGACTAGAAGACCTCCAAGGTCTCTTCCAGCTCTATTCTGATTGATTGATTTGTCGACAACAGTTTCCAGCAAAAGTCCCAGACACAACAGATCGTCTACGTTCTGTGGTGGAGAGATCTGTTTTTCTAAACTGTGTAGTCTGGAGGACTCCTGGCATTGCTCATCTTGCTTCTGGTCCTTCATCAGGTTGAAAGAACTCTTCTGCGTCTTTTCTCCTGTACAGGTACTATGCAGTAGTAGGTTCCTACAGGTGCGGTCCACTCTATAGCACCGGTAGCGGCCCGCTGGTGATGTCACAGTACCGGTGCGGTTGGTTGCCGGTGCCTGGGTTTTTTAAAAAAATTTTCTTTTGCGCATGCCCAGAAGCTGAGCTTCCGGCACTGCACATGTGCTGCCTTCCTACCCCACAGTGAGTCCAAGCAGGGGAGGATGGCTGAGGGAGCGTGTGAGACGCTGAAAGAACGGGCGGCATGACCTATCTCAGTTCCCTTCCCTTCAGCAGTCCGAGAAGCCACGATTGTGCGGTGATGATCCCAGGCATTTTCGCACGTTCGAGGCTTCTCGAGCTGCTGAGGGGAGGGAGAACGGGCGGCAGGAGCCTAGGATCATCGAATGGGGAGAAGCATTCAGGCCGGACGGAGCCTCCTAGAAGAACCGCTGCCGCGGTCTTGCTGCTCCCACTGCGGGGGGCTGCGTTGCGGGTGGGCAATGCCCCCCCACTTCTCCGGCAGCTTCCAAGCTCCCGAGGCCCACGCCTACCCGGTCACATGGCTGGCAAGCCACACCCACAAAATAAGCCACGCCCACTGAGTGGTAGTAAAAAAATTAGGAACCCGCCCCTGGTACTATGGCGTCCTCAGGTCTGGTGTAGTGCCACCTTCCATGAATTCCTTCCATTCAATCCTAGGCTGCATTAATATAGAATTAAGATCTCATGAAGTTTCAGTACCGCTTTGTAAAGCCTTAATAAGACCACACCTAGAATACTGCATTCAGTTTTGGTCACCACAATATAAAAAAGATGTTGAGACTCTGGAAACAGTGCAGAGAAGAGCAACCAGGATGATTAGGGGACTGGAGGCTAAAATATATGAAGAACGGTTGCTGGAATTGGGTATGTCTACTTTAACGAAGAGCAGAATTAGGGGAGACATGATAGCAGCATTCCAATATTTGAGGGGCTGCCCCAAAGAAGAGGGGGTCAACCTGTTTTCCAAAGCACCAGAAGGCAAGACAAGAAAGAACGGATGGAAACTAATCAAGGAGAGAAGCAACCTAGAACTAAGGAGAAACTTCCTAAAAGTGAGAACAGTTAAACAGTGGAAAGGCTTGCCTTTAGAAGTTGTGGGTGTTCCATCACTAATCATAGAAGGCTTTTAAGAACTTGGATAGCCATTTGTCTCCTGCTTGAGCATGAGGTTGGACTAGATGACTTCCAACGTCCCTTTCAACTCTGTTATTCTATGTAATATTCTATGAATTTTCCATAGAGGAAAAACTGTGTGTTTGTTCTAAAGGCAGAGAAGGTTCCAAATTTGTTGGAATTTGTTGAATTTCTTTGTTCCTTCCCTTCCTCCACACACACACAGAGACAGCTCTTTTGGGTATCTGTCGGAGAGATTGTTCTGTCCATTTTGTTCCCAGATCAAAAAGGTTCGGCATTATAGTATAAATACTATCGAAAGAGAAGCACCAGACTCCTACCCTGGTGGCCTCTTGACAGAATTATTTGTGGCGGTCAAATGAAGGACATAGAGAGGAAGAAGTGGATCAGCCAGATTATTCTTCTGAGACGGCTTCCTTCAAGGGAGCTTCATGCTTGCTTGCCGTAGGCATCAAAGACCTGGCACTGGTGGCTGCGAACAGGCAAGCTGATGTCCAGGCCAGCACAGCAGTGGTGGGTAAACACCCCTCTGTAATATTCCTGGGCTTTACCATGGATTTTGTGCAATTGATATGCTAAGTGAAACCCCAGCAGCTGCTCTGAGAAATGTTTAATCCATCACCTGAATGGGGGAAGATGTGAAAACTGCTGCAGTTTAGGAGATTATGACCAAAAGTCCTTGCTTGCAAAGGTCCCCTTGCAGATGTTGTGAGCCTCAAGGTTGCAAAGGCACCAGATGTGCTAGAACAGATGGGCAAGCAAATCCCCCTCCCCACATTCACGGACAGTTGAATGCACCTGGGTTTCAACCCACAAGCTCTCATTTCAAATGCGGGATCTGCATGAAGGTTAGTAGCATGACCTGTGCAAAGTCAAATACCATGTGCAAAGTCAGATAATCCAGCTACTCCCTTCCTGCTGGGGGGGTGGGGGGTGTGGAATCAGTAGGTCTTTGTAAAATTGGGAACTGAGACCTGCCCATCTTCTTAGCGGCCCCAGAATTAGATACAGATTAACAGAGTTGGAAGGGACCTTGTAGGTCATCTAGTCCAACCCCCCGCCCAAGCAGGAGACCCTACACCATTTTTGACAGATGGCAGTCCAGTCTCTTCTTGAAAGCCTGCAATGATGAAGCTCACACAATTAATGGACTCCAGGATCTGGAGGGGAGTCCAGGAGGAACTGACTCAGAGGGAAAACAAATTTCGGAAAGATAAATTTAAAAGGATAGGCTAAAAACAATTGACTTGCTAGAAATACCATATAACTTTTTGTCACGATGTGAATAATTGCCAGTTGTGCATCTCTACTATTTCTAGATTTACTGTATTTCCTAATCAAGCAGACATGTGATATGTTTTACTACGCATGGGTGCATTCCAGGAGTTTTTGTCTCCTCCTACCTTCCTTCTCCTTCGATGCCTCGCCCGAGGCAGACGTGAACTCTTAGCTGAGAAGATGTAGCTTATTAAAGGTTTATTCTTTTGTTACTTTTGTACTAAAATAAATGTTTTGTTAATTAGAATTGAATCTCGGTTTTATTTTCTAAATACGAATGACTTCAGGGAAGCAAGATCCTAAATCACCTCTTGATAGGAAAATTCCTATCTGTCACTTTTCTTTTAATTTGACTGTGGCTGTTCCAATCTAATTTAATATCTCCGGTTATTACAGTCCCTCTATAATTGCTCAGTCTGTGTGGTTTTATGCACATTGTCCCTTCTGTACACCAAAGCAGCTTCCGTATTAGGAGTTTCTATATTAGGAAGCTTCTATATTAGCAGATTCTATATTAGGATCACAATGGGGTTATGATCTGTTCAGAGCCTCATATTGCCTTGAATAGTTTTCTACCAAGATTTTTTTTGGATGCTCTCTATATTTTAAAGAGCTCTATATTTATACAGGTAGTGCTCAGCTTGCAACCATAATTGAGCCTGCCAATTACGGTCGTAAGTTGTGATGTTCATAAAGTGGGTCATCACATGCCGACTCAATTTTACAACCCTTTTTGTGGCAGTCGTTAAGGGAACCCATTGTTCACTATGGGGCAATTTTGCCTGAAACCAGGAGTATATGATGCTTTGGGGGGAAATGTAAATCATGGTCATCGGATGACCATGGGATGGGGTGGGGCTGTCAGAATTCCAAATCTGGTTTTGCAGAGTGTTGTAACTTTTTTGGGGGTAACTTTGAACAGTCACTAAGTGTAGGAGAAGGAATGGCAGTCCTTAGGGACGGCGTTAAAAAAGGGATCAGTCTAGAATCCCTACATAGCCACAAGTCCGGTCCCTTTTGAATCCCGTTGACCCTTATCTGACTCTAACCAGGTGCCAACCATTAATTGAGAAGATTCCTGTGCATAGGCACAAGCAGCAATAAATCAGTTTAATTGGGCCTTCACCTGCGGAGCTAACACTAAGTGAGTTACTAAATAATAATAATAATAATAATAATAATAATAATAATAATAATAATAATAATAATAATAATAATAATAATAATAACAACAACAACAACAACAACAACAACAACAACAACAACAACAACAACAACAACAGAGTTGGAAGGGACCTTGGAGGTCTTCTAGTCCAACCCTACACTACTTCAGACAAATGGTTATCCAACATCTTCTTAAAAACTTCCAGTGTTGGAGCATTCACAACTTCTGGAGGCAAGCTGTTCCACGGATTAGTTGTTCTAACTGTCAGGAAATTTCTCCTTAGTTCTAAGTTGCTTCTCTCCTTGTTTAGTTTCCACCCATTACTTCTTGTTCTACCTTCAGGTGCTTTGGAGAATAGTTTGACTCCTTTTTCTTTGTGGCGACCCCTGAGATATTGGAACACTGCTATCATGTCTCTCCCCAGTGTACCATTGGAACACTGGGTATGTCTAGTTTTCATTAAACTAGACATACCTAGTTCCAGCAACTGTTCTTCATATGTTTTAGCCTCCAGTCCCCTAATCATCTTTGTTGGTCATCTCTGCACTCTTTCTAGAGTCTCAACATCCTTTTTACATCGTGGCGACCAAAACTGAATGCAGTATACCAAGTGTGGCCTTACCAAGGCATTATAAAGTGGTATTAACACTTCACGTGATCTTGATTCTATCCCTCTGTTTATGAACTGTGTTGGCTTTTTTGGCAGCTGCTGCACAGTGCTGGCTCATATTTAAGTGATTGTCCACTAGGACAAGATCCCTCTCACAGTTACTACTATTGAGCAAGATACCACATATACTGTACCTGTGCAAGTGAGTAAGTAAGTTGTAAGTCAAGGACTACCTGTATCGCTTTTGCCATTAACTGCTCCTGGTAGCTATTGCTCTACGGGGCCTCCCTGATGAAAGGAGGAAGGGGCAGGATGAGGTCTCTGTTGGCTCCTTTGCAGGATCTGGGGGGTATTAAATATGGGGCTCCTCGGGGCTCCAGACCAAGCAACCTCCCTCTCTATTCTGGCAGAGCAGGCGGCCGAAGAGGTAGGCAGCGGAAGAGCTGAGCTGTGCCATCCTCTGGCTTGGCAGAGTGGAAGGTCTGCAGAAACCCCGGGGAGAGCAGCCTTCGTGGGCAGAAGGGCTGATGGCAAGCCCTTTGCAGCTCCAGCTCTGGAGAGGGAGAAACTCTCTGTCCAGACCAGGTTTTGATAAATAGAAAATTAATTGGGAGCTGCACTTTATGTCAAGGTTCCAGGTAACACATCCCCTTCAGTGAGAACTCCGAGGCAGGCATATTCCTCAAAGAACATTTTATTGGGACATATCAAATTGGCACAGACTTGGTGGAAAACCGGCTCTAAGTTCCTGCCTGTTTTACACCCAATTAAAAGTAAAACATTGTCACTTCCCCCCTCCCCCCCCAGAGTCTCCAGTCACATGGTCCAATCAGCATGTAGTCCAGTTGCTAGGTGACCTCGGTCTCCACCTTTCGAACACCTGCACAAACGTCCTTGATTCCCAGGGGAAAGAATTTTATTTTGGCTACAACACCCCCAGCTATCTCTACACCCCCCTCCCTGGCCCCTTTGCTCCAGGCTCTGTCAGCTCTGTCAGCTCTGTCAGACCCAGCTGCTGTGGCCTAGAGGTGGAGCTCTTGCCTCACAATCAGGAGGTTGTGAGTTTGATCCTAGGTAGAGGCAGATGTAAGGGTCTCCTGCTTGGGCAGGGGGTTGGACTAGATGACCTGCAAGGTCCCTTCCCTGTTAATCTGATCTGATCTGATCAACGTGAAGAGAAACCTCCTTAGAGGAAAGCTACAAAATGAAAATGGCCACAGTTAGGCCAGCTTCAAGGTTGACACTTTACCTGCTAGAAAATCCTATTACTTGCAACCTCATTTGGGTTCTTACTGGTCTTTTTCCTTCTTATTATGTATTTATTTACAAACACGTCTCTCCCTCCCACCTCCAGAGACAGCAGGTGCCAACATTCCAGTAACAACTCAGGAAATCGCCCTCACCATTGCACCAGGAATGCAAGCCGTCCTAAAATTAAAAACAAGGCATGACGAAAAGACTTCCCTCATGCATTTCCCAAAAGCAGAATAAAGCAAATAAATGTTCTTTAGTGCCGAGGCTGCTGGGCGAGATGTCAGCAGAGAAGCTTAATAGCAATTTTAGTGGCTGCAGTGAATGGTCATTTGAAGTTGGAGCTCCCACAGCTTCGTACTTGGGGTTATTTTGTTCACAAATTGTTTGCTGCTTAGAAACCTTTCTCTATTTTGGAAACAAAATTCGCCTGCCACAAAGATATGAACTGTGTGATATATATTCATATAGGCCCGTGATGGTGAACCTATGGCACACGTGCCACAGATGGCATGCAGAGCCATCTCTGTGGCCACGCGAGTTGTTGTCCTAGGTCAGCTCCACCACGCATGCGCGCGCGCCTCCTGCCAGCCAGCTGATTTTCGGGTCTCTGCCGTGCATGTGGGAGATGCGTTTCCGGAGGGCCACAGGAGGCCGTTTTCGCCCTCCTGGAAGCTCAAGCAAAGCCTCTGGAGCCTTGGAGGGTGAAAAAAGGGCCTACCAGAAGTACCAGAAATCTGGAAAAGGGCCCATTTCTGGCCTCCGGAGAGTCTCTGGAGCCCGTGGGAGGTCATTTTCACCCTCCTGGAGGCTCAAGGAAAGCCTTTGGAGCCTCGGAGGGCGAAAAAGGGGCCTATTGGAAGTCCGGAAACAGGCCATTTCCGGCCTCCGGAGGCTTCAGGGAGGCCTTCCAGGCCCAAAATGGGGCACGGGGGTGGGTTTCACACACGCATGCATGGGGGAACCACGGGGGGTTGTGCATGTGGGGCGTGCAGGAGCGCATTGCATTATGGGTGTGAGCACACATGTGCGACAGTACGTGCACGCTTTCGGCGCCCGAGGGAAAAAAGGTTAGCCATCACTGATATAGGCTTTCTCAGTCTTGGCAACTATAAGATTTTATTTATTTATTTATTTATTTATTTTGGCTTTCTTATATGCCGCCCAACTCCCGAGGGACTCAGGGCGGCGTACAGCAAAAAAGAATACAAGAACAACCAGCAATAAACATTGCTTAAAATCAATATAAAAATTAAAAATTCAATATTAAAACCTTCCAACAACCATACATACTCGGGGGTGAGCTCGAATGGATTAGACTCTACCCCCAGCCTGCAGGAAAAGCCATGTCTTAATGGCTTTTTGGAAGGCCAGCAGGGTGGGGATGGTACGGGTCTCCGGAGGAAGTTGGTTCCAGAGCGCTGAGCCCCCCACAGAGAAGGCCCTCCCCCTAGGGCCAGCCAGCCGGCATTGCTTGGCTGACGGGACCTGGAGGAGGCCAACTCTGTGGTCCCTAACCGGTCGAAGGGAAGTGTGAGGCAGAATGCGGTCCCAGAGAAAATACCTGGATACCTGGACTTCAACATTGTTGTCTGGGGAATTCTGGGAGTTGAAATCCATGTACCTTAAAGTTGCCAACGTTGGCCTGAAGCATATTCTTTTGTGAACTGCTTCTACCTTGTTGGGTGCACAAAGTATTATTTTGAGTTAGGAATATCTGCCTGTCTGTCCATCACTTCATGGAGGGGGGGGGTGTTGGAGGAAAATACAGACCATAAGACCCCCCTCCTTCTGGCTTTCTAGAAATCGGAACTGGGAACATCACCACTGGGTTGGCATAGACCACACCTGGAGTGCTGCATCCAGTTTTGCTCACCATGATACAAAAAAAGATGTTGAGACTCTAGAAAGAGTGCAGAGAAGAGCAACAAAGATTATTAGGGGCTTGGAAGCTAAATCATACGAAGAACGGTTGCAGGAATTGAGTATGTCTAATCTAGGGAAGAGAAGGACTAGGGGTTACATTATAGCAATAGCAATAGCAACAGCACTTAGACTTATATATACTTCACAGTGCTTCACAGCCTTCTCTAAGCAATTTACAGAGTGAGCTTATTGCCCCCAACAATCTGGGTCCTCATTTTACCCACCTCGGAAGGATGGAAGGCTGAGTCAACCTTGAGCCTGGTAAGGTTATGGTACAAGTCTCCCAGTACTTGAGGGTCTCTCACAGCACTTGAAGGCAGGATAAGAAGTAATGGGTGAAAGCTTATCAAACCGAGATCCAACCTAGAAATAAGGAGCAATTTCCTGTCAGTGACAACAATCAAACAGTGGAATGGCTTGCTTCCAGAAGTTGTGGGTGCTCCATCACTGGAGGCTTTTAAGAAGAGACTGGACAACAATTTGTCCAGAATGGTTTATGATTTCCTGCTCAAGCAGGGGATTGGACTAGGACAGTGATGGCGAACCTATGGCACGCGTGCCACAGGTGGCACGCGGAGCCATATCTGCCGGCACGCGAGCCGTTGCCCTAGCTTAGCACCAGCACACATGTAACGCGCCAGCCAACTGATTTTAGGCTCGCACGGAGGCTCTGGGAGGGTGTTTTCAGCTTTCAGAAGGCCTCCGGGAGGCGGGGGAGGGCGTTTTTGCCCTCCCCGGGCTCCAGGGTAGCCTCTGGAGCCTGGGGAGGGTGAAAAATGGGCCTAGCGGGCCCACCAGAAGTTGGTAAACGGCCATTTCCGGCCTCCAGAGAGCCTCCGGGGGGGCAAGGAAGGCCATTTCCGCCCTCCCCAGGCATTGAATTATGGGTGTGGGCACTCACGCATGCACAATAGCGTGTGCGCACGCGCTTTCGGCACCCAAGGGAAAAAAGGTTTGCCATCACTGGACTAGGAGGTCTCCAAGGTCCCTTCCGACCTTATTATTTTAGGTTCTGTGATTCCGCACACTTGATTTTGGGTCTCCTGTTGGAAAAGAGAAGAGGCATCATTAAAGCAATCAGACAAAGAAATTGCTTTGAAGGAAAAGGGTGAGAAGGAGCCATCACACTCAACCTTCAGTCCTGACCATTTACTGATTTCATAGTACTACAGACTTGAAAGGAGCTCTTAAGGTCACTTTTAAAGCCAAATGTCTTTTATGTATTGAAGTCCAAAATAAAGCATCTCAGACAGAGGGCCAATTATTCTTTGTTTGAACACATCCAGATCTCTCTCTCCCCACTTCCTTTTAGACCATGTTTCTATGCCCTTCCTTCTGGGCTAAAAGATGAACAAATCTTAATGTTCTTCTTTACTTTTTTCTGAGTGAATCGTTTCATATTCTTGAAGGGAGTTATTCGTACTGCTCAACCTTCCCAAGATCTTTTACAGTCTCTTGATTGGACTGAGTTTTTAGACATTGCCCCCATTTCCAATATCTCAGGGGCTGCCACAAAGAAGAGGGGATCAAGGTATTCTCCAAAGCACCTGAGGGCAGGACAAGAAATGATGGATGGAAACGAACCAAGGAGAGAAGCAACTTGGAACCAAGGAGAAATTTCCTGACAGAACAATTAATCAGTGGAACAACTTGCCTCCAGAAGTTGTGAATGCTCCAACACGGGACATTTTTAAGAAGAGATTGGATAACTGTTTGTCTGAAGTGGTTTCTTGCCTAAGCAGGGGGTTGGACTAGAAGACCTCTAAGGTCCCTTCCAACTCTGTTATTCTATTCTATTCTATTCTATTCTATTCTATTCTATTCATTCTTCATTCTATTCTATTCTATTCTATCCTATCCTATCCTATCCTATCCTATCCTATCCTATCCTATCCTATCCTATCCTATCCTATCCTATTCCATTCCATTCCATTCCATTCCATTCCATTCCATTCCATTGTCCACTGTTCAGCTAAATGTCTTTGGGACATCTCTGAGCTACTTTCTGTGAAGCCCTCCAAAGCAGGAGCCCCCAGAAGGAGACGTGGTCCATGGGGAGAAGTGAGACTTCTCATTAGGTGCTTAATTCTGAATTTGTTGAAGTCTATTAAATGTAATTCCACCCTTTTTTTTTTAATTTGTAGGGATGTTTTAGCATTTTATGTCTCTCAGTTCGCTATCCTGCCTAATTTTGTGGTTTCCTGATGACCGATGACTTGTCTCTTAGCTGATTTTATGCGAGTTAGTTTTGTCACCATAAAAAGTCCAATACTGACTTATTCTTTAAGTGAATATTATTTACCTGACTTGCATTGAGATAGTGAACTTAAATTACGGCTGAGGGTGCAGGAGGGGGAATTGAGAATAATGTGAAATTTATCACCCATTCTGAGAGGGAGCAACCAATGCAAAAAAACCCCTGCTGGCTTGCATTTGTTGTTAAATTTCCTAAGTGTACTGTGGAAGAGCAGAGGTGTCCTTTCCCAGTTCTGAGTGGCAGGCACTTCCTAGAAATTGGCCTGTAATCAATTAATTAAATAAAACAGCAGTTGCAGCATGCCTTGTAATCACCGCCTCCATCCTGCAGCATTGGGTGCCTGGCTGTTGCTGGGCGCCTGCTAAATTCATTCTGTTTTCTAGCCACCCCCCCCCCCTCTCTCCTGCACCCTCAGCCGCGATTCCATCAAGAAGCCATTTCATGGTTGAGATTTTAATTGCGCTTCCTTCAACCACGATCTCAAGGTGATTCTCAACCTTTTGTCTCTTCGTCCAAAAGCCTGGAATATTGCTTTTCATTATGATTTAAACAACAACAACAACAACAACAACAACAATATATGAAAGGCGAAGGAGGGAAAGTAAATGGCTCTCCCTCATTAGAAATTAAAAGCATGAACACTATTTTGTTTCTATATTAAGTAAATCTGATGCTGCGGGGACAGTTGTGGCCTGAATTTTGTTTTCCTCTTAATGTGAAATTTAGAATAGAATAGAATAGAATAGAATAGAATAGAATAGAATAGAATAGAATAGAATAGAATAGAATATTGGAATGAAGAATAGAATAGAATAGAATAGAATAGAATAGAATAGAATAGAATAGAATAGAATAGAATAGAATAGAATAGAATTCTTTATTGGCCAAGTGTGACTGGACACACAAGGAATTTGTCTTTGGTGCATATGCTCTCAGTGGACATAAAAGAAAAGATACATTTGTCAAGAATCATGAGGTACAACATTTAATGATTGTCATAGGTTACAAATAAACAATCAGAAACAATCAATATTAATATAAATCGTAAGGATACAAGCAACAAGTTACAGCCATAAGGTCATAAGTGGGAGGAGATGGGTGACGGGAATGATGAGAAGACTAATAGTAATAGTAATGCAGACTTAGTGAATAGTTTGACAGTGGTGAGGCAATTATTTGTTTAGCAGAGAGATGGTGTTCGGGAAAAAACTGTTCTTGTGTCTAGTTGTCTTGGTGTGCAGTGCTCTATAGCATCGTTTTGAGGGTAGGAGTTGAAACAATTTATGTCCAGGATGCGAGGGGTCAGTAAATATGTTCACGGCCCTCTTTTTGACTTGTGCAGTATACAGGTCCTCAATGGAAGGCAGGTTGGCAGTAATAGTTTTTTCTGCAGTTCTAATTATCCTCTGAAGTCCGTGTCTGTCTTGTTGGGTTGCAGAACCGAACCAGACAGTTCTAGAGGTGCAGATGACAGACTCAATAATTCCTCTGTAGAACTGTATCAGCAGTTTCTATTAAATTTCTATCCAGATATTCATGCATCTCTCCTCCTCTTTCTTGAATTTATTTGAAGGAGGATTTGGCAACTTGGGAGTTCAGCCCACACTGCCGTGGCCAGTGGCCAAGGACACTGAATCCAAAAAAGCTGGAGGAGGCCAGACAGCCAGTGTGTAGCCTAGAAGCCATTTTTTGAAGTTCTTGGCCGGCCTTGAGTTTTCTGAAAACAAATCCATTAAGTATCTCACATTTTAGGAAGAGGTAAATACAGAGAACACAATAAGTGGGTCTTCTGAGGAACCAAGACACAATGTATAGACAACCAGATTTATGTTGCCTGTGGTTTTTCCCCTTCGATGACCATTTTACAGGTTTCTTTGATGGTTTGGTATATTAAGATTGATGTTGAATCATGGACATTAAATTAGCCAGTTGGGCCTAGTGGTTAAGGTAGCAGGCTGGAAAGCAGGAGACGGTGAGTTCAAGTCCCATCTTAGCCATGAAATGGCTGGGTGACTTTGGACCAGTCACTCATTCTCAGCCCAACCCAACTCACAGGGTTATTGTGGTGGAGAAAATAGGAGGAGGAAGATGTGTTGGATATGTTCACCACCTTGAGTTATTTGTAAAAACCAACAAAAAACAAACAAATAAATATACTGCAGGCCTATCTTGTGTTGGAGATGGTGGGGTGTTGCACCTTTCTCCAGTCCAATATTCTCAGCCTGATGTTCAAGAACCAGGAAAGATCTTTCATCTTAAGATTCTGGTTGGATTAATCTTTCTATGTCTTTAAAGTTCGTCTGTGCTTGTTGCAGTCACAGACCCAGTACACTTTCAAGAATGGTTCAAACCGTTACGAGGATTCGAATTTAAAAGAACCTCATAACTGTGCAAAGAAGGATAAAGGTATTTCAACGTTGGTAGTCTTCTGGGGCCAATTGGACATACGCTGCAAATCTTGGTGGCAAAGAAAATAAATTATGCAAAATCCAATCGGAGTCGGTCACCAGGATCAAAGGTTTATTCGTCCAAGCTTTGGGGCTTGAAGTTCTCTCTCTCCAGAATATTTGCACTGGCCTGTTCTACGGATTGTATTTATATGTAGGGTATTGTGGCCCTTTATAAACAACTTTTTATTTTTATTAATTTTATTCCTTTTATATTGTCCCGTAAGCTACCTTGAGTCGCCAGGTGCAAGTAGGCAGCAATATAAATTTTCTAAATAAATAAAGCTTACAGCTGCACATAGCCAAGAACCCATATAGATAAAATCCATAGAACAACCCAGTGCATATATTCTGGAAAGAGATAAGTTTCCTGAAGATGGGCATATACACATACACATACATACATATATATTATAGGGATGGGTTCCTACTGGTGCAGTTCACTCTGTCATTCCGGTAGCGGCCCGCCAATTGCGCAATTTGCGTGCGACGGCTCCGGTACCATCTTCAGCGGTCTGTCACGCGGCGCCATCTTTTTTTTGAATTTTTGGCGATTTTTTGCTTCCTGCACATGTGTGGGAGCAAAATCTTACGAGGGGACGCGCACGAGAGATTTTGAAGATTTTTTGCTTCCATGCATGCGTGGAAGCAAAATTGCACAAGGGGATGCGCATGCATAGCGAGCATGCATGTGCGAAACATGATGTGCGCGCAGCGAACCGATAGGCAGGTAAGAGGAACTCGCCCGTGTGTGTGTGTGTGTGTGTGTGTGTGTGTGTGTGTGTGTGTGTATGTAACACATTTTTTTTGCTGAAAATGAAAATGAAGGGAGACTAGTATAGATCTATTTCAAGCTATTAAGCTCTCATCAGCTAGCCATACCCTTACTGGGATTTTAACCTGGGCAGCCTGCCTATATTTATATTATTGATATTTATATTATTGATATTTATATTATTGATATTGAAATTGAAATTGAAATTGAAATTGAAATTTATATTATTTATATTTATATTTATATTTATATTTATATTTATATTTATATTTATATTTATATTTATATTTATATTTATATTTATATTTATATTTATATTTATATTTATATTTATATTATTGATATTTATGTATGTATGTATGTATGTATGTATGTATGTATGTATTTATTTATCTTCATTTGCAAGATAAATTATAACGAATCCACCAAAATATGCAAATTGGCTTGGTTTATGGAATAACAATAGCAGAATTCAGATTGCACTCGGTTTGTGTCTGTTTTCTGGACTCAGTTTTGCTCATGAGGAACATTTAATGTGCATGGCTGAGGAGGGATTGATTTTGGAGCCCAACTCAGCTTGAGTCTTGCCTGCTTTGCTGGCTCCCTGTAAGGACGCTGACCTGAGTCCTGCAGAACAAATGGATTCTGCAAATATTAGCCCCAAGATACCAAATCTCTTCTCGTCACGGGTCCTGGGTTCCTTGTCGTGCTTTGAGATCCTAATTAGATTTATTTGTATGGATTTATCACATTTTTTTGTGTACAGTATGTAAAGCAGGAGTAATTAGGACAAAATCCCACAGCTGTTTGACTTGCACTGGTGGGCACGATGCCAGAGCAGCCATCTCCTCTTTCAGAAGTGACTAAAAAGCCTTTAATCTCATTTGGATACTGCTGAGACAAGCAAGGGTCACGATGCTTCACTGCTTTGTTGTAATCTCTTGTGCTTTGGGAAGAAACTGGGGTAACACTGGAGGATGAACTTCCTAGCATTTATCTTTTAATTGAGCGAGTCTTTGAAGTATTTTTATATAGCTTTGCATCATGTTAAAGATGCTTATCTTTCCCCAGAGAAGCAATCTTAAGCTGAAAGTGGGTTTTATTCCGTTCTGTATTTGTTAGACCTTTTTGGCTGCAAACCGCTTGGGGCCCTTGTTTGAGGGACTCTGCTATGGTCCTCTTGTCCTGCCCTTCTCCAGGGAGCTCCAGTTGTGATGGGAAGAGCTTTTCATCTGTTCTTCACAAGAATTTTACGAGGTAGAGGTTGTAAATTTTATCCTTGGCTACTGATTGAGCACTGGGAAACCTAAACCCACATTACTTTGTGGCTTCTGCAGTTGTCCAGTTGCAGTTGCTCTCAATGGGCTACTTGCACACATGGCTTTCACCTGGGCTTGGGGGCTTCTTCTCCCTTATCTACCTGGTGACTGAGCATCACCTCTTCTTTCTCTTGTGCCACTTTGGCATCCTTCCTATAATGGCATGATTTATGCCCAGGATAGAACTCAACCTTAGGAGAAAAGCTGGCATATTTTTCAGGACCATATATTCTGAAGAGAGACTGACCAAAGGTTATAATTACTTTCAAGAGCTCTACTGTCCCTCATGTGCCCATCCTGGGTAGTATGGCTCAACCCCCCCTTAGAGCAGGGGTCTCCAAACTTGGCAACTTTAAGACTTGTGGACTTAGAGGTCAAAGGCAACCTGAGCATCCAAGAAGAAGGAGGCTGAAAACAGCTTCGCAATTTGGTTTTGGCTAAAAGGGTGTTTGGTAATGGGCCTCACCCACAACATCAGCCATTTTGTGAGAGTTCACTGCAGCTCAAGCAACCTTTATCAGCTCCCAGAACACCCACTGGTTGACCTCAATGGTTGCCACTTGGGCTCTGAGCTCTTGGTTGGCTTTAATTGGTTGAGGGGGCCATATCACAGCCCAAAACTGAGAAGAACATTTCTACCATGAGTTCCATCTGTTCTGCTTTTAAATCCCTGGTGTCCATGGGGGTGGAGGTGCCACAAAGGGAAGATGGTAGCCCTGATCACATGATTCTTCTTTCCTCCCGAGGGGAGGAGTTTACAAAGGGTTTGCTTGCTTTAAGGTTTGAAATAAATAGCACAAATAATTTATTTCTTTTTTAAAAAAAATAATAATCTTTATTCTTTTTTTCAATTAAAAATACAGAAAAAAAGAGAAAAACTAACGTGCACCACAAACAGTTGTAGCCCTATGATTCTATGTTCTAAATCCTCCCTTCTTTCTACCTGTATCTTCCACTGCTTTTCATTTTGCCCTGATTCACTACCTCGGTTGCTTTAAAGGCTTAAAGTGGTTAAAATGCAGCACTGCAGTTCAGCAGTTCAGCTGTTCAAATCTCACCGGCTCAAGGTTGACTCAGCCTTCCATCCTTCTGAGGTTGGTAAAATGAGGACCCAGATTGTTGGGGGCAATATGCTGAACTCTGTAAACCGCTTAGAGAGGGCTGTAAAGCACTATGAAGCGGTATATAAGTTTAAGTGCTAGTGCTATTGCTTGCTTTGTGTCGGTGAAAGAAAAATGCGCGCAGCCTAGAAGCCACCCAGGACAGGTCCCCTTCCCGGCAGCTGGCAGAAACACATCAGGCACACTGCTCGGCAGACTTGAAGTAATTATCTCTCTGGCTTGTCACTCCGTGACTTGATTGATGCTCCAGCCCTGTCTTTATCCCATCACTGCCTGATGCTCCCAGGCACTTAAGGGGTGTCTGGTGGCTCTCGGTCTGTCAGTTCTCCATCTTAGCAGTGGCCCAGCAGCCTTTCCCTGGTGCTGGTGGCTTCCCCCTTGTTGCCCTGTAGGCCATCTCCATTTCCCCACCACCCGCCCCATCTGCCTTGGACTGCAGCAATTCTGATCTCCAAGGGGGGGGGGGAGTTCTCTGTGCAATTTCAAAGGCTTCGTGTTTTTGGTGGCTTTAGATCAATTCTGCCTTTCTGATCTTCTGAGATGCTTTTGTGCCAGGTTACAGCAGAGTTCCTGCAGTTCCTGTACTTTTTCTAAAGATCGTTCTTCGTAAAAGTCTTGTAATCCCTTCTCTCTTTTCCCTCCCTCTCCACTTCATACCTGTATACCATCTAGAGCAGGGGTCCCCAACCCGCAGTTCACGGCCCACTACTGGTCCTTGAGCTGTTCAGAACTGGGGCACGGAAGTGGCAGGTGAGAGCGCACACACGTCCCCACTTGCACGAGCAGGAGTGAGCACACATATGCACTACATTTGCACAAATGTAGAATCATCCTTCCCCACCACCACTGGTCCATGAAGCCGAAAAGGTTGGGGAACTCTGAGCTGGGGTCAGTTTGGACCAGTGGTGGGTTCTAACTTACCTCACTGCCAGTTTGCTTCCTCCCGCTTTGCGCGCGCTTGCATGCACAGTGCCGAAAAATACAAATAAATAAATAAATAAATAAATAAATAAATAAATAAATAAATAAATAAATAAATAAATAAATAAATGAAGGAATAAATGAAGGAATAAATGAAGGAATAAATAAATAAATAAATAAATAAATAAATAAATAAATAAATAAATAGCCAAAAACAAGATGGTGACTGCATGCACAAAGCCAGAAACTCGGCTTCTGCGCATGCTCAGAAGAAAAAAAATAAAAAATAAATTAAAAAAAAGATGGTGGCGCCCACGGACCGGCACCAACAGAACAGGTTTCGTGATGTCATTGTGACATCACCAGCGGGTCACTACTGGTTCGGGTGAACCGATCTGAACCAGGAGGAACCCACCTCTGGTTTGGACCAAGGTGGTAGAAAGATCTCCTGCATAAATAAGGAATCGGCCTCCATTATTCTCTCAGCGTGACAGTATTTCTCCTAGAAGCCGAAATTTGTACTCCAGGGCCCAGAGGCAAAAACCTGCCAAGCTGGAATTAATTTCTCTATGCTAGAGGATCTGGTTAATATAATATCCCTCTTCCCCTTTAGTGATTCTGCATTTTTATTTCAGATTTTACTGTTACCTTTAATTCTCTACGTTGGTTTTCTCATAACATCATAGATAGAAGTACCACTAATTTCTTCCTCACCCCACAAGACCCTCTGGTGGGAAATGTGTTGTTTTCCAACCTTCGGAGCCTGGCCTTTCCCTCCTGGCTAATTCAAACCCGGCCTAATTAAGACAGCCCAGGCAACAGATGGGGAAAATCAGGCCTCCATACATCATGCATGAGCCTGGGACTGCAGCAGCATCACTTCCTGGCTTGGAAAATTAGCCGGGACAATTTTCACTCTTTAGGCAGGATTTGTGTGTGACGCTCACAGTGGTAATTATTTTCCCCAAAAATAATTGTTTAAGTGATACCCAGCAAACAGGACAACACAACTTCCATTGTGTTTGGGATATGTGCATGAAACCGGCATCTCAATGCTGCACAAGGAATTGGAGGTGCAAGACAAACGTGTGTTTTGTGATTGACACCTCTGCAGTGGTGGGTTTCAGGAGCTGCCACTGTCCAACTTTTTGTCATCATCATCCAAAACATCATTCTTGTGCACTTGAAAAACCAGCCTGTCAGAACCCCAAAGAGTGGTTCTGCCATTCAGAAAGAGAAGGGGGGTCTCAAGTTTGATTTATCAACATTGCTTGGATCAACTGATGTTTATAACACATCCTGGTGCCAGACATCTGGGAACCTCTTTATCTTAGGATAGGATTTATGAGGGGCAATGTTTTATAAACGCTCTTATAGGCCGCTCAATCCCGTAGGACTAATGTGAGTTAGTTTGAACGGAAAGGGCTTGTGGAAACGTACACTCATCCGGATTCCCAGAGCAGAGGACTTTCACACCTTGTGTATTGGTCAGGATTTGCATTCTGCCTAAAGGGGAGGGGCTCTAAGGTTTAAATGTACTTGCTTTGCCTAGCCCTAGGGGTATTTAGATCTTGCTTTGAATGAATGGATTGTTATCACACTTGCTAATAAAGAAATCCTTTTGAACTAGAACTAGCTCAGAAGTTCGTACTTTGTAGGTGAATGGAGAGATGATCCTTACACAGCCTATCTACAGTACAATGAGTAAGGTCAAGCAGGAAGGCAGAGCAGTTATTTCCAACCTGAGCTTTTGGAGATGTGTTGGATTCTAGTAGAGAGAATATCTGTTGCTCAGGGTTGAACTGTGGAGTCCTTGGCGCTCTCTGAGCTTGGCTGTTTCCTTGCAGACATTTCATGACACCACTAGGTAACATCATCAGTGCTAGAAGGGAGTGACGTTTTCAGGTAGGAGGAGGAGGAGGAATTTGAGGTCCTGGGATGGCCTGAATAATTTCTAGCATTTCTCTTGGTTGTTTTCTTGCAGGTGTTTCATTACATTTCACTACTCAACTGGATAACATCATCAGTGATGATGATAGTTGGGTAATAAAATGTCTGCAAGAAAACAATCAAGCTCAGAGAGTACCAAGGAGCCAGCCACGTGTTTTGAATTACATCCCCACCAACAAAACAACATGCTACCTTGGCTGATGGTGTACCAACTCGGCACTTGTGGCCACCAATGTGAGAAAAATTGGAGACCTCTGCAACATGCCGTGAACTCTGTTATGTGCCTTTTTTTTTAAGGAAAGGGTTTGTTCATTCTCTAAAACTAAATATCTTTCTATCCTGGAAAGTCATACAACTAGGTGGAAATGATTGGTAAGCCCCCCCCCCACTTTTCTTCATCATTTTCCTGAAAGTTGTGAAAAGAAAGTTGTCTGAAAGTCCTAATTAAGTGTTAGTTAAAATTAAAGGTAGAGTATAACCTGGGATGAAAAACATTGGCTAGATCTGGAGCTGTTTTTTTCAAGCACAGTCTTTAATCAAGACCATTTTGCTAGGCGGGCCAAGAGCTCTGGAGGCCTCTGGAGGGAAGGAGGCATTGCTGAAAAGCTAGCCAACCGTTACCACTGGAACCAACAGCGAGGATTACCAGTACGTATTTCATTTTCTACTAGATGCGACTGCCTGGTGGAACTGAGTAGATTTCGCCTGAGTGTGTTCCCTGCCAGCAGTTTGTTCAAACATTTCTGTGGTTTGTGTGGAAACAGAAGAGAATATCCGTAGCTCAGGAGTGAACTGTGGCATTCTTGGGTTTGCTCTGAGCTGGGTTTTTGTGAAACGCCTGAAATAGCAATAGCAATAGCACTTAGACTTATATACTTAAGACTTTACAGCCCTCTCTAAGCAGTTTACAGAGTCAGCATATTGCCCCCAACAATCTGGGTTCTCATTTTACCCACCTCGGAAGGATGGAAGGCTGAGTCAACCTTGAGCCGGTCAGGATCGAACTCCTGGCAGTGGGCACAGTCAGCCTGCAACACTGCATTCTAACTCACCGGGCCAGCTGGAACAACTCCCTCTCTTGATCCCCAAGGCCTCCAGCTTTGATCAGCTGCTTTTTGGGATGAAGCGTCTCTGCTTGGGTCTGTCCTTGTTAGCAAAGCACGAACGGCAGTCGTGTGTGCTGAAAGAGACGGGGGAAGAGTTTGATTTAACAGACTTTTCTGCTTTGGGAGCCCTTGTTCTCATCACAGAGATGACAAATATGATGGCAAGCCCCATAAAAGTTCTGAGATTTATGACAAAATCCAGGAGCTTATGGGCCCCAGCACTGTCTGGTTTGTTTGGTAAGAAGCAGATGAATCCAGCCATGGCTTCTTGGTATATATCTTGCTGCACATAAGGTAAGAATTTGTTGGTATCTGCCAACATCTTAAACTCACCAGAGCATTTCATGCATCTTCTGAGGAGCCTCATGGGTGGGAGAGAAGGGTGGCTGGAGAAGGGGCTCCTTTGTTGCCCAACTAGCCTTTCTGGATTCAAGTAATGGCTTTATTCCTCAAGTAGCTCCTGGTTTCTCCAGGTCCAGTTGAGGATACAACTGGGTTGAGCTTTCATCTTTATCTGGATGAGTCTCAGATTCTCTCTTGGTCTCGACTGGCCAGTTTCTATTCTTCCCTTATTCAGAGCCCTGAATAAAGAGCCCAGATCAGATCAAGAGCTTCCTGACACCAAGTCAGACCAAGGACTTGTTCAAACCAGCATTCTTTCCCACATTGACCAGCCACGGGCTGCACCGGAAGCCTCCAAGCCAAACATGACAATGGTGACAGCCAGACTTCATCTTCCCCAGGAACTGGGATTCTCTCCCAATCCTAGTTTCATGCTGGCTGGGTTCTTACATCATTTTAAAACCATGAAGCAAAACCTAGTGCTGTATTCACATAACGTGCTGTGTCCAAAAGAATGAATCAAAACCTAGGGTTATAATCTATTACCTCTAAAGCCATCCAGATGCAATTGCTCCTTCTTGAGATGGAGAGTTCCATAATAATGTTAGTGAAATAACCCTTTTTTGTACTTGAACCCCCTCATTCAGCTTCACTGATACTCCTGAAGGCACAATGCACCTCATTGTTTATACATTAAATATCCCCCCTTCCTGATAATGACCCACCACCACCACCACCTGGGCCAATGGAATGGAATAGAATAGAATAGAACAGAACAGAAAACAGAATAGAGTAGAGTAGAGTAGAGTAGAGTAGAGTAGAGTAGAGTAGAGTAGAATAGAATAGAATAGAATAGAATAGAATAGAATAGAATAGAATAGAATAGAATAGAATAGAAGCTGGAAGGGACCTTGGAGGTCTTCTAGTCCAGCCCTCTGGTCAAGCAGGAGAACCTATACCATCTCAGACATGTGACTGTCTAGTCTCTTCTTAAAAACCTCCAGTGATGGAGCACCCACAATTTCTGGTGGCAAGCTGTTCCACTGGTTAATTGTCCTCACTGTTTGGAACTTTCCCCTTAATTCCAGGTTGTTTCTCTCTTTGATTAGTTTCCATCCATTATTTCTTGTCCTTTCCCTCCGGTGCTTTGGAGAATAACTTGACCCCCTCTTCTTTGTGGCAGCCCCTCAAATACTGGAATACTGCTATCATGTCACCCCTAATTCTTCTTTTCTTTAGACTAGACGTCTTCAGTTCCTGCAACTGTTCTTCATATGTTTTAGTCTCTGAACTTTTCCCAAAGTCTCAACATCTTTTTTGTAGTATGGTGACCAAAATTGTTTGCAGTATTCCAGGTGTGGTTACCCAATCTGCATCTTTTCCACTCTGCTTCTTTGTAGCCATGGTGACCAGTGTTGTATTCCAAGCGTGATTGCACTGTAGCTTACGGTTCTAGCGGTTTATTTTCTCTTATCTAAGGATTCCCTTTACAGAATCTGCTTGGTTCACAGCAGCCATACCCCTCCTCGCCAACATCTTCATCCATCTGTCCATCATAACCCCCAGAATCCGCTTGCCTTCATTTTCTCAGCTCAAGTCTTATTATGCCTCTGTGAAAATTAGGATTTTTGTCCTCCGTTACTTATAAAAGCTGCATTTGAATAGTCAGCCCTTGAATTATCTGGATCCTTTCTCCCCCTCACCCTTCTCCAAAAGTTGAGAGCCAGAAAGATATTTTGAATTTTGAAGGAGTCTGGTGGATGCACAGGCTTTCCAGGTCTTTGGTCACGCCAGCAGTACTTTTATGGAGCCAGAGGTATTGCTGCGAAATAAATAAAACGTTTGGGGCATTTTGCTTTGCAGCAAGCAAATTTCCTGTTTAATTTTTTGTAATTAAAGTAATAATTTTTTTTAATATTATGTAAATTAACATGGAAGGAGAAGCTCCCTGTGCCGAAGGTCACTTGAATTTCCCCTTTTTAAAAATTTCCTCTTAGCTTGCTTGCTTGCTTGCTCTTCCTCTGTTCCTTTCCACCTTTACCTCAGACACGGTGCTACACTTGCACCCCCAGTGTTTAAGAAGCCACTCAGAGGGGCTGCATTGTCACTGGTGGCGCAGTGGTTAGAATGCAGTATTGCCCCTAACAATCTGGGTCCTCATTTTACCAACCTCGGAAGGACGGAAGGCTGAGTCAACCTTGAGCCTGTGAGAATTGAATTCCTGGCAGTGGGCAGAGTTGGCCTACAATACTGCATACTAACCACTATGCAGGAAAGGAGGGAGGGAAGGCAAAAGCAATAGCACTTAAGACTTATATACCGCTTCACAGTGCTTTACAGTCAGAGGTGGGTTCCTTCCGGTTCGGACCGGTTCTAGAGAACCGGTAGTAACTTGACGGCCTGGGTCGCTGGAACTGGCAGTGACCAAGGCCTGCCACGCCCCTGAGCCGGTTCTCTCGGCAGCGTCATAGGCACCACCATCGTGTTTTTTTAAGTACTGCACATGCGCGCGCGCCTGCATGGCACATCCCTGAACGAACCGGCAGGAAAGGAATCCAGAACCCACCCCTGTTTACAGCCCTCTCTAAGCGGTTTACAGAGTCAGCCTATTGCCCCCAACAATCTGGGTCTTCAATTTACTGACCTCATAAGGATGGAAGGCTGAGTCAACCTTGGTCAAACTCCAGACTGTGGGCAGAGTTTGCCTGCAATACTGCATTCTAACCACTGCGCCACCAGTGACAATGCAGCCCCTCTGAGTGGCTTCTTAAACACTGGGGGTGCAAGTGTAGCACCGTGTCTGAGGTAAAGGTGGAAAGGAACAGAGGCTTAGTGGAAGTTCTCTTGCCAAGAGCTGCATATTCACCGTAAGCAACGTAAGCCGGAAACTGGAGAACTTGGTTTATATCCTTACAATTTTTTTACTGCAGCCTTAGCAGAGTTGGAACTTGGAAGGGACCTTGAGGGTCATCTAGTCCAACCCCCTGTCCAAGCAGGAGACCCTACACCATTTCTGACAAACATATCCAGGCTTTTTTTTGGGGGGGGGGTAAATTAGGAAGATCCTTAGAGCACAGAAGGTTTCGGCAAAGTGTTTGTAAGAAGAAGAGTCTGCAGGGAGGCTTTTCATGGGCAGCTCTTCACCTCTTGCTGGTCCCTTCAATCTTCTGCTGCACTCGGCGTGTCAGATCTGGGAGAAGTGGAACACTTTGTCCTTCATAATCAGACAGGTGACATTTGCTGCATGGGCCAGCAAGCCAGTTTGACGGGTGCTGAAAAATAGCCAAGGGAGTATGGAGGCTCCTCCTTCAAGTGTGGCTGATCTGAGAAGCTGAACAAGTACTGTTTGGGCTAGTCACGTGAACATCTGCTCCTGAAGATTTAATATTTAACTGATGTTAATATTTAATGTTTTGAAAATATTGAAAACACCAGGAAGAAGCACAAGGACACGTGCATCATGGCAGTCTCGCAAGAAAAGAGCCGAGGTGGCGCAGTGGTTAAAGTGCAGCATTGCAGTTCAGCAGTTCAGCTGTTCAAATCTCACCAGCTCAGGGTTGACTCAGCCTTCCATCCTTCCGAGGTGGGTAAAATGAGGACCCAGATTGTTGGGGGCAATATGCTGAACTCTGTAAACCGCTTAGAGAGGGCTGTAAAGCACTGTGAAGCGGTATAGAAGTCTAAGTGCTATTGCTATTGCTATTGCTAAAAGACCAGATGTTTTGCAGAACCCTGGAAAGTGGGCTGGGCCAATTTAAATCTAGGATTGGGGATGAGGAAGGGTGCACACGAGGTTAAAAAAAAAACAAGTGCCCCCAAATTTCAGCCCACTTAGGAAAAACACCAAAACAATTTACATGGATTTTGCAGCTTAAATCTGAAGTATGCAACTTCTCAAAATTCTATGGAAATCCTAAAATATTAGTTTTGTAACCTGTAACCTACAAGCGAGAAATTTCCTCTTAAAATAGCACTAGCCGATACCCAGGGGCCTTAATAATAAATCTAATTTGACTGTTTGCAGATGCCTTGTGAATCTCAGGCTATAAAAAGCAAGTCTCTGGGTGGAGATTATTGCTTTGTACAATAAACAACATTTTCTACAGGTATCTTAAGAAGGGCAGCCAACAAATCAGAAAATTGTCTAGTACTTGAACCTCATTCTGAACTTGAATTGTTCCAACAGGGCTGGACTCACGTGGATGGGCTTGAGGCTTTGCACAAACGAAGCAGTAGCACCATCAAAATTCGTTCCCTTTTGTGTGGTCTTGCCCAGGGGAATCTAGTTGCAAAGCCTGGAAGAAATTTCTAGAGTTGACTAAACTGAAGGCGATCGGTCTGCCAACATTGCTGATAAAAGTAGGACCAAGTCAAAAAAGCCAATGCAGTCCTAGGCTGCATTAATAGAGGAATAGAATCAAGTTCACATGAAATATTAATACCACTTTGTTAAGGAGTTATTGTGCTGTTAAGCACATACACAGCGAAATGTGTTGTAGTAATGGTGTTGCAGTTTGATATGAATGCTATTCAGTCAATAAACAGAATATCTTTAGTATGTACAAAATAGTTTTACTTGAATAGTAGCAAAGTTAAATAGGAGGTCCAAGTCATACACAGTTATTCAGTCAATGCAAAGTTTCTTCTTCTTGCCTATCTTTGTTTTAACTCACAAACAAAGATTACAGCTATCACTCACTTCTATACTATCACAGATAGTTAATCTTCTCTTCACAGCAATTCCACACAGTCATAAAGTAATCTACTCATCAGTAAAGCAGCAGAGAGTCTTCAATCCGGAACACACCGTCAAACACCACTCACCACACCACACTGAGCATGCTCTCTTGCTTACTTATATAGTATTCATCCACAATGCATTTAAAGCAATATAACATTGATTTGTGGCTTAATCATATATTAACACACCCAATCGTTTGAACAGGGTTCTAACACACTTTACAAAGTCTTAATAAGACCACACTTGGAATATGCATCCAGTTTTGGTCACCACAATGTAAAAAACATGTTGAGACTTTAGAAATAGTGCAGAGAAGAGCAGCAAAGAGGATCAGGGGACTGGAAGCTAAAACATATGAAGAACAGTTGCAGGGTTTTGTCTTGTCTAGTGAAAAGAAGGACTGGGGCAGACATGATAGCAGTGCTCCAATATTTGAGGGGCTGCCACAAAGAACAAGGGGCGGCAGGGGGGTGTCAAGCTATTTTCCAAAGCACCAGAAGTGTCACGGTGTGATTATTGTCAGTTGTATGCATATGCAGGGAGCGGCATCCCTATCTATTATAATGGTACATTCCAGAACACGTGATATAATATTCTTGTATGCATGTGTGCATTCTTGATACTCCATTACTTCTTCTTGACTTAGCTCTTGACCGAGAAGGTCGCATTTTATAGCAGAGATGTAAACAATCAGAATTTATTGTTTTTGTACCGAAATAAATATTTTCAATTAGACTTTTAAACTTCGGCTTTATTTCTAAATGTCTGAATTCCGGGAGAAAGATCAATCATCGCCTCTGTGAGATTAATTCTCACCTCGAACAAGAAGGGAAGACAAAAAACAATGGATGGAAACTAATGAATGAGAGAAGCAACCTAGAACTAAGGAGAAACTTCCTAACAGTGAGAACAATTAACCAGTGAAATGGCTTGCCTCCAGAAATTGTGGGTGCTCCAACACTGGAAGTTTTTAAGAAGAGATTGGACAACCATTTGTCTGGAATGGCATCAGGTCTCCTGCTCGAGCAGGAGATTGGATGATCTCCAAGGTCCCTTCCAAATCTGTTATTCTGTTCAAGTCCAAGAAGGGAAAATTACACGCCTGCTAGTTTCACCAGTGTTTTTTTTGCATCTGGTGAAGGCTGCTCGGTGTGTTTTATGATGAGGAATGCCTTTGATGCCAAAGTGGCAGCCGACAGGAGTAGCCAATTAATTGATATCTGCTCTGATACTTCTTTGAAAATAACATTCCTGACGCTGCTGCTGCTCCCTGAATTTTTGATCAGAGTGCAAAATGAGCGCGAGGCTTTACGTGAGGAGCCTGTGAGCATTCTAATTCCATTTGAAGTGTCTTATTTGGGTGAGTCAGGATTTTCTACAGTTGCTAGCATAAAGAGCAAAAAACCAATCTGAAATGAGCGTGCAACAAGAAATGCGAAGGGCTGTCTTAAAAATAAACCCAGATTCAAAAAAAAAAAAAAAGCAGAGAAGGAAGCCAATTAAAAATAACAGCTTTTAACGTTCCTGATTTATTGGTTTTCTTTTGGAAAGTTGCAAGGTCTTGTCATTTTGTTTTACTAGATTAACATGTAATTATTAAAAGTCAATGGTGTTTTACTTCTTGCTCAGCTCTAATGCCAGTGAAATAATTAATTTTAGTTATATGATGGAAGGAATCACATAAATTCATGTAACATTTAAGTACAAATGTCGCTTTAGGGACTTCCACGGAGTGATGTCAAAAGATAAAGGGCTCATGAATAGAACCAAAAACTGTGTTTTAACCCAAAGTATTATATCTTTTAATTTTAAATGAAAGCTTCCCAGTTTGCTTCAGGGGGGCTGAGATAACCAGGTTGGACTTTTCTGCTTTTAATTGGAACAGATTTGCACATCTTGTGGTATCTCAGAACAAGGTGATCAAAACATATATTTTAAACTTTTTAGTTTTCCCAATATGTGCAAAGGTATTCAACTCTCAGAAGGAGAGAGACTAAGTTTCTTCTTTTCATTGAGACCTGTTGATGCCCATGCAAAATTATCCCACATATTGTCCTTTGTTATGAGTTTTGTTCCAGGTGGGGATGTTTTAGGACTGCATGTTCCTATTATATTTTACTAGCTCAATATCCGTGCTCCGCTACGAAACTATGTGATCGGGCTTGATAAATCGACACTTATAGCTTGAAAATTAATGAGTAGTTACGAGTGGCCTCTCCTCTCCACTTCTCTCCCTCAGGCTTGCCCCACAGAAGCCTATCCTGTCCTGTCCTGTCCTGTCCTGTCCTGTCCTATCCTATCCTATCCTATCCTATCCTATCCTATCCTATCCTATCCTATCCTATCCTATCCTATCCTATCCTATCCCCTTCTCTCCCTCAGCCTTGCCCCACAGAATCCTCCCCTATCCTATCCCCTTCTGTCCCTCAGGCTTTCTATCCCCTTCTCTCCCTCAGCCTTGCCCCAAAGAAGCCTATCCTATCCTATCCTATCCTATCCTATCCTATCCTATCCTATCCTATCCTATCCTATCCTATCCTATCCTATCCTATCCTATCCTATCCCCTTCTCTCCCTCAGCCTTGCCCCACAGAATCCTCCCCTATCCTATCCCCTTCTGTCCCTCAGGCTTTCTATCCCCTTCTCTCCCTCAGCCTTGCCCCAAAGAATCCTATCCTATCCTATCCTATCCTATCCTATCCTATCCTATCCTATCCTATCCTATCCTATCCTATCCTATCCCCTTCTCTCCCTCAGCCTTGCCCCAAAGAAGCCTATCCTATCCTATCCTATCCTATCCCCTTCTATCCCTCAGGCTTTCTATCCCCTTCTCTCCCTCAGGCTTTCTATCCCCTTCTCTCCCTCAGCCTTGCCCCACAGAAGCCTATCCTATCCTATCCTATCCTATCCTATCCTATCCTATCCTATCCTATCCTATCCTATCCTATCCTATCCTATCCTATCCCTTTCTCTCCCTCAGCCTTGCCCCACAGAAGCCTCCCCTATCCTATCCCCTTCTCTCCCTCAAGCTTTCTATCCCCTTCTCTCCCTCAGCCTTGCCCCACAGAAGCCTCCCCTATCCTATCCCCTTCTCTCCCTCAGGCTTTCTATCCCCTTCTCTCCCTCAGGCTTTCTATCCCCTTCTCTCCCTCAGGCTTTCTATCCCCTTCTCTCCCTCAGGCTTGCCCCACAGAAGCCTCTCCTATGCTATCCCCTTCTCTCCCTCAGGCTTTCTATCCCCTTCTCTCCCTCAGGCTTTCTATCCCCTTCTCTCCCTCAGCCTTGCCCCACAGAAGCCTCCCCTATCCTATCCCCTTCTCTCCCTCAGGCTTTCTATCCCCTTCTCTCCCTCAGGCTTTCTATCCCCTTCTCTCCCTCAGCCTTGCCCCACAGAAGCCTCCCCTATCCTATCCCCTTCTCTCCCTCAGGCTTTCTATCCCCTTCTCTCCCTCAGGCTTTCTATCCCCTTCTCTCCCTCAGGCTTGCCCCACAGAAGCCTCTCCTATGCTATCCCCTTCTCTCCCTCAGGCTTTCTATCCCCTTCTCTCCCTCAGGCTTTCTATCCCCTTCTCTCCCTCAGCCTTGCCCCACAGAAGCCTCCCCTATCCTATCCCCTTCTCTCCCTCAGGCTTGCCCCACAGAAGCCTCCCCTATCCTATCCCCTTCTCTCCCTCAAGCTTTCTATCCCCTTCTCTCCCTCAGCCTTGCCCCACAGAAGCCTCCCCTATCCTATCCCCTTCTCTCCCTCAGGCTTTCTATCCCCTTCTCTCCCTCAGGCTTTCTATCCCCTTCTCTCCCTCAGGCTTGCCCCACAGAAGCCTCTCCTATGCTATCCCCTTCTCTCCCTCAGGCTTTCTATCCCCTTCTCTCCCTCAGGCTTTCTATCCCCTTCTCTCCCTCAGCCTTGCCCCACAGAAGCCTCTCCTATGCTATCCCCTTCTCTCCCTCAGGCTTTCTATCCCCTTCTCTCCCTCAGGCTTGCCCCACAGAAGCCTCCCCTATCCTATCCCCTTCTCTCCCTCAGGCTTTCTATCCCCTTCTCTCCCTCAGGCTTTCTATCCCCTTCTCTCCCTCAGGCTTTCTATCCCCTTCTCTCCCTCAGGCTTTCTATCCCCTTCTCTCCCTCAGGCTTTCTATCCCCTTCTCTCCCTCAGGCTTTCTATCCCCTTCTCTCCCTCAGGCTTGCCCCACAGAAGCCTCTCCTATGCTATCCCCTTCTCTCCCTCAGGCTTTCTATCCCCTTCTCTCCCTCAGGCTTGCCCCACAGAAGCCTCCCCTATCCTATCCCCTTCTCTCCCTCAGGCTTTCTATCCCCTTCTCTCCCTCAGGCTTTCTATCCCCTTCTCTCCCTCAGGCTTTCTATCCCCTTCTCTCCCTCAGGCTTTCTATCCCCTTCTCTCCCTCAGGCTTGCCCCACAGAAGCCTCTCCTATGCTATCCCCTTCTCTCCCTCAGGCTTTCTATCCCCTTCTCTCCCTCAGGCTTTCTATCCCCTTCTCTCCCTCAGCCTTGCCCCACAGAAGCCTCCCCTATCCTATCCCCTTCTCTCCCTCAGGCTTTCTATCCCCTTCTCTCCCTCAGGCTTTCTATCCCCTTCTCTCCCTCAGCCTTGCCCCACAGAAGCCTCCCCTATCCTATCCCCTTCTCTCCCTCAGGCTTTCTATCCCCTTCTCTCCCTCAGGCTTTCTATCCCCTTCTCTCCCTCAGGCTTGCCCCACAGAAGCCTCTCCTATGCTATCCCCTTCTCTCCCTCAGGCTTTCTATCCCCTTCTCTCCCTCAGGCTTTCTATCCCCTTCTCTCCCTCAGCCTTGCCCCACAGAAGCCTCCCCTATCCTATCCCCTTCTCTCCCTCAGGCTTTCTATCCCCTTCTCTCCCTCAGGCTTTCTATCCCCTTCTCTCCCTCAGGCTTGCCCCACAGAAGCCTCTCCTATGCTATCCCCTTCTCTCCCTCAGGCTTTCTATCCCCTTCTCTCCCTCAGGCTTGCCCCACAGAAGCCTCCCCTATCCTATCCCCTTCTCTCCCTCAGGCTTTCTATCCCCTTCTCTCCCTCAGGCTTGCCCCACAGAAGCCTCCCCTATCCTATCCCCTTCTCTCCCTCAGGCTTTCTATCCCCTTCTCTCCCTCAGGCTTTCTATCCCCTTCTCTCCCTCAGGCTTTCTATCCCCTTCTCTCCCTCAGGCTTTCTATCCCCTTCTCTCCCTCAGGCTTGCCCCACAGAAGCCTCTCCTATGCTATCCCGTTCTCTCCAGAGTTATTTTCAGGTTGGGAGGGGGAGTAGAACGTCTAACTAATTAGCATCAGAGCGTGTTAATAATAATATAAGAAATACTAATGATCTGATGGTCGTTTTGAAAAATCCTTTCTTAGTGAGCACCTAGAAGCCAAGAGGAACATATGTGCCAAATTTCAAGTTTGTAGGTTTTACAGTTCTGGAGATTTCGTGATCACGGCGTGAGTGGTTTTCGCTTTTATATATATAAATTTAAAGAACTTTTGTATCTATAGTTTCAGCATCTTTTGCCATCCTGATGTTAATTTTTCTCTAAATCCTGGCATTTTGAGAAGAATCCTCTCACACCTGAGAATTGCCAGCTTACAGAATGAGAACAGAGGCACAAATATCATTTTTGTATGACTAACCGGGCAATTGGAACACCAGCATTTTCTTCAGTGGAAGAAAAACATATTTATCTTTAAACAAGGTTTAATAGCACTAGCACTTAGGCTTATATACCGCTTCCCAGTGCTTCTCAGCCCTCTCCAAGCAGTTTACAGAGTCAGCCTATCGACCCCAACAATCTGGTCCTTAATCATCAAAATAAGGGTTGGTTCACATGATGGGAGGGCTCAAAGAAATAAAACACCCACAGGATGACCTAGGCCACGTGTCATGCTAAGACAATGGCTGGGTTCCCACAGTGTCTTGAACCATAAACTAACCCACTGAATCCTGCTGCTATGTGCTGTGCAAATCCTAGGTGATAGTGGATGCCAGTTAACATAATTCATTAACATGGTTGCCTAGAAGCTGAAGATGGCATCTTCTCAGGAAGGGTGGAAGAAGAGTTTTAATCCATCTGCCTGGCTTGGGATTCAGGCTGACTTTTAGTCTTTCATTTTAGGAAGTGTTATTCCACTAGCCAGCCACAGATGTCTGATTTCAGGTAGCTTACAGGTACAGTTTATGGACACTGGGACTGACCCATTATCAGTTTCCCTTTTAACAGATTAACAGAGTTGGAAGGGACCTTGCAGGTCATCTAGTCCAACCCCCTGCCCAAGCAGGGGACCCTTACATCTGCCTCTAATTCAGATGAAGGTGCGGGAAGGCTGAGCCAGTGCCTCTCAGTCTAACAGGCTGGAGGAAGGCCAGGAAAGCAAACGGAGTCCGGTCCAGGCAGCTAATGGAACCGTGAGATGACAGGCAACTAAATTTGAATTTAAAAATTGAGCAGGACCCAAGTATGATGCCCCATTGTGCAGTTGACAGGAGCTCTCTGGAAAAGGGGCCCAAAAATAATCAAGAACAGGCCGTCTGAACTGTAATTCCTGGTCAGGTGGGCAGCAGAGT
Organism: Diadophis punctatus similis; assembly: GCA_023053685.1. Lineage (NCBI taxonomy): Eukaryota > Metazoa > Chordata > Lepidosauria > Squamata > Dipsadidae > Diadophis > Diadophis punctatus. The sequence continues at coordinate 3,524,702 of JALIGW010000018.1, forward strand.
CTGGAGGGGCTGAATCCAGGCTGAAGCCCCTAGATCAGGGGTGTCAAACTCAAGGCCTGGGGTCTTGATCCGGCCTGTAGGGTGCTTAGATCTGGTCCATGGGGCTGCCCTGGAAACAGCAAAGGAACGGTCCACGGTGCCTCTGCCAGTGAAAAGAGAGCTCGGGTGGGCCTCAGCCATCCGTCCTGAGCTCCATTTTCGCTGGCAGAGGGTTGCAGGAGGCCATCACAGTCCCAACTGGAGATGCCTCCCAGGAACACCCCTCCAGGTGCAGGGCAGAATGACCTTGACTCTCGGAGAAAGGAATGTTATTTTGACTATAGTTCCCCACTCACACAATCCCTCCTCCCAGTTTCCCACAGCACCAAATGTGGCAGGTCCGAAGATCCAAGGCCCAAGATGGCTTCCAGGCCTGACATTTCCCTTGCAGCCCCCCCATTCCCCCATGCTGCCCTCTTTCCTTCTCTTCTCAGGACTCACCTTTCAAGATTTGCAGTAAGACTTTCCTTCTGAGATGGTTCTCATTGCACGTGTCCACCGTTCCCCATCTTGGGGTTGAGGCCCTTGAAAGCTTCTTGGGCCTGAAACGTCCACTGTTTGGGAAGGCAGGTTCTTGTCTGGGACTAGGCTCAGCAGGGAATGGGGAAACTTTCCATGGTCAATTTGCTGTGGCCAACTCGCCGTGGCCAACTTGCCACAGAACAACTCGCCATGGGACAATTTAATGATTAAATTTAATTATTTAAATAAATAAATAAAATATTTTAATTTTTGTCATTGGCAGATCTGCCCCAGTCTGATCCCTTGGGGAAGTAAAACTCTCAACTCTATTTGAAGTGAAAAGGCACTTTTACTAAGAGATGCAGGACAGTCAAGAGGAATCTAAAATTCCCACGCGTGAAATACAGAACTAAAATCCCTGGTTTTCCTAAGCCTCCCCCCCCCCCCCCCACGGTCTGTCCGAGCATAGCCAATCCAGTACTGCCGAGATGTTATGAGAAAATCTGAGGTGTTTGGGCTGGTGAAATTCCATTCTCAGGACAAATGGCCTTGAAGATGCCAGTGCTCCAGCACGAACCAGATTCCTAAATGCTCAACTGTCAATTCCTCTCTCCCAATTTCCCGCCATAAATGTATACAACAAATTGCCCATTTGTTCCCCCCCCCTCTCCCTTTGATAACAGAATGCCGGCAAGGCGCCAAGACGAAGCTGGTGGTTCTGACAGTCATTCATGTTTCATTCTGTCCCTCCTTTTGCATCATTTCTTTAATGATTTCATTCCACCCTTTCTTTGATATTAGTGTGACTCTTGTCCCACAGCGAGTTGGCCATGGCGAGTTGACTGTAGTGAATTGGCCATGCCAAGTGGCAAATTATCATAAACCCAGCTCAGCACAATCCTTGCTCCTTTTTAGCTTGGCTTTGCAAAAAGTTCTCAAGGCCCCCACAGGTGAGGCTCCCACGGCTGCAGGGTCTGCGCCACAGGAAGCCATCCTGTCAAAGAAGGGCCTTTTCCTTAGCAATGCTTCTTAAAGCGTGGTCCAAGGTCAATGGGGGTCTCCCAAGACCGTCTCGGGGGCCCTCAGAATCAAAATCATTTGCCAGATATTGAAGATATTTGCAAATACCTAAAACAACGCCACTCTTCTCTACCGCAAAGCAGTAAAAACATGGGTCTTCCGGCAGGCGGGGTGAAGAGAGGATTCCCCCATGTATGGATGGTTTTTTGTTTTTAATGCAATGTAATTTTTTAAAATGTTATTTTATTGTACCGTTCTTATCTCTGTTGTACGCCGCCCTGAGTCCTACGGGATTGGGCGGCTTATAAGAACTTTTAATTTAATTAAATTAAATATTACTTTTTCTTTAAAAATATTGTATTTATCTTAATTTCTAATGGATTAAATACCATATTTTAACATGCTTTCAATAAGTAAATATTCCACAAATGTCAATTTTAATTTTTAATATGGTAACTATAACATATATATACAAAAGCTCTTTTGGGATCCTCAATAATTTTTAAAAGAGAGCAAAAAAAATAAAAATAAAAAACAAAAACAAATACAAATGCTGCCTTAGCAAATTCTGATGCCAAACTTGTCTTTGACTTTGTTCTGAGCTAGGGCCCCCTTCATATCAAGGAAAGGACACTCTCCCAAGAGTCTATCTCCGGGTTCATGGCGTGACCCCTGAAGGAGCAAGCACAAAAACATCCCGCATTCATTCATTCATTCCAAAGAATAAGAAGCAAATATGCCACAGTGCAGGCTACAGGCTCACATACAATTGCACAAGGGTGTGAGATTCTCCGTCACATCCCCTGAGATTCCCTCTGTTCAAGATGGAAGAACATAGGACTTACAACCCAAGGGAAAATCCTGAGAGAAAACTGTCGACAGAAACTTTGTGTGTGTGTGTGTGTGTGTGTGTGTGTGTGTGTGTGTGTGTGTGTGTGTCCCACTTCCCCAGCAACCTCAGAATTAATTTCTTAGAGTCCCAAGAAATATAGGTGATTGAAGTAGAGGGAACATCTGTTTCAAGAGCCTTCTATTTCTGTAGAAATTGGTAAAAGCATTTTAGCTAGGAATCTGTGCTAGATTTAATTTATTTTTGTTGTGCAACTAAGTGTCATGGCCTCATATCATATTCTTATCTTCTCTGTACAAGCTAGTGATGAAAATACAATTTTAATTTGGAAAATCCTTGTGACTTAAAATTTGGAACCTTTCTAAAAAGGTTTCTGGAGATTCCAAAAAATTAGTAATAAACCAGCAATATCTTGTGGTTTTTTCAGAGTGTTGTATTTTCTGCTTTAACCATTGTTTTTGTGAGATTGTCCTCCCCCCCACCCCCTCAGGAAAAGAAAAATCCTCTAGCCCAGGTGTCTATGGGGATTCTCAGTCATCCAGGTTATGGTTGTCCCAAAGGTGCTTTTTTTAAAGGCAACTGGGCTTTGTTTTTCCTCCAAGAAACTGAACTAAAATTCTTCAGAACTGAAGAAGCTTCTTGGATGGGAAGCGAAATGTCTTCAAGGAAAAACAAAGTAAGTCAAGTTGTCTTTTGAAAAAGCAACTTTGGGACCTCTAACCCAGGATTTCTCAACATCAGCAGCTTCAAGATGTATGGATTCCAACTCCCATGTTTCCCCAGCCAGCATGTTGAAGTTCACACATGCTGGCTGGGGAATTCTGGGCAATGAAGCCCACACATCTTCAGGTTTCCATGGTTGAGAGACAATGGGCCAGAAGTTCTGCGCAGGTACAGATTCTCAGCCCTATGCAGTGGTGGGTTCCTACCGGTGCGGTCCACTCTATAGCACCGGTAGCGACCGGCTGGTGACGTCACGGATGTTGTAACTGGTCATAAATGTGTATGTGTGCGTGCATGCATACATGTGTGCATGCATAAGGCTGTCAAAACTCAAAAAAAAGGTCAAGTAGCTCTGAGGAGGTCAGTCATAAATTTGAACACTTGCTAAGCAACTGGCCATTAAGCGAGGACCACTTGTATTTGGTTTGCCTTAAGGGTTCAGAGCTGTATGGAATCTGGTTTCTTTTAATCCTTTGGGGGATTGTAAAAGGTCCGGATGCAGGAATCCTCGTAGGGGGAACTAGGATTGTGACCACTTAGCCACACCCGCCCAGTCACATGACTATGAAGCCATGCCCGCCCAGTCACATGACCGTCAAGCCACTCCCACCCGGTCACATGACCATCAAGGCACGCCCACAAAACTAAGCCATGCCCACAAAACTAAGCCATGGCCACAGAGTGGTAGTAAAAATTTAGGAACCCGCCCCTGGCCCTATGAATACCCAGATGGCCACTCCGAAAATCTTGGCTCTGTCCCTTCTTTATTTTCTGAAAATCTCCTTTTATGAAATGAGGGAAGAAGGAAATTGAGGCTTGCTGGCTAGGTGGACTGGGAGGCAGTGAAATTCTGGCTCTGCTGTCAATCAATCAAGAAATCTGGTTCATTAATTTAATTTAATTTAATTTAATTAAATGGATTTGTATGCCGCCCAACTCCCTAGGGACTCTGGGCGGCTCACAACATATTCGGATCCATTTCGACAATACAGTGCAATAAAATACAATAGTTAAAAAACATATAACATATAAAAATTAAAAGAGTATCGTCACACTTTCACCCCGCCTGCCGGAAGAGCCAAGTTTTTATTGCTTTCCGGAAGGCCAGCAGGGTGGGGATAGTCCTGATCTCCAGGGGGAGCTGGTTCCACAGGGAGGGAGCTCCCACAGAGAAGGCCCTCCCCCTCGGCCCCGCCAACCGACATTGTTTGGTCGACGGGACCTGGAGGAGGCCGACTCTGTGGGCCCTGACCGGTCGTAGGGAGGTATGCGGCAGGATGCGGTCCCGAAGGTAACCTGGCCCTGAGCCATGTAGGGCTTTAAAGGTAACGACCAACACCTTGAATTGGATCCGGAGACTAATGGGCAACCAATGCAGCTGGCGGAGAATTGGTGTTACGTGGGTGCATCTAGGAGCACCCACCACAGCTCGCGCAGCTGCATTTTGCACCAGTTGCAGTCGCCGGACACTCTTCAAGGGTAGCCCCATGTAGAGCGCATTGCAGTAATCCAGCCGTGAGGTGATGAGGGCATGAGTGACTGTGAGAAGTGCCTCCCTCTCCAAGTAGGGTCGCAATTGGTGCACAAGACGTACTTGTGCAAAGGTCCCCCTAGCCACAGCTGAAAGATGTTGTTCCAATTTAAGCTGTGGATCTAGGAGGACACCCAAATTGCGGACCCGTTCTGAGGGAGCTAATTTCTCTCCCCCAAGAACCAAGGAGGGACAGTTGGTCACGTCCTTAGGAGGCAGTATCCATAACCACTCAGTCTTGTCAGGGTTAAGTTTTAGCCGGTTCTTCCCCATCCAGACCCTAACATCATCCAGGCAGCGGCCCATTACGTCTACGGCTTCCCCGAATTGAGACGGGGTGGAGATGTACAACTGGGTATCATCAGCATATTGCTGATACCTCACCCCGTGTCGTCGGATGATCTCACCCAGTGGCTTCATGTAGATGTTAAACAGGATGGGCGAGAGGACCGAGCCCTGAGGCACCCCACATAGTAGGGGCCTAGGGCTCGACCTCTGCCCCCCTGTCAGCACCGACTGCGTCCTGTCAGAGAGGAAGGAGGAGAACCACTGCAAAACAGTGCCGCCCACCCCCACCTCTCCGAGACGACGCAGAAGGATACCATGGTCAATGGTATCGAAGGCCGCTGAGAGGTCAAGTAGCACCAGGATAGAGGAATGACCTCCATCCCGGGCTCGCCAGAGATCATCCATCAGGGTGACCAAAGCCGTTTCCGTACTGTAGCCGCGCCTGAAACCTGATTGAAAGGGATCCAGAAAATCCGTGTCATCCAACAGCCGTAGGAGCTGGAGCGCCACCACTTTCTCAACAACCTTCCCCGCGAAGGGAAGGTTGGAGACTGGACGGAAGTTCTTTAAATCCGCCGGGTCCAGGGAAGGCTTCTTGAGGAGGGGTCTCACCACCGCAGCTTTTAAGGGCTGTGGGACGGACCCCTCTCTCAAGGAAGCGTTGACCAACGCCTGGAGCCAGCCGCGTGACACCTCCCTGGTGGCCGAAACCAGCCAGGAGGGGCACGGGTCCAATAAACAGGTGGCGGAGCTCATCGCTCCTATGGCCTTGTCTACATCCTCAGGAGTCACCGGTTCAAACCTATCCCAGATAACCGGACTAAGACCTGCCCCGGTCATCTCGGCCTGTACTGCCCAATCGGAGTCCAGGTCTGTCCGAATCTGAACGACTTTATCCGCCAGAAACCGAGAAAATTCCTCAGCTCTACCCTGCAAGGGATCTCCGCCTTCCTCCTTAGCCAGAAGGGTGCGGGTCACCCTAAACAGGGCGGCTGGGCGGGAGTCAGCGGACGCAATAAGAGCGGAAAAATGCGAACATTTTGCCGCCCGTATCGCCACTAAGTAAGACTTAATGAAAGTTCTTAAAAGTGTCCGGTTAGATTCAGCTTTACTAGATCTCCATCGTCGCTCTAGATGTCTCTTGTGGCGTTTCATCTCCCGGAGTTCCTCGGTAAACCAAGGAGCCCTCCTGGATCCACTTCCACGGAGAGGTCGCAAAGGCGCAATCCGATCCAGAGCCCCCGTTGCTGCCTGATTCCAGGCTGCGACCAGAGACTCGGATGAACTGTGTACCAGGGATTCAGGTATTTCCCCAAGTTCCCTCTGGAATCCGTCCGGTTCCATTAGGCGCCTGGGGCGGAACCATTTAGTCGGTCCCGCCTCCTTGCGGTGGAGGAGTGGTGCCATGAAATCCAACCTCAGAAGGAAATGATCTGACCACGACAAGGGTACTGTGACTAAACCCCTCAGCCTCAGATCATCTCTCCACTGCCCCGAGAGAAACACAAGGTCAAGTGTGTGACCACCCTCATGAGTCGGACCCTGAACTACTTGGGTCAGGTCCATGGTTGTCATGGAAGCCATGAACTCCTGGACTGCCCCTGAGGCTTCGCCGGGCGATGGCAGATTAAAGTCCCCCAGCACCATCAACCTGGGGAACTCAACCGCCAGCCCTGCAACCGCCTCGAGCAGAACAGGCAGGGCCTTTGCAACGCAGCTAGGAGGCAGGTACGTTAGCAAAAGGCCCACCTGGACCCCTAAGTCCAACTTCAGAAGGAGCGTCTCACACCCAACAATCTCTGGGGCAGGGCTCCTTCGAGGACACAGATTCTGGCGAGCTATAATAGCCACTCCTCCACCCCTTCCCTGGGGTCGCGGCTGATGCTGAACCGAGAACCCGTCCGGGCATATTTCCGAAAGGGGCACTCCCCCTTCCTGGCCTAGCCAGGTCTCGGTGATACACGCCAGGTCCACCCCCTCTTCCAGGATTAAATCCCGAATAAGGGGGGCCTTGTTGGTGATCGACCTGGCATTTAACAGCAGCAGCTTGAGCCTGGGGCCCTGACATCCCTGGTTACCAGGCACTCGGGTTGAGCTAGATGGAACCAGACCAGAGGGGCCAGAACAAGGAATCGCTTGCAAACAGCGAATTCTCGTTCCCCGAGAGCGGCCTACCCCTCTGCTCCCGCCATACCTGCCTCTCCCCGTTACGACCGTAATGCTCTTACTCCCCGCCCCCCCAGAGATCCCCTCCCCCACCCCGCTGGTCCCCCACTCTCCCGGCAGGCCATACACACCATTCATACTGAGCCTGGGGGTGGGCCAAAAAACCCCTCCGCTTCTGTTTCCACACTCAGCAGAGGGGGGCCAGGTCCAGCCACCCAGCTCACTCATGTATTCTTACAGTCAGACCACAAAGCATTTATTCATATTATCCATACATACACATGCTCACCGATACTCTCTCCCGGGGTCGGGTCCCTTCTCAGGTTAACAATTTTGGTGGCCCGCAGCAGGCATATACACACTTCCTTGTAGCGAATTAAAAACCTTTCATCTGTTAAAATAACAAGGTAGACAGTTTGAAAGCAAGTGAATGCCAACGTGACAGATTTTGCAAAATGTGAAGGAACTTAAGAAGGCTTTCTGTCAAGGGAAACTGAGTTAGACTCAGTACGTGGGAGAACTGTAACTCATGGACCTGGAAACTGATTTCAACAAGAGTTAAAATGGAGTGGCGTTTTGTCTTTTTTCTGGATTTGCCATTTTGGAATGGTTCTGAGAATATAGAATATTCTTTATTGGCCAAGTGTGATTCGACATAAAAGGAATTTCTCCCCGGTGCATAAGCTCTCAGTACTATACATACAAGCAACAAAATGATAAATCGTAAATCGTAAGATAACAATCGTAAGTCGTAAGATATAACCAACAAAGTGATAATCATAAAATACCAACAGGAGCATTATTTACTAAGAATAAAAGGCTTTTGAATATGCATTGATGTTCATGTGAAGTGAGCAGCTATGCAAATATGATAAATAAATAATATAAACAATACAGTCTTGCTAGATCTTATATTTGAGGCTGATTTTAACCGTGTTATTGTAATGTAGGTACTGATGAGTCAATACAAAATGTTTGCATCTATCTCTGTTCGTGTTTTGACTGTATTGCTTAAATTATTAAAAGGGACTAACTGTTTTAAATAAATAATAAATAAATACTAATAATATTTCTAAAATATTAAACCATGAAAGGGGTACTATTTCATAATTTCATCTACATATGTTCCTTATTTCAATTTCAGTAAGTATTTTCCGTTCTACAGATGCCATTACTGGGGTCAGTTTTGATTGTTGAGAAAATGTATTAGTCCACCTTCATCGCCCTTGGTTGCGGAACAGATTCTTGTAAATTAAGGCATAAATAAATAATAAAGATCTTTCCTGCAATATCTTATTGCAGAAGGAAATGAAAGAGAAAAGTCTAGAATCTGCATGTAACAAAAATTTCATTAATTTAAAGGAAGCCACCTCAGGGAATATGGGGTGGTTGATGGATTCAGCTCCACAGAGTCACGTATGCGTGAATTGGGAAGCTATATAAATTTGTTTAATAAGAATAATAAATAAATAAATAAATAATCAGTGCAGCATTTTGATAGGAGCCTGGTTTCCTTCTGGTTCTCTCCTTCTTGGTCCATTGGCTGATACTTCTTAGAGTTTGGTGTTTATGACTATTTGAACTGTATTGAACTGAAATGTTATGGATAGACTCAGAAATGTTATTGATGGATGGTTGTTGCAGTTTTGTTTTGTTTTAAACATCCTTGTGCAGGACTTCTTTTGACACATCACAGTAAATCACTTCAGGCCTCATTTGGGAAGGCAGAGCAAGGTTAAACCAAAGCAGGACCAAGTTGGATCGAGCAATATTTCTGCCTCTTCCGCTATCAATTGTCATCCCTGCCACGGGTCTTGCATCTGAAGCTGCTCTCTCAGTTGCAACAAAATAAGCTTGCACAACTCTTTGACCACATGGCCATCTGGAAGGGGAGAAGGACACTCAGCCACCTTCTTGATTTATTGATTTATTGATTTATTGATTTATTGATTTATTGATTTATTGATTTATTGATTTATTGATTTATTGATTTATTGATTTATTGATTTATTGATTTATTGATTTATTTAAGAGCCGAGGTGGCGCAGCGGTACTGCAAGCAATAGCAATAGCAATAGCAATAGCAATAGCAATAGCAATAGCAATAGCAATAGCAATAGCAATAGCAATAGCAATAGCAATAGCACTTAGACTTATATACTGCTTCATACTGCTTTACAGCCCTCTCTAAGCGGTTTACAGAGTTCAGCATATTGCCCCCAACAATCTGGGTCCTCATTTTACTGACCTCAGAAGGATGGAAGGCTGAGTCAACCTTGAGCTGGTGAGATTTGAACAGCTGAACTGCTGAACTAGCAGTCAGCTGGAGTAGCCTGCAGTAGCTGCATTTAACCACTGCGCCACCTCGGCTCACTTTAGCTGACTGTGATCCACAGGTCAGCGGTTCAAATCTCACCAGCTCAAGGTTGACTCAGCCTTCCATCCTTCCGAGGTAGGTAAAATGAGGACCCAGATTGTTGGGGGCAATATAAATATACATTGCTTACTGGTGTAAACCGCTTAGAGAGTGCTTGCACTGTGAGGCGGTATATAAATCTCACAAATAAATAAATAAATAAATGAATGAATGAATGAATGAATGAATGAATGAATGAATGAATGAATGAATAAATAAATAAATAAATAAATAAATAAATAAATAAATAAATAAATAAATAAATAATAAATTTATTTATTCATTCATTCATTCAGTTTCTCTTTACATGCCTAAGTGCTTTGTGGACAGCGTGTTGTCTGGGTTAATTTGCTTACATAATAGATAAATAGATTTTTCCAGATCCTAATTTCTACCTCTGTTGTCTAGCCATTTGTAAAACAACTCCCATGTTCGAAAACAGTCTGTGCCTTCTTTTTCTTTTATCTTCAGTGTCAGTCTGTCCATTTTTGCACAGTCTTAATTTTTTTTTTTGGGATTATTGCTTCTTCTGTGTTTCCTCATTTTTCCAGTGCTGTGCAAATACAATTCTTGCTACTGTCAAGACATGTAATATTAAAATACACATTCCCTTTCTCGTATTTTTCTGGCTACCTTCTTAACAGTTATCCATCTGTCTTGCTTTGAATGTGGCTGAACTACAGAAGAGCCATCAAACCATGGTGGTAGCCAAGGAACAGGCTTTGTTTTGCCAGCTCTGCAAGTTGGGATAATGGGATCAGAGATCCAAAGCATTTGGAAGACACCAGGCCAGGGTAATTGTTCTGGAGCTCCCAAGCACTCCTCTGCCTTGTTGCACAGACTCAATTGAAATGGCTCTTTTGTGTATTTGACAGAAAATGGTAATGAAGCTTGGTTTGAATGCCTGCTTCCATGATAGAACCCAACACTGCCTCAGCAAAGTGGCTTATTTGTTTTTACAATCGTGTCCAAAGATCTTAAAGCATTGGCGTGTTCGGACTTGCTTGCTTTGTAACAACATTTAATGGAAAAGAGAAGTGAGCCAAGATGGATTTGTCTGAAATACATAGGCAAGTGTGTAGGTTCCTTTCTTCTTGGATCTTTCCTTCAATAGTGTGATAATTTCCCACAGGATCGGTTCCTGGGACCAGAAGTTTAATCTTCTGAGCTTTTGGATTCATGCTGGTGGAGCCCATCCTCAGGGAACCTCTCTCTAGAGCAGGGGTTTCCAATCTTGGCAACTTTAAGACTTGTGGACTTCAACTCCCAGAATTCCTCAGCTGGCTGAGGAATTCTGGGAGTTGAAGTCCACAAATCTTAAAGTTGCCAAGGCTGGAGACCCCTGCTCTAGAGAGAAGTTCCCTGAGGATGGGCTACAGCACAAGACCAAAAGCTCAGAAGATTAAACCTCTGGTCCCGGTGACCGACCCACATTGAATCCTGCAACATTATCCTGGGACACGTAGATTCGCCTTCATTCATAATAATTTCCCCTTTGATGACTCTTCCACCATTTTGGGATGCTGCAGAGTAGACAAAGAAGCATTGAAATAACAAATCCAATTCAGGCAAGAATGATGTGATTCCTGTTGGAGTAACAGTAACAGAGTTGGAAAGGACCTTGGAGGTCTTCTAGTCCAACCCCCTGCTTCAGCAGGAGACCATATACCATTTCAGACAAATGATTGTCCAGTCCCTTTTTGAAAACCTCCCGTGATGGAGCATCCACAACTTCTGGAGGCAAGCTCTTCCACTGGTTGATTGTCCTCACTGTAAGGAAGTTTCTCCTTAGTTCTAGATTGTTCCTCTCCTTGGTTAATTTCCATTCATTGTTTCTTGTCCTGCCTTCTGGTGCTTTGGAAAATAAGTTGCCCCCCCTTCTTTGTGGCAGCCCTTCAACTACTGGAAGACTGCTACCATGTCAACCCTAGTCCTTCGTTTCACTAGACTAGGTATACCCAGTTCCTGCAATTCTTCTTCATATGATTTAGCTTCTAGGCCCCTAATCATCTTTGTTGCTCTTCTCTGAACTCTTTCCAAAATCTCAACTTCTTTTTTTGTATTGGGGTGACCAAAACTGGATGCAGTATTCCAAGTGTGGTCTTACTAGGGCTTACTAGAGTAAAAACAGTCCCACTTCCATGTAGGTAAGTCTGGAAACAGGACGAAAATCAGCTGGCCAGTGGGAAGCGCACGTGCATGTGCGGTGGAGCTGAGCTGGGCGACGGCTCACATGCCCGCAGAGAGGGCTCTGCGTGCCACCTGTGGCACGCGTGTCACAGGTTCGCCATCACGGCCCTACACCTTTCCAGACAAGTGGCTTTCCTATATTCTTGAAAACCTCCAGTGATGGAGCATATGCCATATGTAAAGCAAAGATGGAAGCAGAACAAGACCTGCAGATTTCAGCACTCGGAGTTCAAGGCCTGTTCTTCACCCTTTCCTTGAGGAGCAGCAAACTCTGCCAGTGTGGCGTTTGCTTCCCCCAAAGTTAATCCTCAGGAACATTTCATTAGCCTGAACTGGCACTGCCCTGCTTTGATTCTACTCCCTGCTGGTTGCCTGACTGAGCATCTGTCATGATTGGGTGCCAAAGGACCGTTTTTATGACTACTAGCTGTCACTGCGTACTGTCAGCTTAACCAGGGAAACACTGCTTAACAAAGGTGCGGCGAAGAGCAACTAAAGCCCAGAGACAAAGTGAAGCCATGTTGGTGGCTGCTGCCTGAATGTGTCTGTGACGAAGTGAGAATTAATCTCACAGAGGCGAAATAGATCTTTCTCCCGGAATTCAAACGTTTAGAAATAAAGCCGAAGTTTAAAAGTCTAATTAAAATATTTATTTTGGTACAAAAACAATAAATTCTGATTGTCTATATTTCTGCTATAAAATGCGACTTTCTCAGTCAAGAGTCAAGTCAAGAAGGGGAAGAATGGAGAATTAGGAATGCACACATGCGTACAAGAATATTGTATCACGTGGTAGGAATGTACCATTATAATAGATAGGTATGCAGTTCCCTGCATATACGTACAACTGACAATAATCACACCGTGACTGTCTGTGTTGCTGTGTAAGGGGAGGGACTTTTTTGTGCCAGCTTAACAATGCAGGTATTCAGTTGGTGACCCTTGGATTGACCTTGGCACACAGCCCCAGTGGACTTCCTATTAGGATAGCTTGACCTGTATTACTACTTTGAGAATGCTTCTTTGCTTAAAACGTAGAATAATAGGGTTGGAAGGGACCTTGGAGGTCTTCTAGTCCAACCCCTGCTTGAACAGGAGACCTTGTACCATTCCAGACAAGTGGCTGTCCAGTCTCTTCTTGAAAGCCTCCAGTGATGGAGCACCCACAACTTCTGAAAGGCAAGTTACTGTCAGGAAATTTCTCCTTAGTTCTTGGTTGCTTCTCTTTTTGGTTAGTTTCCATCCATTGTTTCTCATATTGCCTTTTGGTGCTTTGGAAAATAATTTGATCCCCTTGCCTTTCCCCCTCAAACACTTGGCTAGCCTGTCCCTTAAGTGAGACCGAACAGGCTCCTGCAGAAGGAAATTCTGCACTAGGACAGTGGTTCTATTGAATTTAATATGTTCTATACTTCCATTAACTTAAGCTCAGGGACTTACTGAATAGCTTTGGATTCTTTCTTTCAGCCAGCCTACCTTGCAGGGTTGTGTTTTAGAAGTGCAGTTGAAGAAAGGAGAACTATGAGTAAGTGTAGCTGGCCAGGGAATTCTGGGAGTTGAAGTCCACAAGTCTTAAGGTGGCCAAGTTTGGAGACCCCTGTCCTTGAGGGACGAGAAACTATTAAATAATCTGATTTCTGAGACAAATGGGCTAAAATAGAAGCCAATGAAGAAGTGATAAGTTTGGACTGCCTGCCTCCCAATTCTCATTGAAGCCAGGAGAGGCAAAGGGAGATCCAGTAGCTGGATCCCTTCAGAGGGCCGCTGAATTATTTAGGGAATTGAAGACTGTTGGTTTGCACTCCAAAAGGCCTCACTGTCTCTGCACCCTCCTGCATGACGGTGGTTCCAAAATGGAGGGAACAAAACCACCTGATGTCACCTTCTAGTCATCCTCCACTTACTATAAAGGAACCTGTCCTTGTTTTGCTCTAACATGTCTCAAGGGGGTTTTCCTTCTCCTTCCAGGGCGAGCTCTCCGCTCTGTATTTCTCCTGCTGCACCCCGTAAAAAGGTCAACCCAGCCCTGCTCCTTTGGGCGAGCTGCTGTGGGGATGCATGCACACACACAAACACAGATACACACACACACAGAGAGAGAGAGAGAGAGAGAGAGAGAGAGAGAGTGTTGAGAGATAAGAATAAATCTCATAGAGGCGATTTGGATCTTTGCTTGAAATTCAGACAGTTAGAAATAAAACCGAGATTAAAAGTCTAATAGAAATATTTATTTCGGTACAAAAACAATAAATCCTGAATAATTACATTGTTGTTAAGAAAACGCAACCGTTCAGGTCAGAGCCAAATCAAAAAGGTGATTAATGGTGGATCAGGAATGTGGACATGCGCACTCATCATATCACATGTTCTGCTTATATTGGAATATACCATAATATTAGAATAGGGGTGCATCACCCTGCATAGACATACAACTGACAATATTCACTACGTGACAGAGAAGAGAGAGAGAGAGAGAGAGAGAGAGAGAGAGAGAGAGAGAGAGAGAGAGAGAGAGAGAGAGAGAGAGAGAGAGAGAGAGAGAGAGAGAGAGAGTCAGTCCCTGGCCTTTTGCCTTTAGGCTGTGGCAGAGGTAGGCCTGGCTACCTCACTCTTCTCCTGCCAATGCTACAGCCTGGCAGCCGATCCCTGGGCACCAGTGCTTGGCAGATAGCAAGGGAAGAATGTGTTGGGGGGGGGGGGAGATCAGCTCTTTGGCTGCCTGTTCTCCTTTGTCACAGAAGAGGTTTGGGTGAGGGGTGGAACACTGTCAGGGATAGAAAATGGGAGAAACAGTTCTTTAGTTGACCTCCTTTAACCCAGGATCAACTTGCCCTCCTGCACAGCCACCCCTAATCAGTGGGGCAGGGCGGGTACGGTCTTTCATAGCTGCCTGTCTTCTGGGAGACTGCTGGATGCCCATAACAAGATAGACATCCTGTGTTCTCCCAGACCATCCAGTGCGGTAGCTGCTGAGCCCCTGGTGTGGGGAGTTTGCCTTCTCTGTTAATATTGTTCAAAAAGTAAGCCACCCAAAGCCAGACAGCCTTTAAATCTAATAAAATAAGCAAATAATATGCTGGAGCGTCTAAGTGCTGGAGCGCCTAATCTGGAGCAGGGAGATGTGTCATTATTTGAGAGAGAAAGGGGGCAGAGGCAGGGGTGGGATTGAAAAATGTTAGCAGCCGATTCTCTGCTCAGTTGCTGGGTGGGTGCGGCCATGGAGGCGTAAACTACTCAGCCTCCTGCACCATGGCGGCGGCGGGGGGGGGGGGTGTTTTCGCCCTCCCCAGGCTCCAGAGGCTTTCCTTGAGCCTCTGGGAGGGCGAAAATGACCTCCCCTGGGCCCTGGAGGCCCTCCGGAGGCCAGAAACAGGCCCGTTTCTGGACTTCCGGTACTTCCGGTAGGCCCATTTTTCACCCTCTCAGAGCCTCTGCGTAGACCCTGCACTTCCCTCGCATCCAAAACGGGCCACGTGGAGACTCCTGGGAGGGGCAGGGCGGGGTGGGCAGGGTCAGCCAGTCCTTGCAACTACCGGTTCGGCAAACCATGTGTTAATACCACTTTATAAAAGTGGGCTACTCTGACATTACAGAATCCTTGAGTGCATTTTACAATGGAGACCTTTTGGAAAGGTGTGAGAACATGATTTGTTTGGGGAGCACTTGGGAAGTATGCAGCCGTAGGGTTGGCTAGCGCCCCAAAAGCTCTCCCCTGATTTTTAGTAATTTTTTAAACATTGAATTATTTTAACCATCCTTGCCTCTTTTTAATTCTCATCCTGTTTTTATGTTTTGGTATTTTATTTGTACATCTGAGAGGGAGAAGAACAGTTTCAAAATTTGATAAATAACTAAAATAAGTTGCTGATGGAAGCGAAGGGCATTTTTATCTTGGCAGAGTTGGTGATGAAACATAAAAATCTGATGGAACTTCAGTTGCACCATCATCTTGGTGTTTTTGATCATACCCCGAGACAGCCCTGAGAGTGATGTTGAGGAGAGCCTGGAAGGAGGCCCAGAGAGGCCTAAGGGAGAAGGGGACGAATCTGTGGAGGAAGGAGAGCTTTTCTGCAGCTGAAGGCAAAGGTGCTCCATGAGGGAGGGTCCCAGGAAGGGATGTGGCTGGATGCAAGCATGGAAAAAGAAACTGAGAATCCAGAAGCGCTCAGGAATCCAGGACACCACTTTAGGAGAGGCGCCTTGTTGGTCAAGGAATGCAAGTACAAGAAGTCTAATTAAAATGATGAGAAATTCTGCGTCAAGAAATTCTAGAAAATGTAACTTCTGTATTATGAAACGGATGACCTGCTTTTCTGCTTACATAAGCAGGCAGAGAATTGTAGAGAGAGATAAAACGTAAGACATGATTGTTAATATCACTATCGTCAAAGTCAATATCATTGAATTCAATTGACATTTAAAAGCTGGGTAAATTCAGTGCGTATTTGGGAGTCCAATGCATCTCCTTGGGGAAAGCATTCCATCACCTGAGAGTCAAGTGGAGAAAGTCCTCTCCCATGAACCAGGTAGGTGGGTTCTGCAACAGCAGCATCTCCAAAAGGGCCTCTCCTGCTCACCTGGCCAAGGGAGGCTGTTGAGGTTCTCTCCTCTGGCTTGGAAGGAGGCATGTGGGTTTGAATGGGGAGGACCTGACTCCAGCTAAGTGGTGGTAGGTCTTTGGGCCGCCTAGATCTGGGCCTCTTCTGTCTTTAGCCTCAGATGGAGTCACCCTTCCCCGTTCAAGAGGGGTGCAGTGTCCTCTTGGACTCGAAGAGCAGGTGGCAGCTGTGGCCATTGCACAGCTCCATTTGATGTGCCTGTTGCACCCTTCCTCCTAGATTAGAAGGCTCTTCAGACAGTCCCCAATGCCCTCAGGTCTCAATTGTTGTAATGTGCTCTACGTGGGTGCTACTGAAAGCCATTAGAAAGCTTCATCTGGTCCAGAATGCAGCAATGCAGGCAGTGATGGATAGTCCTGGATTTGTAGATTTGACACCTTGCGAGCTGTGCTTGCTATGTTTATGCTTCCAGGAACAATTCAAAGCTGAGCCCTAAATGGCCTTGTGCCTGGTTACTTGAAAAATTGTATTTCTATGGCATTAGCCTAGCTGCTGTGATCTGACAGGGTTAGTGTGCTCTGTTTAACCAACTTGGTTAAAGTTGGTATATTGTTGTCCAGAGTCATCACCTGTTTCTCAGTTTCTACTGATTTTCTTGTTTTATTGTAAGCCATGCAGAGTCAGCCTGGAGCAGTGTTTCTCAACCTTGGTAGCTTTAAGTTGGGTGGCCTAATCCTGAGCTATTTCCTTGAATTGTGAACTGATCGGCCACAGCCTGGCAGCTTCCTGATGCACTAATGTGTCTGTCTGAGAGACGGAGTCTGCGCAGAACATTTGAGGATAAATGGGCAGATTTCAGTCTGCCTGTGAAATGCCTGGTAAAATTCCACGTTTTGCTGAAAGCCTCTCCAGCCAGATTGCCATGTCTGGGTTGGCCCTTCTCCATCCTGAAGTATTTGCTACTCCATCAACTCATTGCAGAAGCCCCGAGATTAGAGCTGCAGCATACTGTACAGTTACCAATTCTCCAACAGATCCTATCATCCCCTACCTTCAAGGGTTTTCTAGTACTGTACAGGGACTATAAAATGGTGGAACCAATCCAAGAAAAGGTTTGAAGACACCACAAAACTGTTCTGATTACTTGCGAATGTAGAAACTGCCAGCTAACTGTGTGTTTAATACTCCTTGTTTGCCCTGGTAGTATTTTTCGGAGTATAAGACACACCTTTTTACCCCCAAAAAGAGGTTGAAAACTTGGGTGCGTCTTATACACCGAATGTAGCCTCACCCAGCCACCCCCACCCTTTGGCCTCTGCCTCCCAGAAATTTACCTCCTCCTTGCAGCAAACAGAACAGCATCTTAAGCCAATAAACTAATTATCAGCTTCCCGATCATCAGCTGAGTGAGGCAGCAGGCCCGGCCATGTTAAAATGAAACTGAAACTAACTGCTAGCAGGCAAATTGCTGGGAGGGGGAGAGATAGGCAGAGACAGAGGCAGATTTCCTTTGCTATTCAGACTGCTGAAAGGAGGTAAGTCAATAACTATAAATGTCTGTAGAATATTCAAATTATTAGACTTATTTTTTAAAGACTGCTTTATTATTGTTCTAGACAATTTAACAAAATGAAGAAGCTTTTTTAAAATAAATGCTTGCTCTGAAGAGGCCCAGTGCTTTTGTATCTTCTTTTAAATAGCAGAGTACTACTTCTCAATCTTATTTATTGATTCTTATTATTCCTAATAAATGCAGAAGAGATATAAGTGGCAACTGTTATTAAATCACCTATCTATTAAGAATATACAGCACTAGTATTGTGACTGAATTTGTACCCTAAGTTTATAAATTACATAGTATGGATGTTTATAACTCTTCTCTCAAACATTTGCAAATCTACTTACAGTATTTTCTTTTAGCAGCCACTGCAGTGTCTGATAATTTTAAGAACTAGACAACTAAATATCTAAATAGCAGCATGTTTATGGCAGTTTTAATCAGAATGAAGTTCCTTTTAGTGAAAAAAAAGTACTATAGGAAAGTTCTCCTTTCCTTGTCTGTCAAGGTCCCTGTCATACTTGTTATCTCTAGGCATAATTTATTGAAAAAGATATCCTAAATAAATCTTTTGCTTGTTTGAATGACTTTTATGTGGGATGACCAGATGATAAGCAGAATATACCTGCTGAAATTCCTTTTGCTTATCACTTTTGGGCTTGTTTTACTTCTGGCCACTGTAAGTAGAAGACTTTTAATGGGCTTTGCATAGAAAACATTTTTTTCCTTGTTTTCCTCCCCCAAAACTAGGGTACGTCTTATATTCCGGTGCGTCTTATACTCCGAAAAATACGGTAATTTGTTCAAAATTATCTCCTTTGACTTTTTTCCTGCAGAGTAGTTGTAGCTCGGACTGTCACTATAACTCCATGTGACATAAGAGCTGTAGAAAGAAAAGCACAGGGCAAGGACTTATTTTGAGCTATGGACTATTTTCTTCCAAGGTTGCATCATTGGAAACGGCCATGTTCTGTTCAGAACATTTTCAACATCACTGATGTACAGTGTTTATTATGGTTATGATTAATAATGATAGATTGAGTAGTTCCTCTTGGCTTTTGTCTTTGAACCCAGAACAATTAGACTTGCCCTGTAATTATTTTTCAAATTTAATTGTCAAATTTAATTTAGATGGACGCCCACTGATGTCATCTTGTGTTCTGAGCAGGGGTGGGTTCTGGCTTACCTCGCTGCCTGTTTGCTTCCTGACGCGCTGCGCGGGCGCGCTGCACGGGTGGGCGCATGCATGCGCAGTGCTAAAAACACAGTTTCTGCGCATGCAGAGAAGCAAAAAACAATATGGCATTTGATGTGTGGACTGCTTTCCTGGACTCCATGTATGCCTGTTGGACATAGTTACCCAGTGACTCTTGCCATACTGAGCTCAGAATCTGGATCTGTGCAATGGTGGTGCTTTCTGAGGACCTGTTTTTTTTTTTTTGCAGGGGGGTTTGAATAAATACCTGCAGAGACTCTTGTGTGTGTGTGTGTGTGTGTGTGTGTGTGTGTGTGTGTGTGTGTGCGCGCGTGCGCGTGCGCGTGCGTGTGTGTGTGTAGGGAGCGGGGCAGCACAATAATGTCAGCCCTTCAAGGTAGTCCAGATTAGGAAACCAAAACCTAGATTACTAATACAATTTTTATTGTAAGATTACAATAGCTAAATATTGTAAGTCTGAAAGTGCTTCCCCCCCTCCCCAGCCTTTATACAGCATATTAGGGAGGGTCCCTTCTGCAATACTTTCTCCATCCCATGAACTGCGGTGGCGCAGTGGTTAGAATGCAGTATTGCAGGGCTACTTCTGCTGTCTGCCGGCTGCCTGCAATTTGGCAGATCAAATCTCACCAGGCTCAAGGTTGACTCAGCCTTCCATCCTTCCGAGGTGGGTAAAATGAGGACCCAGATTGTTGGGGGGCAAGAGGCTGACTCTGTAAACTGCCCAGAGAGGGCTGTAAAAGCACTGTGAAGCGGTATATAAGTCTAAGTGCTATTGCTATTGCTGTCCCATTGCTCCTTTGGGCTCTGATTTCTCTTATCAGACCGTTGTCCAGCTTTTCCTCCGGTCTTGTTATCCCAAGGTTATTCTCACATCCTGTTATATCTACAGAAATGGGAGAATGCAGCTGAAATTGGATTCAGGCTCTTTTGAATGCTGAACTTTGCAACCCTTTCCAGTCTGTTCCCTACCCCCTTTCTCCATTGCAAAGCACCAGGTTGCTGCTTTAAGGTGTTGTTGTTTTTTAATAGTTGTGTTGATAATTGTGTTGCTTTAATAGTTGTGTTGATAATTGTGTTGCTTTAAAACAGTGTTTCCAACCTTGGCAAGTTTAAGATGTGTGGATTTCTGGGGAATACTGGGATTTGAAATTCACGCATTTGAAATTCACACATCGTAAACTTGCCAAGTTGGAGAATTCACTGCTTTAAACTGAAAGCTCATGGCGGTGGGGACCAACTGGAACTCACGTTTTTTCAGTACCGTCATAACTTCCAACAATCGTTAAACAAATGGTTGTAAGTCGAGGACACTCTGGAATGTCCTGAGGGTGCTTTTATTTTTCCTGGGTCTTAAACAACCAGGGAGTTCATATAAGTCTCACCAAAGGAGTCTTCTAGTGCAGGGGTCTCCAACTTCGACAACTTTAAGACTTGTGGACTTCAACTCCCAGAATTCCTCAACCAGCAAGCTGGCTAAGGAATTCTGGGAGTTGAAGTCCACAAGTCTTAAAGTTGCCAAGGTTGGAGACCCCTGTATCTAGTGAGAGGATATGTTGCTGATGTCCTGATGCCAAGTTCTTTCTTTTTTTTCTCTTCCAGAATAAAGTCTTGAATGTGGATGGCGTCAAAGTAAAACTGCAGGTAAGCCAAGCCATGTGTCAGTTTTTGATTCTGGACGTTTTGCTGTTTCATTGCACCTGTGGCTTCTCTAGAGCAACCAGCATCCTGCCAGATTCAGATGCTGTTTATTTGTTAGCTTCTCTATTCGCCTCCTGGACTCAGGATACCCGGAACATCTTGTCACAGGCAGAGCGAACAGCCAGCCTGAGCTGACTTGGGGGAGATGTTCCAATAAATATCTTCTGAACAAACCTGGCAAGGGTTTATAGGTTAAATTGGTACCTTCAGTTCTTCTCAAAAGCCCAAAGAAGCCAGAGCTGCACCTGAAATATTGAAGTTACACTGCTGAAATAATGTTCTATTGTGGATAGAATTCTATGAATGGAATAGAATAGTAGAATAGACTAAGAATAGAATATTGGAATGGAATGGAATGGAATGGGGAATGGGAATAAGACAGAATATGGGCGAAGGATAATTGGACACACAAGGAATTTATCTCCGGTGCATAAGCAACAAAGTGATCGCTTTATGATTAGATTCAATCATAAATCATGAGATAAAATCAACAAAGTATACAAGGTCGGAGAAACAGTGAATACTTCCCTTAAGCACACATTCTAGACCTGAACATGAGGCTCTGCTTTTCCTCAATCATATTCGTTATCGCTTTTCTGTCCCAAGTGTTTTCTGTCCCAAGTCTTTTTTCTGCCAATCTCCTGGCAAATTAACATCCAGCCAGTGGTCTACGGTCAGGAAGAGACACAAGTGGGTAACCTGATAGCATAGCCACCATAGCAGCCTCTGTCTAAGTGGCTAACGAGGTTCATTGAAGAATTTCCCATGGCGTTGTTGGTTGCCCTCAAACATCTGTGGCAATCCAAGCAGATCCAGGAAGCATCTGTGATGGATCAAAGACTGAGGTTGATAATGGTGACTAGCCTCAAGCTGATCACAAAATGACTTGCCCAATGGCAAAGAACTAGTTGTCAAGTGTTCCATCTCCAAATCATGCTCTGAAATGCTCCAAGATGAAAACTTGGTCCAGTATGTCCACCTTTGTAGGTTAAGCCAAGTTCTGTCATCAATAGGAGAAGTCTCTTTCCAGAATCTTCACATACCTCTGTATGACAAACTGTGGGAAGTGATAGTCACAATAAATCTCAGAGAGGCCCATGGCTGATCTGCAATGTCTTTTCATTGATAATGGTCATAGCCTCCTCCTTTCTCAATGATGCCTGTAATGCACAAGTTTGCCACATTCCCTTATCTCATTTGGCCAAATTATGTCCATGCCACTATGACCATCCACCTCCTCTTTCATTTTACATACACGAAATTATCCATCTGAAGCTCCTGAGATGCTTTCACAGTCTTTCTATCAACAAAGACGTTGGAAAAAGTTCAGAGAAGAGCAACTAGGATGATCATAGGCCTGGAGACTAAACCATATGAAGAATGGCTGCAGGATTTGGGTTATCTTGCCTTCTTCCAGGAGCTTCAATTCACACATTGCAGAGGGTCTATGACAATTCACCATGGCCAACTTGCCACAGCCAACTCACCGCAGGACAAGAGTTACACTTCAAAGAAATGGTGGAATAGAATCATTAAAGAAAGAATGCAAAAGGAGGGACAGAATGAAGTGTGAATGAAAAAAATGAAAATAATTTTTATTTATAGAATTGTTAAATTGTCCCGCAGCTAGTTGTTCCTTGCCACAGCGAGTTGGTTGTGGTGAGTTGTCCCAT
Organism: Diadophis punctatus similis; assembly: GCA_023053685.1. NCBI lineage: Eukaryota > Metazoa > Chordata > Lepidosauria > Squamata > Dipsadidae > Diadophis > Diadophis punctatus. The sequence continues at coordinate 3,547,091 of JALIGW010000018.1, forward strand.
TCTGCATTACAGACCCCCCCCCTCATTTTTTCCCAAGCACATTCTTGCAAGGTAGGTTAGGTTGAGAGTGGCACTGTCAAGACATTTGGTGAACTTCCATGATTGAAGGTACTACGCAAATCAGTTTTAACCCTCTGCCTGAGTATGTAACCCAGTGTGCATAGAAGAATGACTTTCAGCCAAGATGCATGCTGGTTCTGTCACTCAAGATGATTAATTTGTTTATTTTTTAAAGAAAATATTTCAGTCTATATATTATCTACCATAATTCAAGTTCATTATGAAGTCCAAGTAGATAAACATTGGAAAACAGTCATTCAGTGGAAAAGATTGTCAGTGTTGTAACATGAATAATAAATTACCAACACTGTAATACCAAGTACCAGTGCTACACGAAGGATTCAGATCTATAGTTTCCAGCTTCATTCACTGCTCCCCAAGATGGTGTCATGAGAACAACACCTGGATAACCACCAGAAGGGCTCCAGAGACATTATGTGGAAGAAGGAGGAGGAGGAGGAGGAGGAGGAGGAGGAGGAGGAGGAGGAGGAGGAGGAGGAGGAGGAAGAAGAAGAAGAAGAAGAAGAAGAAGAAGAAGAAGAAGAAGAAGAAGAAGAAGAAGAAGAAGAAGAAGAGGAGGAGGAGGAGGAGGAGGAGGAGGAGGAGGAGGAGGAACAACAACAACAACAACAACAACAACTACTACTACTACTACTACTACTATTACTACTACTACTACTACTACTACTACTACTACTACTACTACTACTACTCTTGGAGTAAGATGGGGAAGACTGAGTTGTTTTTCCCCCCATAACCCTTTAGAGTGTGAAGCATTGTTGTTGTGATGGTGGTAGCATTCTATGAGGCAAATATTGACTAAGCATGCAGCACAACAACTGTGATAAGACTTTGAACATGAGGCACACCCCTCATAATTGAAGAAATTGCTATCAAGATGACATTATTGCTGTTTTTCTATTTTTAATCCAATGTTTTCTGCTTTCCAACTTTTCAGTAGACTCAGACGTTTCTTATTTATTCCCAGGCATATGAATTAGATTTTTTTTTAAAGAAATCAAACTTATCTTAACCACAAATTCTTTCAGGGAAATCTGCCATATTTCTTCTGGTGAGTGGGGCACTCACTAACTTAATAAGCTATTTTACTAAAGAATCTAAGCTTAATCTTTTCTAGTGAGTTCTCCCTGTCTTGTTTTAACTCTGTTTATCTAAGAAGTGCACATGAACCACTCAATCAATCAAATAAGTAATCAATTTCACTCACCTTAGTCAGCAGTGGGTTGCTCCTGGTTCGGCCCAGTTCAGCGAACCGGCAGCGGCGGGAGGCTCCGCCCACCCATCCGGGACACTTCTGCGCAGAAGCGTCGCGCATGCACACAAGCGCGGGCGCAAACTGGTAGCAACGGGATTTAGAACCCAGTACTGACCTTAGTGATTAAGGAGAAAAATACCACTTCTTGTGGGACTGAACCTTTTCTTTTTTTTACTCCCTTGTGGAAAAATCACCCCTCTGACCATGGAACCCATGAACCCAATTTGAAAAACCCCAGTGGAAAATTATTTTGCAGGATCCAATCTTGGATCAGTCACCAGGACCAGAGGTTTAGTCTTCTGAACTTCAGACTAGTGCTGGAGCCCATCCTTAGGGAACTTCTAGCAGTTTTGGGGTATTCCGTGTGTTATTATTTATGTGGTGCCTGGTTGTATGGGGCTTTTTAGTTGCTGATTGGGGCATTGATGGTCGGCCATTAAGTTGTTGGCTGTTGTTTCTTTCTGAAAGCTCGGAAAACTAAAGCTCTGGCCCCGGTGACCGAGCCAGATTGGATCCTGCAACATTATCCTGGGACATATAGATTCACCTTTATTTGTGACAATTATTTTGTTATCTATAAATTACATTTCATAGATATAAATCTGCATTTATTTCAACATTAATTTTTCCTATATATTGGTCCCCAGTGCGGAAGAAATTGAAAAATTCAACTAATTGTTGGAAATGCCATACTAATTCAAATGAGACGGTTGACGGCTCCCTTTATGTAGAAAGTCAATTCAATTCAAACCTTCAATTCAATTCAAACCTTTATTGTCAGAGGTGGAGCAGCAGTTAGAGAGCAGTACTGCAGGCTACTTTAGCTGACTGTGATCATTTGAGTTCAGCTGTTCAAATCTCACCGGCTCAGGGTTGACTCAGCCTTCCATCCTTCCGAGGTAGGTAAAATGAGGACCCAGATTGTTGGGGGCAATGTAAATATATACATTGCTTAATGGTGTAAACCGCTTAGAGCAGTGGTGGCGAACCTTTTTAGGCTTGCGTGCCAAAAAAGGGGGGGGCGCTCGCGCGCGCTCGCGTACCCACACCCATTCCCTCCCCCCACGCATGCGCACAACACCCCCCCATGCTGCCCCCTGCGCATGCGCACACACCCCCACCCCCGCGCAAAGGCTTACTGGAGCCTGGGACGATGAAACCGGCAAACCGGAAGTGCGAAAAAACGCACTTCCGGTTTGCCGGTGTGCTGTTTTTTGCACTCCGGAGGGTTCACCTCAAGCTCCGGAATGCAAAAAACTACAAAACGGACAAACGGGAAGTGCGGAAAAGTGCACTTCCGGTTTGTCCGTTTTGTAGTTTTTTGCATTCCGGAGCTTCAGGGAGCTTCCCTGAACCCTCCGGAGTGCAAAAAACAGCTCACCGGCAAACCGGAAGTGCGTTTTTCCGCACTTCCGGTTTGCCGGTGGGCAACTCTTGCGTGCCGGCCGCTATGGCTCCGCGTGTCACCTGTGGCACGCGTGCCATAGGTTCGCCACCACGGGCTTAGAGAGTGCTTGCACTATGAGGCGGTATCTCGTAAATAAACAAATAAATAAATAAATGTGTGCAATGAAATTGGCTGAGCCTCCCTTAGTGCACCCCCCAACACAATACAACTCACAGTGAAAGACAGAAAATCCCTAGCCCAGTGAATCCTACTAACAAATACCCAATCCTATTGCACTATGTGAACGTATTGCATGTTGCGCCGGCCCCGCAAGCCAATCGTACTATGTTGTTGTAAAGTTGTAAAGTTCTGTAAAGAAATGTAATATGCAGGATACCTTCTGCACAAAGGGAGCCTTTTCTTGCCTCAGATGAACCAGTTTGGCATTTCTAACAAATTAGCTGAATTTTTCAATTTCTTCCACACTGGAAGCAATTAATTCTTTGGAAGAATCACTGAATTTTGGAAAAGCTCATTTTCTTTTGAACTGTATGCCAGTTGTGTGGAAAGTAACAAGAAAACAAAAAAGAAAATGAACCCTGCGGAACATTACAATGAAGAAGGGCTAACATTACTCCAGGCCCACCTCCTAGCATCAGTTGGACAATGATCTTATGAACTTACCTTTCTTCCCTTATTTGAATGTCCTGTTGCTGGAAGTCTGAAGGGCTATTTAGAAATTTAGTCTGTAAATTTGAAAGTAGCAATAGCAATAGCAATAGCACTTAGACTTATATACCGCTTCATAGTGCTTTACAGCCCTCTCTAAGCGGTTTACAGAGTTCAGCATATTGCCCCCAACAATCTGGGTCCTCATTTTACCCACCTCAGGAGGATGGAAGGCTGAGTCAACCTTCAGCCTGTGAGATTTGAACAGCTGAACTGCTGAACTAGCAGTAGCCTGCAGTGCTGCATTTAACCACTGCGCCATCTCGGCTCTTATAAGTATCTGTTTGTTCTCACTTTTTCCCTCTTCTGAAGTTAATTTTATTTTATTTTATTTTATTTATTTATTTTTGTCAAGTACGTGTTGGTAATATACATAGATATAACATTGTTTATATACATAAGATGAGTACTGATAAGAGGGAACATTAGGACAGGGACGGTAGGCACCCTGGTGCACTTATGCACGCCCCTTACTGACCTCTCAGGAATCGGGTGAGGTCAACAGTGGACAGTCTAAAGGTAAAGTTTTGGGGGTTTGGTGACGAAACCACAATGTCAGGTAGTGAGTTCCAGGCATTTACCACTCTGTTGCTAAAGTTTACTCAAAAGTAGACAAGGTAATTAGGAACATATGCTTAAGATTAAATTGCTTAGACATTCATATAAACTCCTCTTTTTCATTTACTATTTTCTTTTTCCAAAAGCATAAAAGGGTTGGTCACTTTATTTTTTGGCTCATTTAACTTGAATATACAATTGTGTGTGTTGTTGTCCTCTTATATCCCCTGGAAGAAGTGCGAGATATAGACAGTTGTTAACGATATTTGCCTGGAACAATAAGATCACAAATAAATTTAAATAATTAACTGTGGATGCAAAGACTGGCACAATTATTTGCCTGAGAGACTTTTCTCTGAATATCATCCCCCATCCCTGCTAAATTCCATCAGGCAAATTTATTGATATTCCCAAAAGAGTCACTCAACCACAACAATAGTAGTTTTTAAACATTTCACTGACAAATGGGCCATTAAAAAGAGAAGCTGCCAATTTTCCTTGAGAAACAGTATCCGTTTGGATCCAGATCAAAATAGCTTCACTTTGGTCTATTTGAGCTGAATGTAAAACAGTGCTCATGGCTAAATTAAATCTGCCGTTAATTTTAGTGCGACAAGTATAGCTACTGTGTCCTGGATCCAATTTATTGAAAGGGAAAATTTGTGTTTGGGATTTGTAATACTTGCAGCAAGAAAAAAGAAAAAAATAGTTGTATTGTTCCCCTTTCTCCCTCAGGGGTGGGTAAACTATGGCTCTTTGAGGACCTGTGGACTTCAACTCCCAGAATTCCTGAGCCAGCCATGCATGCATGGCTGGCTCAGGAATTCTGGGAGTTGAAGTCCACAGGTCCTCAAAGAGCCATAGTTTGCCCACCCCTGCGGGCCTAGGTGGACACTCTGGACATTTTTATTTAAGAATTTAACACATGTATATGGTTGCGGTAACTCACACTTGGTGACATAAACACTTGGATCTAGGATAACTCGTCGCAGCCAACTTGTCATAGCCAAATCTTAGTGGCCAACTCGATGCTGGACAAGAGTTACACTAATATCAAAGAAATGGTGGAATAGAATCGTTAAAGAAAGGATGCAAAAGGAGGGACAGAATGAAATGTGATTAATAAAAATTACGTTTGAAGGGATTGATATGGCTTGGTATACACAATTGCATATACAAGCGAGATATGAAAAAGATGCTAAATTATATTGTTTTTATTTGGAGATGACAGAATTGGATGAAATACAGGAACAGAGGATCGAATAATTTAAAAATTGTATAGTTATTTACTCAGCGTTAAATTAGAAGAAGAGAAAATAAAAGAAACAATGATAGCATGGGCAAAAAACTTTGGATATACAATAGACTTACATAAATGGCAGCAATTATGGGAAAGAAACTATAAATTAACAATTGCAACAGCATATAAAGAGAATTTGTATAAAATGTTTTATAGATGGCATATGTCACCGGAAAGATTGGCAAAAATGTTTAAGAATAAATCAATTAAATGTTGGAAATGCCACCAGGCACCGGGATCGTATTATCATATGTGATGGACATGTGCAGAAGCGAGAAAATATTGGGCACAAATTCGAATGTGGTTAGAAAAGATGACACAGCAACATATTGATTTGAAGCCAGAGCTGTTTTTGTTGGGTATTTTGTCAGAGAAATATAGTAAAAAAAATGTATATTTAATTTTTCGTGTAATAACTTCAGCTAGAATTGTATTTGCGCAAAATTGGAAAGCGGGAAAAATCCCTACAGAGGGAGAGATAATTAAGAAAATATTAGAATGTGCAGAAATGAATAGACTAACAATGGCAATTAAAGGAAAAGAAGAATCGGAGTATTATAAGATATGGGAGTGTTTTTATTATTGGATAGAGAATGAATATAGATAAAAAGAGATATTAAATAAAGCGAGAAGGAAAATGTTTTGATAGAAGATAAGTTAAATTGAACTGTAAAAATAGAGAAATGTAAATATTAAGAAAATGGTGATAAATGTAAAAATGTTGACACAAAAATTTTGTACGCAGATGACACACTGATGGATTGATGATGTAATGTTTGTTGGGGGGGGAAATAAAAAAAATTGGGGGGAAAATATGTTTACATTATTTTAAATAATAATAATAATAATAATAATAATGATAATGATAATGATAATGATAATGATAATGATAATGATAATGATAATGATAATGATAATGAAAAAAATGAAAAAAATGAAAATGAAAATGAAAATGAAAATGAAAATGAAAATGAAAATAATGAAAATGAAAATGAAAATAATGAAAATAAAAAAAAAATAAATAAAATAAATAAAATAAATAAATAAATAAAAATAATTGTCCCATGACGAGTTGTCCCATTCCATCAGCCCTTTGCCTGCAGGATGACTTTCTTTTTCATGTGCTTTTCTGCTTTTTGCTCTCTTCAGATTTGGGACACGGCTGGCCAGGAGAGGTTCCGCAGTGTCACCCACGCTTACTACCGCGATGCCCACGGTAAGAACCTCTGTGTTGTTTTGAGAAGTCAGTTCCTTGTGGAAGGAGGTTGCCATCCTGAATACACTCTAAAGCCCTACCCTGCGCTCTTCCCCTTTTGATTTTTATATTTAAAACTGAGCTTCGGAAGATGACAAGAAATGCATTTCACACACTTGCTTACTTGTGAAGATGATACTGCTTGTTCATTTCCCCAGGTTAGGGGCATTATCAATTCTTAATTGGTGCCAACCAATCAGTGCCTGTTAAAAGAGAAACAGTAAGAAATGATATAAACAAGGAAGTTTGTAAGTGAGGAAAGATGAAGTCATCGGAAATTGAGGGTGATAGATTCAAACATTTTTGTACCAAGAGGTGAAAAATAGCCAAGTGAGATGATCACTATCTGAAATTACTGAGAGTGTTTAGAGTGGAATGAGGATTAAAATGGCTCTCTAGGTCTGCCTGGGCTTTTGCTTCCCCTGTTTGTTTCAATAACAGCACAATATTTTAATGATCCTTTTCATGGATAATCACTTTGTAGAGGGAGAAGATTTGTAGAGGGAGGAAGTGATATTATGAACTATACTGTTGGCCATGTTTGTCTCCAGAAGGGTCACCCTTGATTAAGGTGACCAGATTTTATTTTTTGTAAAGCGGGACACCATTGACGGGGGGGGGGTTCTAGGGGAGCAAGACGGGAGGGGTCCGTCTCTCTTATCCTGCAGCTTTGTGCACACACCCCCAAACACCCCCCCTTCATCACAGCCAGGGGTGGGTTCCTACTGGCGCAGTCTTACCTGTTCGGCGCCGCAGAGCCAGGGGTGAAATCCTGCCGGCTCGGCCGGGCCAGTCGTTCGGCGTAGAGCCGATGGAACTGGCGGCGGTCGCAGCGCGGGGCTTCTCCCACCCGCTTCCCCCACCCGGCTGGACGCCGCCATTCGGGTTATTTTGTCCTCTGCGCATGCGCAAAGCGTTCTGCGCATGCACAGAGGGCAAAATAACCCAAATGGCGGCGTCCAGCTGGGCGGGGGAAGCGGGCGGGAGAAGCCCCGCGCCACGACCGCCGCCAGTTCCATCGGCTCTACGCCGAACGACTGGCCCGGCTGAAAAAAGCGGGACTTTTTTGAAACGCCGCAGGACGCGGGACAAATTATCAAAAAGCGGGACTGTCCCGCCAAAAGCGGGACATCTGGTCACCTTACCCTTGATGGTTGTGGCATAGACAAATGCAACTCCTTAGAGAAGGAAATGAGAACACACACACACACACACACACACACACAGAGAGAGAGAGAGAGAGAGAGAGAGAGAGAGAGAGAGAGAGAGAGAGAGAGAGAGAGAGAGAGAGAGAGAGTATTCTGTTCAGACAACCCAGTAGACATTAAGAATCAGATTCAACACGCAACTGGAAGATGAGTTCCTGGGGTAGAAAGTATCCAGGACGCTGTTGAGGAAGAACAGAGGGCGAATATCAGTAGCACTACTGCTGGTGATATGACTGGATTAAAGTTGGAAGGAAAAAGCAGCTGCCATTGGGCCCAGAAGCAAACTGTGAAGATAGATAGATATACTCTTGGTACATAGAATGACAGAACCATATGCCCAGATAATCTTCTCAGCACTGAAATGTCAAGGTTGAACTTTGACATTCTGGCAGTTGCAGAGCTGAAATGGACTGGAATGAGTCACTTCACTGGAGCGATTGCTGTGCCTCCCCAGCAACTGGCATGCCGAGGCCTCCTTGCCCACCTTCGCCACCTCCGTGCACTGCACATGGAAGGGGCGCTGCCGCTGCTCTCGCCACCCTCCTGGCTGCAGACGTCCGTCTGCCTGAAGCAACCTCACCACCATTCGCTTTCGTTTCACGGCGGGAGAAGGAAGAAAGCGAACGGTAGCGGGGTTGCTTCGGGAGGTTGCTTCGGGCAGGTGGATGTCTGCATCCAGGTGGGGAGGGAGGGTGGTGAGAGCGGCAGCGGTGGCTCCTTCCACGCACAGCACACAGAGGCGGCAAAGGCGGGCAAGGTGGCCCCGGCTCACCTGTTGCTGGGGAGGTGCGGTGATCGCTCAGACAGGGCAGCCTCAGCTGGGGCTGCATCGGCCTCTCCACCTGCACCATGTCCCGCTCCGGCCAGCCGCACGACTACAAGTGAGGCGACCTAGTGAAGATGAAAGGCTACCCGCACTGGCCCGCCCAGGTAAGCGCCGCCACCCAGACTGAAGGGAAAGCTCCGTGGTTGCGTGGCTGGGCCTGGCCCTCTCCCCGCATGAGGGGCTGCTGCCTCACCGGCCGGCGGTGGCTTCTGCCCCTCTCGCTCCACTTCTTTGCCGGTGGGAAGTGACTCCATGGGCCAAGTTCCCAGAGTGGCGCCGGTGGTTGACCGGGCCGATCCGCAAAGGGAGCAGGCAGGTGGCCAGGTTGGGAAGCTACCTCCCTTCCCCACCACCCCGACATGCTTGCCTGCCTTACACATGGCCTTCCGCTTGCCTGCCTTTGCAAGCTGGCCATGGGGACACCAGGAAAGCCGCATGGAAGGCAGGAAAGCATGTCGGGGCTGTGGGCTGTGGGGAATGGAGTAGGGCAGGCAGGCTGGGATGGTGGGAGGGCAGGGGCAGTTAGGTAGGCCGCAATTTCACAGGCTTACCTGGTACACAGATCAGGGACGTAGCGCTTCAGGCAGGCAAGCTGCAGAGCAGAGACTGGGCAGGGCAGGGCGAGCAAGCGACCGGCGACCGGGGGACCGGTTCGGGACCGTGGCCAGCCAGCCATCGCTACCGGTTCAGCGAACCAGGCCACATGTCCGCTAACAGTTCTCCCAAACTGGTCCGAACCCCTGGTTAGTACATTAGTAGCTTCACCTGGACTGCCTGGGGTTGAGATGTGCAGTTGGGAGTCATCTGCATTCAAGAGTTCAAATTCACAGATGATCTGATCCAGCCATTTCATGGGAAAGTTAGACAGAAGATGCAAGAACATTTGAACCCCAACAAATGAAAGTTTAGAGGCACAGCCTCTTTCCCTCATTAATACGGATTGGAACCAGTCACAGAAGGAGGAAGACTACTGTAATGTGGTGGCCCCACTGCCAAACCCCACGGCCAGTCCAGAGAGAGGTACCGTGATTGATGGCATCATAAGTCACTGAGAGATTAAGGAACATAAGGATGGGCACACCAACCTGGCAACCCTGTAAACTTAACCCAGACTAAGAAACCAATGCCATATAATGTAGAAGTACTTTTACTGGAACGGCTGTAGCAACAGACTCTTGAAATGTCTGAATGGGCTTTTCCCTTCCTCAATTTATCTTCATGTGAATTAGGAAGGAGTCTGTCTGAGACATTTATTCAAATTTGGAAGGGGCTCAAGCCATGCTTGATTGATCATTGTTTTGTAGTGATTTTTCCTCTTTCTTCTAAGACTACCAAAGGGTTAGGGTTAGGGTGTCCTCTACAAACACCAAAGTCCATCAAATGTTATTGAAGCCCATTAACAAAAGGATATCAAAGTCAGGGGTTGGGTATAACCCCCAAAATTATAGAATTATCTCATTTCAAATTGAAACCTTATGTGATCACAGCTACACTTCAAGCACCAATGCAGAGGAAGCAGAACAATTCTGGAATGACTTGCAGTACCTGAAATCCAGTCCAGGAAAGACGCCACAGGCAACTAGAACACTAAAGTTGGACATAAAATAACATCTGGAATGTAGCAATGTATATTTATATTGCCCTCAACAATCTGGGTCCTCATTTTACCGACCTCGGAAGGATGGAAGGCTGAGTCAACCTTGAGCCGGTGAGATTTGAACCGCAGACCTGCGGATCACAGTCAGCTAAAGTGGCCTGCAGTACTGCCTCTAACCACTGCGCCACCTCGCACGAAAAATTACTTTACATGTAGACATCACCGGATGGAGCACACCAAGAACAAGTTGACTCTATTCTCTGAAGAAACTCTTTTTGTCATCTGAGACAAACTCAGACACTGACGGTGTCTCAGGTCACAAACTCCTTCTTGTAAAATTACAACTTGAACTAAAACACACACACAAAATCATCAGGCCAACAAGCTACAACCTCAGCAGTATTCTGAATGTTTATGCAGTAAAAGGAAATAATAGATTTAATGGATTGTTTTGCTAAAGAGTGCCTTTAAAAAAATTAGGCTGAAATTAATGTTATCATTAAAGATTAATCAAGCAAAAATATCCTGAAATGTAGAAAGTCAAAGGTCTGCTTGTTTTGTACCTTGAAAAGATGCATGATAAAAGAGCATTAAAAATACTACAGAAAGAAGATAGAAAGACGTAGTAGAAATATATGCACACACCCCAAATCCCTGATACATATGAAGATTTGACCATTGGACATGAGCCAGATATTCTGAAAATAAAGTTAAATGGCCCTTAGATAATATTGCTAAAGAGAAAGCCACAGGAGTTGATGAAATACCAGAGTAACTGTTTAAAATGTTACAGGGTGATGCAGTTAAAGTGCTACATACAATTTATAATCAGGTGTAAAACACAGCAATGGCCAGTAGCCAAGAAACAGGAAAAGAAGCTTTTATTTCCAATACCAAAAAGGCAGAATTCCAAACTACCCAAAATTGTACTTAGAGGTAGTCCTTGTTTACCAATTGTCTTGCCTGCCGACTGTTTGAAGTTGCAACAGTGTTAAAAACAACAACAACAATTTTGCAACCAGCTCTCACATTTATGGTCATTGCAGCATCCCACAATCACTTGAACACCATCCGGATGCTTCACAACCAGCTTCTGAGAAGCAGAGTTAATGGAGATTGTGGAAATAAAACCACAAATTGTGGTCATGTGATGTGTTGCTTAATGACCATAGTGATTTGCTTAACAACCAAAGGAGAAGTGACACTGTAAGCCATTGTCACGTGATTTTCTACTTAGCGACTGCAGAGCCGTGACTTCCAAAATCAACTCTTAACATGGAATATGGAGGAACTAAAACCTGGGAAAGGCGAGGCCCAAGATTGTTTACTGCCACTGTATTTACTTAAATCACATGCAGAAATTCTGGATTAGAAGAAGCAGAAATTGGGATTGAACCGCTGGGAAAACTTCAACAGGCTCAGAGATGCCGAGATGCCACTTGGAAGGCTGGAAGCGAGGGAGAAGTCAGCTGTCTCCTTAAGGATGAAAAAGAGGGGCCAAAGCTGGCCTGTTGTTCAGTATTTAAAAAGTCCTCAGCTTCTCTCAACAGGCAATGCCAACTCAATGCAAATGGACACAGAGGAAATTGAACAAGTGGCAGATTCTGTTTCCCTGGGGTGAAAACGTTACTGGTGTGGCGACTGGAATAAGGAGAGGTCTCTTACTTGGGAGAAAGACTATGGCTACTCTGGGAAAATACTAAAGTGCAGAAGTCTCAGACTGCAACAAAAGTAGTTGTTGTCCAGGCCAAGGTTTTCCCAGCTGTAACGCCTGGCTGTGAAAGCCGGAGCATCAGAAAAGCCGACAAAGGATGAAGGAAGGCTGAGAGCATCTTGGACGATTAGAAGGCCAAATCATCTGAGGCTGGACAAAGTCAAAAGAGGCTCTTGCTAGATGAATGAAGGATGAGGACAAAGCTGAAGTCCTTTGGATGCCCAATGCAAAGACAGGATCCATTGGGGAAGACCCTGATGTTTGGAAGGATGGAAGTGGCTGGTAGAAGATGGTTCGATATTGTCAAGGATTAAGAGCTTACAAGAACTCTCAAGAAGCAGTTACAGATGGACAGTCCTGGTGAAAAGATGTCCACTGAGTCACAAAGATCAGGAAGGATGAGCCGAGGTGGCGCAGCGGTTAGAGTGCAGTACTGCAGGCCACTTTAGCTGACTGTGATCCGCAGGTCAGCGGTTCAAATCTCACTGGCTCAAGGTTGACTCAGCCTTCCATCCTTCCGAGGTAGGTAAAATGAGGACCCCAGATTGTTGGGGGCAATATAAATATACATTGCTTACTGGTGTAAACTGCTTAGAGAGTGCTTGCACTGTGAGGCGGTATAGAAATCTCACAAATAAATAAATAAATAAATAAATAAATGAATGAATGAATGAATGAATGAATGAATGAATGAATGAATGAATGAATGAATGAATGAATGAATGAATGAATGAATGAATAAATAAATAAATAAATAAATGTGTCCAAATTAGTGAACCACAGTTTTAGTGGGAATCAATCAAAAGTCATTACAGAATAGAATAGAATAGAATAGAATAGAATAGAATAGAATAGAATAGAATAGAATAGAATAGAATAGAATAGAATAGAATAAGAAAGAATAGAATAGAATGGGATAGGATAGGATAGGATAGGATAGGATAGGATAGGATAGGATAGGATAGATTAGAATGGAATGGAATGGAATGGAATGGAATGTATGGAGTGAAGTGGAGTGGAGTGGAGTGGAGTGGAATGGAATGGAATGGAATAGAATAGAATAGAATAGAATAGAATAGAATAGAATAGAATAGAATAGAATAGAATAGAATAGAATAGAATAGAATAGAATAGAATAGAATAGAATAGAATTCTTTATTGGCCAAGTGTGATTGGACACACAAGGAATTTGTCTTTGGTGCATATGCTCTCAGTGTACATAAAAGAAAAGATACATTTGTCAAGAATCATGAGATACAACACTTAATGATAGTCATAGGGTACAAATAAGCAATCAGGAAACAATCAATATCAATATGAATAGTAAGGATACAAGCAACAAAGTTACAATCATGCAGTCATAAGTGGGAGGAGATGGGTGATAGGAACGATGAGAAATTATGAGTTCACTGCACAGTTTTTTGGGATGGTCCTTTGAGCAAAAGGCCCACCAAAGGTGTGGCTGCAGCTGCCGGACAAACCAAGTCCTAATTTAGTCACAATTTTATCTTACATCGCTGTTGTTTTTTGGTTTTTATGTTTGCAATCCTAACAGTCTTACTTTATGCAAATTCTGTGTACATTTATCTTGTTAGTTATCTGTACTTGTGAGTGTTATCTTGCTCATTGGAGAGGGATGATGACAAACTGAAACAAAAATTCTAATTATCACCTGTAGTTTGCCACAGAGCGTGTTATGCTTGCCCTGCCTTGGAGTGAAAGGAAGGGACATTCCCTCCCTCTGCTTAGGATGGGCTTTTGCGATGTGACACAGCCTCTTTTGGTGATGTGACACAGCCTCTTCAAAGGGGCTGCGCTTCTCCCATCAAGAGAGGGAGTATAAAGGCTCTTCAACAGGGTTTTGAAGTTAAGCTCCGCATTCACGATGTGAATTTCTGAGTGAAGACCTGAGAGGCCTGTTTGCGTTTCCCAGGTCACGTCAGCACCTTCTTTCAAAAAGGCGCTCTGTTTTCAAATTGTACTTGGGAGAGGGACAATCCTGGGGAACAATTTAAGCCTCCTTTCTTAGTAAGGAAAATATACACCGACTGCTCATATAGAAGAAGAAGTATGGACAGCCAACTGCTATTTTTTCATTTTGCATTGTTGCACCGATTAAAAGAGACAGTCAAGATCCTTCTGCAATAGAGAGAGAAATGAGCACCATCCAGCAGTCCTTCAGCACCCTCAATGAAACATCCCAGCTTTCAAGGTTGTGTCCTTTTGATTTCAACGATGCCATGCAGGGACACCTGTGAGTAGTGCGGTGGCCTAGAGGTAGAGCTCTTGTCTCACAATCGGGAGGCTGTGAGTTCGATCCTAGGTAGAGGCAGACATTTCTCTCTCTGGGTACAATGAGAATATATCTGCTGAACAAAACTCCGCATTGGCGACAGGAAGGGCATCTGGCCAGTAAACACTCAGCTCCATTCAGTTTCCCAGACTCCACCCCGCAAGGGATTATGGGGTCATTAAAAGAAGATGATGGTGCAGGGACACCTGCAGCAATGGCCGCTGGCTTCAAGCTTGATGGCCAAACCTTTTTTATCTGCGTGAAATGTGAGCGAAAGGCTTGGAGAGGCTGGTTCTGTCCCCCATGTGGAAGCCAGAGACCAATGCTAAGGGTCACCAGGCTCCATAATGCCTTTAAAAATTGGCCTATCCTCTGAAGAGGCAGCACCAGGCTCTTCCCCTGAAGGTCTTGTGAAGCTGAGGAACCCAGGGACAGTGGCAAAAGAAAGGTGTAGGTGTGTGCCTTTTGTGGTATATTTCAACTACCTGATCTAGTGAAAAGAAGGATTAGGAGAGATACGATAGCAGTGTTGCAGTATTGGAGGGGCTGTCACAAAGCTGAGGGGGTCAAACTATTTTCCAAAGCACCAGAAGGCAAGACAAGAAACATTAGATAGAAAATGAACAAAGAGAGAAGCAACCTAGAACTAAGGAGAAACTTCCTAACAGTGAGAACAATAAACCAGTGGAAGGGCTTGCCCTCAGAACTTGTACGTGCCCCATCACTGGAGGCTTTCAAGAAGAGACTGGACAGCCATTTGTCTGGAATGGTATAGATTCTCCTGCTCATGCAGGGATTTGGACTAGATGACCTCCAAGATCCCTTCCTGCTCTGTTATTGTCACGGTGTGATTTATTGCCCGTTATATGTATATGCAGGGAGCTGCATCCCTATTTAATATAATGGTTCATTCCTGAGCACATGATTGATATGTTCTTGTACGCATGTGTGCATTCCAAACTCCGTTCTTCCCTTCTTCTTCTGACTTCCAATGAGAGAAGTCGCATTTTATATTAGACATGTAATTAATTAGAATTTATTGTTTTTGTACCAAAATAAATTATTATTTATTATTAGAACTTTAAACTGCGGTTTCATTTCTAATGTCTGAATTCCGGGAAAAGATCAAACATCACCTCTGTGAGATTTATTCTCACTCCGTCAGTTATTCCATGTTCTAGCTCAGGGGTGTCCAACGCCAGCCATGGAAGTCTTAAAGTTCCCAAGGTTGGACACCCCTGAGCTAGACTAGGGTCCCCGGTCAGGGTTCCAAGAATTAAAGGATTTGCTTCTTGGCAGCTTTTATTAGAGGTTGAATAATGGAAGCAGGCAGCAATCTGAGCGAACAGCCCTGAGCATTCTTGAGTGGTGAGAGAGCTTGTTAAGTGAGGATGATTAAAAGGATAATGAGAAAACCGCGAAAGAGAGAAAGAGTTGCTTCTGGGAATCCCATTTATTTCCCAGAGAACAAGACGTGCCTGAGGGGAAGGGGGGAAATTTTGTGGAACGAAAGGATGGCCATTCCCAGTCACATCACTGCCGTCTTACAGGCAGTTCTCGAGTCATGTCTATTGCCCATTACAAGAGAAAGTTGTGATAGTCGTGTCATCAACCTGATTTTATGATCTTTTTTGCGACAGTTGTTAAGGGAACACAGTAGTCAATAAACCAACCAGTGGTTTGCTACAGGGTTGGTTTTTCAGCAAAAGGTAGAATTGTAAAAGGCAGTCATGTGACTGCAGGATGCTGCAAATGACCATAATTGCAGTCTGGTTGCTGAGCACCTGAAGTGCAGTCATGTGACTCTGGCAGGGCGGGGGAGAACCTGGGTCATAAGTAGCCGCCAGGTAGGTCTGTTGGAACTGTTGAACCTGAACAAGGAGAGATTCAACCTGGAAATAAGGGGAAATGTTCTGACAGTGAGAACAATCAACCGATGGAACAGAAGTTGCCTTCAGAAGTTGTGGCAGCTTCATCACTGGAGGCTTTTAAGAAGAGACTGGACTGCCACCTGTCAGAAATGGTGTAGGATCTCCTGCTTCTGTGGCGGGGTTGGACTAGATGGCCCACAAGGTCCCTTCCATCTCTGTTCATCTGAATCTAAGATGATCAAAGGCCTGGAGGCTAAAACACATGAAGAACGGTTGCAGGAACTGGGCATGGCTAGTCTAGACCAGGGGAGACATGATAGCAGTCTTCCAATATTTGAGGGGCTGCCACAGAGAGGAGGGGATCCAGCTATTTTCCAAAGCACCTGAAGGCCAGACAAGGAATAATGGATGGAAACTGAACAAGGAGAGATTCAACCTGGAAATAAGGAGGAATATTCTGACAGTGAGAACAATCAATCGATGGAACAGAAGTTGCCTTTAGAAGTTGTGGCAGCTTCATCACTGGAGGCTTTTAAGAAGAGCCTGGCAGCCATCTGTCAGAAATGGTGTAGAGTCTCCTGCTTCTGTGGGGGGCTGGACTAGATGGCCCACAAGGTCCCTTCCATCTCTGTTCATCTGAATCTAAGATGATCAAAGGCCTGGAGGCTAAAACACATGAAGAATGGTTGCAGGAACTGGGCATGGCTAGTCTAGTGAAGAGAAGGACCAGGGGAGACATGATAGCAGTCTTCCAATATTTGAGGGGCTGCCACAGAGAGGAGGGGGTCCACCTATTCTCCAAAGCACCTGAAGGCCAGACAAGGAATAATGGATGGAAACTGAACAAGGAGAGATTCAACCTGGAAATAAGGAGGAATATTCTGACAGTGAGAACAATCAACCGATGGAACAGAAGTTGCATTCAGAAGTTGTGGCAGCTTCATCACTGGAAGCTTTTAAGAAGAGACTGGACAGCCATCTGTCAGAAATGGTGTAGAGTCTCCTGCTTCTGTGGGGGATTGGACTAGATGGCCCACAATGTCCCTCCCATCTCTGTTCATCTGAATCTAAGATGATCAAAGGCCTGGAGGCTAAAACACACGAAGAACGGTTGCAGAAACTAGGCATGGCTAGTCTAGTGAAGAGAAGGACCAGGAGAGACAGGATAGCAGTCTTCCAATATTTGAGGGGCTGCCACAGAGAGGGGGGGGGGAGGGTCAAGCTATTTTCCAAGGCACCTGAAGGCCAGACAAGGAATAAGGGA
Organism: Diadophis punctatus similis; assembly: GCA_023053685.1. Classification (NCBI taxonomy): domain Eukaryota; kingdom Metazoa; phylum Chordata; class Lepidosauria; order Squamata; family Dipsadidae; genus Diadophis; species Diadophis punctatus. The sequence goes on from JALIGW010000018.1 coordinate 3,564,429, forward strand.
TGGAAACTGAACAAGGAGAGATTCAACCTGGAAATAAGGAGAACTTTTCTGACAGTGAGAGCAATCAACCAATGGAACAGAAGTTGCCTTCGGAAGTTGTGGGAGCTTCATCACTGGAAGCTTTCAAGAAGAGACTGGACTGCCATCTGTCAGAAATGGTGTAGGGTCTCCCGCTTGGGCGGCGGAGGGTGGGGTTGGACTAGATGACCTACAAGGTCCCTTCCAACTCTGTTAATCTTTATCTAACTTCAAATGGTGGCTAAGTAACCGGTCGTAAGACAAAAACCAATGAATACAGATAGTCCACAACTTACAAAAGTTCATTTAGCGACTGTTCAATTACATCACTGAAAAACGAGACTTAGGACCATTTTTTACACTTATGACCTTTGCAGCATTCCCACGGTCACGTGATCAAAATTCAGATGCCTGGTAACTGGTTCATATTTACGATGGTCGCAATGTCCCTGGGTCATGTGATCCCCTTTTGCGACCTTCTGACAAGCAAAGTCAATGGGGAAGCCAGATTCACTTAACAACAGTGTTACCAACTTAACAACTGCAGCGATTCACTTAATGTTGGCAAGAAAGATCGTACAATGGGGCCATTAAAAAATGTTTCACTTAGCAACAGATTTCTGTTTTTGGGCTCAGTTGTGGTCGCAAATCAAGGACTACCTGTATTCCTTTGACATAAAAGGCCCTAAATTCAGCACTAGACAGTGATATCCTGATACCATTGCCATATATTGCTTTATTGCACACAATGCACAGATGGTGGCATTTTAAGAGCATCTATGCGCTTGTTCGGTCCAGCCTCACAGTCATTTTTGCGCATTCTGCTCTTCAGCTGTATGCAGTTGAGTATTCTTTGCTCTTACAATTGGAAAGAGCCTGCATTTGGGGTGCCTTTTTTTGGCTGCATCCAGATGTGCACTCCAGGAAGCCTGTGACAGGACTGTCAACCAAATGTACCAGCCATGTACCAGCCATGCTTTGCCAGATACGAGTCTGCCATTCGCAATGGGGGGAGGGAGCTGTGGGGAGGTAAGGGGTTGGGAGGTAAAGGGAATGAAAACTACTCATTGTGCCGTCTGGTGAGAGCCGCTGGCTGCTCCAAGGTCACACCATGGAATGCAACACCCTCCAGCCTGCTGTTGTGGTCTGGCAGCAGAGCTGGACAGTGAGGAGGCTGGTGTGGTGATTCGCCAGCGGCCTGTGCAGCTGGTAACAGAGTCAGACAGCAAGGAGGCTGGGGAGGCACCTGGGCCAGGCCTGGAGTCTGGAGAAGGCTCGGTGCCAGAGGCAGGGATCCAGCCAGGGCCTTCAGAACCTCCAGAGGCTGACACGAGTGGGGAAGAAGAGCAGGAGGAGCCTGTTCTCAATGCACGCGTGCGCAGAGCTGCCAAAAAGCAGGAGTGGTTTCAGAGGAGAAGGTCTACTCAGGAGTAAGGCTTGGGGCTAATTGACCACTCCCATAGCCTATTTAAGTGATGAAAATGTAGGAGGAATTTGCAGGAAGCAACTTCATTCATTTCTAGACCTTGTCTTTGAATTCAAGCCTCTGTTTTGCTCCTGTTTGAAATCGTCAAGTTTGCCTGCCAATTATTCCTGGGCCGTTTGCCAACGAACAGCAAGGTTCGTGTGGGTTATCTGCTGTTATCTGAAAGACTCTTCATCAGCCTTGTGTTCCTTTTGCTTGAACTATTGCCGACTGTTAAGGAGACTAATTAACAGCCGTTGTACAGAAAAGACTTGTTTATCCTTTATTTTGAACTTAGGACGACTGCTAAGTAAGACAATTAGCAGCCGTTACTATTAAAAAGAAGTTTGTAAGGACACTGTTTGTGCTGAGGTCTGTTATCAGGAAGCTGGGTCAGAACACCCGCCAAACCAGGGACGGTTATGAAAACAATTTGTTTGAATGTAGCTGGACAAGGGGAGATATCCAGGGGTAAAGGTAGGGAGAAGGGAAGAGTTAACCAGATCCTTTGGGCGTGAAAAATCAGATTTGGCTTTGCTACGCTGCAACTACTTGGCTTTAGTAAAGTGTACTTTCACTAGCGATGAAGCCGAGAGTCTTTCTTTCCTAACTGACCAAGCTGGGGTGGCTGACAGTCTGCTCCCCCCGTCATCCGGGGGATGAAACCAGGGTTTTCTGGTCTGCAACAGAAGCAGCAATCAACCTGCAACCTGCTAACTGCAATGATGCACTATTCATTCCTCTCCTTTCTTTTCCTGCCTGGCGCTATTTTCTTTCCCTATTTTTAAAAATGTGATTGTGGCATTGTGCAAGACAACACAAACAAGCAAGAAAAAAAACCCCAACCATATGAAATAATCACCCCAACTGTGCTTGATTTTTTTGTTCTCTTTGTATGTGAACCACATCTGTAACAAGGAAATAAATAAGGCACCAGTGCTCAGTGCCTCGAAAAATCTGTCTGATAAATTGACTATCAAGCTAAAATTGCTGCAGATCTTGCCTTAAATTGTATCCTGGCCATTTGTGCAGGACTTTAGTTACTTCTGAAGGCGGTTTCTGAGCAGGAAGTCATTCAGAGACGCAGCTGGCAGCCTCAATTTTTGTATCAGAAATAATCGAATGATCCCAGGAGACCTTTTGAAAGAAAAGGGGCAGGATGATTCATGCAACAAAGGCTGATTGGAAGGGAAATTAATGCCAGTCCCTTTTCTGACTGGCTCAAATGGGGACAGATGGACGTGCAGGATAGCTCAGGCCGGGAATGGGACAATTTGCCACAGCAAACTTGCTGCGGCCAACTCACCATGGCCAACTTGCCACAGCCAACTCATCGCAGCCAACTCACCATGGCCAACTCGCTGCAGGACAATGTAACAATTCTATTTAATTATTTAAAATAAATAAAAAATATTTTAATTTTTGCCATTCACATTTCATTCTGTTCCTTCTTTTGCATCCTTCCTTTAATGATTCTATTCCGCCATTTCTTTGATATTAGTGTAACTGTTGTCCTGCAGCAAGTTGGCTGTGGTGAGTTAGCCATGGTGAATGGGCCATGGCAAGTTGGTCATGGCAAGTTGGCCATGGTGAATTGTCATAGAGCCCTTGGGCCAATCCTAGAAGGATCTCCAAAACCCCTTGGGCGACCTTACTGTAGTCTCCCAAGAGCTCTCTGGATGTGGTCTAGGACAACTTGTTACAGCCAACTCCTAGAACAACTAGCCTCAGCCAACTCACCATGGGACAACTAGCTGCAGGACATAATATCAAACAAATGGTGGAACAGAATCATTAAAGGATGCAAAAGGAGGGGAAAACTGAAATGTGGATGACAAAAATTAAAATATTTTTTTATTTATTTAAAATAATTAAATGGAATTATTGAATTATCCCGCAGCGAGTTCTGCTCTGGAGGAGCCAAGAAGGTATGTGGCCACTGACTTTAATCTCAGAGGCCCAAAATTTCTGTTAAGTGAAACCGTTGTTAAGTGAATTTTGCCCCGTTCTACTATTTTTCTTCCCGTGGTTGTTAAGTGGATCACTGCAGTTGTTAAGTTAGCAACATGGTTGTTAAGTGAATCCGGCTTCCCCATTGACTTTGCTTGTCAGAAGGGGATCGCGAGACCCCAGGACGCTGCAACTGTCATAAATGTGAGTCAATGGTTGAGCGTCTGAATTTTCATCATGTGATCCTGGGGACGCTGCAACGGTTGTAAGTGTGGAAAACGGTCATAAGTCACTTTTTTTCAGGACCGTTGTAATTTTGAACGGTGGCTAAATGAACTGTTGTAAGTCGAGGACTACCTGTATTCTCTCTGTATGATGGGAGCAAGTCTTTAAAAAACTTACAATTTTAATCATGCTCAGACATGATTTTGGACCTGCTTAAAAATGGGCCTGGAAGAATCATGCAACTCACTTCATGCAGAGTCTTCATGTGTGGAGTTTGCATTTGCGAATGTAGGTTTAGAGCAGAGGTCTTCAAACTTGGCAACTTTAAGACTTGTGGACTTCAATTCCTAGAATTCTCCAGCCAGCATAGCTGGCTGGAGAATTCTGGGAGTTGAAGTCCACAAGTCTTAAAGTTGCCAAGTTTGAAGACCTCTGGTTTAGAGTTTCAGTGTGGCTGAATTCTTGAGAGTTACATTACTAACCAGAGCATACAAAACATTTGTTAGACCAATTCTGGAATACAGCTCACCTGTCTGGAACCCGCACTGCATATCGGACATTAATACAATCGAGAGAGTCCAGAAATATTTCACAAGAGGAGTCCTTCACTCCTCCGCTCGCAACAAAATACCTTATTCCACCAGACTTGAAATACTGGGATTAGACAATTTACAACTACGTCACCTCCGATCTGATCTAAATGTAGTTCATAAAATCATATACCAAAATGTCCTTCCTGTTAATGACTACTTCAGCTTCAACCGCAACAATACACGAGCATGTAATAGATTCAAACTAAATGTAAAGCGCTCCAAACTCGACTGCAGAAAATACGACTTCAGCAACAGAGTGATCAATGCCTGGAATGCACTACCTGACTCTGTGGTTTCTTCCCCAAACCCCAAAAACTTTAACCTTAGACTGCCTACAGTCGACCTCTCCTCGTTTCTAAGAGGTCTGTAAGGGGCGTGCATAAGCGCACCAGCGTGCCTACCATCCCTGTCCTACTGTCCTATTGTCCTCTTTTATCGTTACTTTTTACTTATGTTTATACAAATTACTACTATACATGTTTGACAAATAAATAAATAAATAAATAAAATAAAAAAACCCGGTTTCTTCTTCCAGTTGGGTCAAGGAAACTGCTGCGGAGTTGGGCTGTGCTGTCTGGGATTCCCGGACTTGCATTCTTAACCGGTCTGGTGAGCCAGTGCTAAACCAACATTAACAATTTCTTCATTCTTGTGGCATTATCAGTAACTGTCACTTTTTGTAATTAAAGTTGAGATTGTATCTTCACCGCTGCAATTGGTTCAATTGCGGGGAGAGGAAGGGGAAAAAAAACCCCTCTGGAGAAAGATGGTTTAAAGCTTGAATGGAATTCTAATTGAATGGAATTCAAAATGCTTTATGTCATTTAGCAGACGGGACTGTGTACCAAACGAGCGCTTTGCGTTTTTATTCTGGACTCCGGGGGGGCTTCTCGCGACACGAACAGAGCCTGATTTGAGGCTGGGCATATTTTAATTGCTGGATTTAATTTCTCAAATATTTACCTTGGTACAAGAATTAAAACAAATGTTGCGAAAAGTCTGGGATTTTGCCACATAATGAAAATTAAATGTGTCTGCGGTGAATAGACATACATTTTTGATGTTCTGGAAAGTCCCCCAAGGGTTTAACTTGCATTTGGATTAAGTTGGTCTGCTGAGTAGCACACTCTGGTCCCAGATGTGCTTTTCCTGATGCGGCTTGATGGCATCTGAGTCAAAAGGGATGCTTCTTTCCAGGTGACCTCTACTGACCTCTGCTCTGTTGGTATGGTTTGTTTGACAGTGCAGTGAGAGAGGGGGACATTTTTTTGTTCTCATTCTGGCCTCCAATTCTGGATTTCTTGTGCAGGTGCTAAGCAGCCAGGGATGTTGGTCAAAAAAGTAAGTATTGTTGTGATCCAAGTTCTAACTATAAAGCCTTAGTTAGACCACAACTAGAGTACTGCATCCAGTTCTGGTCACCACACTATAAAAAAGACATCGAAGCTCTAGAGAAAGTGCAGAGGAGAGCAACAAAGATGATAAGGGCACCTGAAACTAAAATGTACGAAGAGCGGTTGCAGGAACTGAGCTTGGCCAGTCTGGCGAAGAGAAGGACCAGGGGTGACATGATAACAGTGTTCCAATACTTGAGTGGATGCCACAGAGAGGAGGGGATTAGGCTGTTTTCCAAAGCACCCGAAGGCCAGACAAGGAATAATGAATGGAAACTGACCAAAGAGAGATTCAATCTGGAAATAAGGAGAAACTTTCTGATGGTGAGAGCGATCAACCAGTGGAACAGCTTGCCTGCAGAGGTTGTGAGAGCTCCAACACTTGAGACTTTCAAAAGGAGATTGGACTGCCATTTATCCGAAATGGTGTAGGGACTCCTGCTTGAGCAGGGGGTTGGACTAGATGACCTACAAGGTCCCTTCCAACTCTAACAATAATCTAATCTTCTGTCTTTTTCAATTTTGTCACGTTTTGCTTTCAAGGTCAGTTATGGTTACAGATTCTGGTACAGATTAACAGAGTTGGATGGGACCTTGTAGGTCATCTAGTCCAGGGGTCTCCAACCTTGACAACGTTAAGTCTGGTGGACTTAAAGGGAGTTGAAGTCCTCCAGGCTTAAAGTTGCCATGGTTGGAGACCCCTGATCTAGTCCAACCCCCCACCCAAGCAGGAGACCCTACACCATTTCTGACAGATGGCAGTCCAGTCTCTTCTTGAAAGCTTCCAGTGATGAAGTTCCCACAACTTCTGAAAGCAACTTCTGTTCCAAGGGTTGGTTGCTCTCACTGTCAGAAAATTTCTCCTTATTTCCAGGTTGAATCTCTCCTTGATCTGTTTCCATCCATTATTCCTTGTCTGGCCTTCAGGTACTTTGGAAAATAGCTGACCCTTTCCTCTGTGTGGTACACCTCAAATATTGGAACACTACTATCATGTCTCCCCTGGTCGATTAGATACTGCTCCCTTCTGGGCCATTTCAGTAGCTCTCGATAAAGGACTTGGGTTCGTCTAGTCTAGTGAAATGAAGGGGTTGCCACAAAGAAGAGAGGGTTAACCTATTCTCGAAAGCACCTGAATGCAAAACAAGAAACAACAAATGGAAACTAATCAAGGAGAGAAGCAACCTAGAAATAAGAAATTTCCTGACAGTGAGAACAATTACCGGTAACTAGTGGAATGGCTTGCCTTCAGGGGTTGTGAGTACTCCATCACTGGAGGCTTTTAAGAAGTTGGACAACCATTTGTCCAGAATTGTATAGGGTCTCCTGCTTGATTGGACTAGAAGACCTCCAAGGTCCCTTCCAACTCTGATGATGGTGATGATGAAGGTGTCCTCTCTGCAGCCTTCGGAGAGGTCACTTGGGTTTCGCTTGTGAAATTATTCAGAAGTGGAACTCCAAGCCAAGCAACAGTTTTATGTTCTTGTTTTAGGTCTCATCCCACTGAAAGAAAGTGGAAAATCTGGGATTTTGCTGTGCAATTTTTTAGCACTGTATTGAAGAGGGAGAACCAACTTCCTGTGAGGCTGTAGAAACTGGTCCACATATGTCCTCCTTGTTTTTGCTCCGATGTATGAGTTTCTCCTTGAGACACTTGATCTCTCCTTTTTTTGGCCGTGGTTTGCTCTCCAAGCTTGTTTCAATTTAGTTTCTGAACATTTCGTTACCAGACTAGGTAACATCATCAGCAGGATTTTCTTGTCTTATTCTCCTTAGCTTATAAATGTCTTGTGTGCCAATGTGATCAGTTGGTCGTGTGGTTGGTTGTTCATTTGGAGCTGTGTTAAGGAATTAATCGGAGTCCAGAGTTTACGTAGCGGAATAGGTGGTTGTGGTTTGATATAGTCAATAATTGATAATGTGTTGTAGAAAATAAGTTTTACTTAAAATAAACAGTACAATAACATAAACAGATCTTTACTTATCTCTAGTAGAAGACCTTGAACTTTTTGTACGCTAGATTCAGAAATCTTTAGTCTTTCACACACAGTGAGCAATCAACAATTAATCAAGCAAACCTCTCTCTTTCAAGTCAAGCCAAGCTGCGCGCACTCCTCTGCATATGCGCTTTCTTGCTCTCTCTTTATAGTCATTAGCAAACAAACCTGGATTCATTTAAAGCAACAATGACATATTCTACAAACTTGGATTTCAGTTTTACTTTTTTATATTAGGAAACCCAATCTGGTTAGTTATAACCTTGACAAGCTGTATTTAAATTCTGAGCAGCTGATTGGTTCTCTTGTTGATTGGTTGTTCTCATGGTCTGGTTTCTTACGTATTCATACGCTGGATCTAGATCAGGGGTGAAATCCTCCCGGTTCGCCCGGGCCAGTCCTTCGGCGTATAGCCAATGGAACTGGCGGCGGTCGCGGCGCGGAGCTTCTCCTGCCCGCTTTCCCGGCCCGGCTGAACACAATCACCGCTTTCCCGGCCCGGCTGAACACAATCATTCGGGTTATTTTTCCCTCTGTGCATGCGCGCGCATGCACAGAGGGAAAAATAACCCGAATGGAGGCGTTCAGCCGGGCCGGGAAAGCGGGCGGGAGAAGCTCCGCGCCGCGACCGCCACCAGTTCCATCGGCTATACGCCGAAGGACTTGCCCGGGCGAACCGGGAGGATTTCACCCCTGATCTAGATCAATAATTGTTAATTGCTCCTTTGGAAGAATACCAGGCTGCCATAAATTCACGTGTGTGGCGGGTGCTGGCATGGCCAATTGAACAAGTTATGTAGATTTTTATGATGGTCTTTCCTAGATACAACATGTTCGTGGCTGACATCGCTGAATTGCAAAGCCTTTAGCTCTGAACTTTTATTTATTTTCCTTCTCTTTTCAGCTTTGCTGCTCCTCTATGATGTCACAAACCGAGCATCCTTTGATAACATCCAGGTAAGTCTTGAGGACTCCAGACGGTTCACGTTATTGCAAAGATGCAGATGCCCAAAGACTGAGTCCATGCAAAATAACTCCTGCAGCAGGGTAGGTGAAGGTTGTCTGTCAGGCTCTTCTCTTTTTCTGAATGAAGGTGAATTGCGTGTCACAGGATAATGTTTCAAGATTCAAACTGGGTCGGTCACCAGCACCGGAGGTTTAGTCTTCTGAGCCTTCAAGGTTGTGCTGGAGCCCACCCTCAGAGAAATTCTCTCTACAGAGTGTGTGCTTTTGGGCTCTTCTCTGTGTGGTACAGTATTTATGTGGTGCCTGGTTGTGTGTGGCTTTTTAGATGTTGGTTGGGGTGTTGATGGCAGGCTATTAAGTCGTTGACTGTTGTTCCCTTGTGCTGCCAAGTCCTCGCCTCCTAAGTACCTGGTTCAGCACTCAGCACTCCTGTTGATTGATAAGGGGCCCATTTCCCAGGCATCAATCATTTCCCTGGCTGTTTTTGTGCCTGCTCATCCAACAATCTTAGTAGCTGCAAAATTGAATGTATGTCCTTGCATACATTTGGACAAGTTTGGACTTGTGGGGCACGGAACCACTTCTCCCAAATGGAACAAGCACGGAACTTTATGGTCTTCTTCTTGAACTTGGGGCTCAGCCCCTTTCCTCCCGCGGCCTCTTAGCGCTCCATAATATGCAGCCCTTCTGCTGACATTGTCCTCTGTTCTTTGGCATTGCCTGGCATCTCTGTCCGTGCAAAGTTAGATGTTTATCAAGGGGACTGATCATTGCAGTCCTCTCTCCCTCTGCAAATGCAAATAAAGAATTAGACATCTCCCAAATTAAATACTTTCCGCTGCTGGTGAATACAAAATCACAACCTCCAGCCCAGCATAGTTCATTCTCTTGCGTTTGGATGCCTTCATTTCTGCTTGCCATCCCCGTGGCATGTCGGGGGGGGGGGGGGGTTGTCGGTTGCTGGTTTCTGTAATCCCCGGGGGCTACTCTTCTCTTTTGGGGTGTCTGCCTTGGAGCCTCAACCTACTGTGTTGCTTCAGGAGGAAAGAACTGCTTTGAACATGTGCAATGGAAAAAGATCCTGGCCTTGGATGCCAAGGCTGGAGGGGGCCCTGTACGAAGAGTCAATGGCTGGTTTTATCTTATTTATTTTATTACGGTTACAGTTCAGCCATTGGGAGCGAGTGTGAGGCTTGTTTTACACATAGATTTGGCTCTGGGAGGCAAAATTTGGCCAATCTTCCAATTCCCTGCCTGAACCAATTCGCAGTATTTGCTACTTATTTTTAATTAAGGCAGGCGCAGACGAAACCAGCTTGCGGATCTGCCTTAGTGATTTCTAAGCGGGACAGGAGTCTTTATTTTTTATTTATTTATTTATTTAGAGTTCTTATATGCCGCCCTACTCCCTGAGGACTCAGGGCGGCATACAACAAATACAAGAACAACTCTAAAAAACCAGAAGATAAAAAAAATAGTAACCAATTTAAAAAGATTAAAAACAAACAACCCATTCAAGTCTTCCTGAGTCCTGGAGGGAAGAGGGCAGAAGCAAAAGTTGGATTAGGTTAGTAGCTGGAGACGGTCCGTGGATTTCCTATTCGATATTTCAGCGCCCAAGCACAGGGGTGAAATCCAGCAGGTTCTGACAGGTTCTGGAGAACCGGTAGCGGAAATTTTGAGTAGTTCGGAGAACCGGCAAATACCATCTCTGGCTGGCCCCAGAGTGGGGTGGGAATGGAGATTTTGCAGTACCCTTCCCCTGCCATGCCCACCAAGCCACACCCACCAAGCCACACCACGCCCACCAAGCCACGCCCACAGAACCGGTAGTAAAAAAAAAATTGGATTTCACCACTGGCCCAAAGTGAAATGTGTCCTCTTTGGCCACAGAGCTCCATCCGCTTAAAATAAGAAGGAATTCTTATTTTTATTCCTTATAAGAAGGAATAAATAAATAAATAAATAAATAAATAAATAAATAAATAAATAAATAAATAAATAAATAAATAAATAAATAAATAAATAAATAAATAAATAAATAAATAAATAAATAAATCTTTGAGATGGGTGGACTTCAACTCCCAGAATTCTCAGCCAATATGGCTATTGCTAAGAATTTGGGGAGCTGAAGGCCACACATCTCAACATTACCCAGGTTGGGAAATGCTGTTTTGAGGCAATGATGCAGCACAAAATTACCTGGCATGAATGTAACACCTTGCTCTGATTTCCCCGGACCCCAGAAACTTTTGGAGAGAATTTCTTGGCCAGGGAATTCCTTGCAGCCTGAAATTTACAAGCAGAGCTGCAATGGATTTGGGCACTTGGCCCAGCTGAGTAATCAAATGGTTGAAATTGTGTGTGTGTTTTAACCCCCCCCCCCCGGAATTGCTCCTAAATTTAAGCCTGCATTTGTTCCTCTTGTTCAGCTGTGGGCGGACACCATTTGCATCCTTATCAGTCTCTGCAGGTTTCAGGCAGTAATTGTGCCCCAAACATCCCTTGGCATCATTTTCAGTGCTCGGGGCAGACAGATTCATAGGCCTGGCTCTGCTGCAAACAGAGGGTTTATTTAACCCAACCTTCACCTTTGTCCAGCTCTGGAAGAAGTTGCTGTTGTCTGCCTCCTGCAGTAGAAACTCTGGAGATGACGCTCTTTCGGTTTCCCTAAGGCAGGGGTGTCAAACTTGATTTCATTGAGGGCCGCATCAGGGTTGTGTTTGACCTGGGGGGGGAGGTTGGGCATGGCTAGCTTGACATCACTCGTGTCAGGGGCACCTGTGGTGGCCCAAGCGGTCTGCCAGCGAAAGCAGGCTCCTGAGCTCCGTTTCCAGCTGCAATGGCCTCCTACAACCCTCTGCCAGCAAAAACGGAGCTTTGCTGGCAGAAGCACTGCAGGCTTAAGGTGACCAGATTTTTTTTTAAAGTGGGACACCATTGACGGGGGGTGGGTTTCTAGGGGAGCAAGACGGGAGGGGTCCGTCTCATCCTGCAGCTTTGTGCACACACACACCCAAACACCCCCCCCTTCATCGCAGCCGGGGTGGGTTCCTACTGGCGCAGGCTTACCTGTTCGTCGGCGTAGAGCCGATGGAACTGGCGGCGGTCGCGGCACGGGGCTTCTCCTGCCCGCTTCCCGCCCGGCTGGACGCCGCCATTCGGGTTATTTTGTCCTCTGCGCATGCGCAGAGGACAGAATAACCCGAATGGCGGCGTCCAGCCGGCCGGGGGAAGCGGGCGGGAGAAGCCCCGTGCCGCAACCGCCGCCAGTTCCATCGGCTCTACGCCGAACGACTGGCCGGGCCGAACCGGCAGGAACTCATGGCACTTTGCATTACCCAAAAGAACAGATCACCTTTGTTTATTTCATGGTTAAAAGGTGGGAATCCCTGAATAGAGATTTGCAGAAGCCCTAGAAATGATGGGATGTATCTCATTGAAAAGAAGAAATACAAAAGAAACGAACTAGCAAATTCAAATTAAAAAGTGGGACTTTTTTGAAACGACGCGGGACGCGGGACAAATTGCTAAAAAGCGGGTCTGTCCCGCCAAAAACGGGACGTCTGGTCACCTTATGCAGGCTGGTCCTTCGCTGTTTCCAGGACGGCCTCGCGGGCCAGATCTAAGCGCCCTGCGGGCCTTGAGTTTGACACCCCTGCCCTAAAGCTTGGAGCATTCTCCAGCTTCCTTCCCCAATGGGCGTCCCCGGGCCTCTTCAGCCATAATCTGCTAACCATGGTGCTCAATGTCAGCAGAAGCCTGCAGTGCAGGAGGGAAGCAGGGGGTCTTCCCCGTCGGATGAATTTGTGTGGGAGAGGTCTTAGGACTGCAATCACTTGCATGCTGAACACGAGACAGCCGGGTGCTGCAGGAAGGGGCTGGTGCCGTTGGAGGCTGAATCAATAGCAACTTAATTCCCAGCGCATCAGACATCCTGTTTTAATTCTGCACACTCGGCCTCATCTCGAATGCTCTTTACCAGTTTGAGGGATGGAGAAGTGGACAGCGGCGGTTCTGAGAAGATCGGGAAAAAGTCCTGCAGCCTGGAACAGAGAAAGCAAGTTGGGGAGATTTGCGGCATTTCAGATTCCTGCAGAAGTGCCCTTAGAATGGGTCTGAGGGTTGAATGGGGGAAGTGGGAATATCTGATTGGACAAGGGGTGTCAAATTCGATTTCATTGAGGGCCACATCAGAGTTGTGTTTGATCTTAGGGGCTGGGGTGGGCGTAGCCAGGGTGGGTGTAGCCAGCTTGACGTCACTCGTGCCGGGGGCATCTGTGGTGGCCCAAGCGTTCTGCCAGCGAAAGCAGGCTCCTGAGCTCCGTTTCCAGCTGCGACAGCCTCCTGCCGCCCTTTGCCAGTGAAAACGGAGCTCCCCCCCTCCCCGAGCTCCGTTTTCACTGGCAGTGGGCAGCAGGTGGCTGTCACAGCTGAAAATGGAGCCTGGGAGGGCCGCATGTGTAAGGTGACCAGATTTTAATATTTGTAAAGCAGGACACCATTGATGGGGGGGGTGTTTCTAGGGGAGCAAGACGGGAGGGGTCCGTCTCTCTTATCCTGCAGCTTTGTGCACCCCCCCCCAAACACCCCCCCTTCATCGCAGCCAGGGGTGGGTTCCTACCGGCGCAGGCTTACCTGTTCGTCGGCGCAGAGCCGAAGAAGCTGGTGGAGTTCGCGGCGCAGGGCTTCCCCCGCCCGCTTTCCCCGGCCGCTGGGACACCGCCATTTGCATTCTTTTGCCCTCTGCACATGCGCAAAGCGTTCTGCTTGCACAGAGGGCAAAATAACGCAAATGGCGGTGTCCCGGCGGCCGGGGAAAGCGGGCGGGGGAAGCCCCGCGTCGCGAACGCCACCAGCTTCTTCGGCTCTGCGGCGACGAACAGGCAAGACTGCCGCTGCCCCTCTCACTGCCCTCCCTCCCCGCCTGGCAGGAGGAGGCAGGCGAGGCAGGAGGCAGAGGGGTGTGCAGGGCAAATTCAAATTTAAAAAGTGGGACTTTTTGAAACGCGGCGGGACGCGGGACAAATTATTAAAAAGCGGGACTGTCCCGCCAAAAGCGGGCCGTCTGGTCACCTTACGCATGTGGCCCTCCTGAACTCCATTTTCGCTGGTAGAGGCACCACGGGCCAGTCCTTTGCTGTTTCTAGGGTGGCTCCGCGGGCCGCATCTAAGCACTCCACAGGCCGGATTTGGGCCCCGGGCCTTGAGTTTGACTACCCCCCTGGATTAGACCTTTCTTCTTCCCTCTGCATGACCCCCCCTCTTTTCTTTCTTTTTTCTTTTTACAAGGAGGAGAGCAGGATGGTGGTTAATGAGCCTGGGGACCGGATGCAGGGAAGCTGCTTCTGGCCATTCTAATTCCATGCTAATAGGCCAATTTAATAATAGTTTCATTTTCTGTAAAAAAAAAATCAAAGGAAGTAAACTCTGTTCGGGTTGGGACAGCCTCTTCAGAAAGAAAAACAACATTTGCTTAACGGTGGCTTGTTGAATAAGCCATGGTTGGCTAAGGCCCAAATAACAGATCTACCAAAGTCAAGCAAAATTATGCAATGGTTTATTGCAGGGTCATGAGTATTTGGGCATGAGGCACCAAGTTGGCACAGTGCCATGGTGTCTGCCTTGCAAGGGAGTTTGTTGGCTTTTGGTAACACACTAAGGATCTGGTTGTGCCTCGGGCATTTGGGCCAGGTTTTATTTATTTATTAAATTTATATGCTGCCCGAATCGCCAAGAGTCAGACATGACTGGATGGATAACCTCATTATATGCTGCCCATCTTGCAGTCATGCAATTCTATTAGGAGTATTAAGGGAGCCCTGTTGGTTGCTTGGATTTGTTTTTTTTTTCCCAGAGTGTGAGATAGAATTGTTGTTTTGGACTTCTGGCACATGATGTATTGATTGATAGCTGTTTTAAAGCTTTTTTAATTAATTGAGTTCTGTTGTTCTCTGGTTTTAATTTCTTGCTCACTCCCCAGACTCACAATAACGTAATGGGCAGCTATGGAAATTGTTTACAGCAAATGAAATCATTATATTTTAAAGACAAAAAAGCATATACCAAGACATTTCTTCTGAAACTATAACACCTGCTCCAGTACTCCTCCTCTGGGTAATTGTTTGCCAATGTCCTTTTAAGATTGTGGTACCCAGAATTGAATGTAGTATTCCAGGTGTGTCACGGTGTGATTTATTGTCAGTTGTATGTATATGCAGGGAGCTGCATCCCTATCTAATATAATGGTACATTCCTGAGCACGTGATTGATATGTTCTTGTACGCATGTGTGCATTCCTGATTCTCCATTCTACCCTTCTTGCTTTGGCCTCCGACTGAGGAAGTCGCATTTTATAGCAGAGATGTAAACAATGAGATTTTATTGTTTTTGTACCGAAATAAATATTTTAATTAGACTTTTAAACTCCGGCTTTATTTCTAATGTCTGAATTCCAGGAGAAAGATCAAACATCGCCTCTGTGAGATTAATTCTCACTCCGACAAGGTGGCCCTTGATGAAGGCAGAAAAAATTCAGACAGTATCTTCCTGTGATCTGTACTCTTATGTTCCTCTTATTACATCCCAAAGAGAGGTGGGTTCCTACCGGTTCTAACCGGTTCTTTAGAACCGTTAGTAAACCGGTGGTGACGTCACGGAGCCGGTTCTGTCGGTGCCGGTCCATGGGCGCCGCCATCTTTGATTTTGCTTCTGCGCATGGGCAGAAGCTAATTTTTGCTTCTGCACATGTGCAGAAGCTATTTTTTTTTTATTTTCCGAGAAGGGATATGTACTCCCATCGCAATGCGAACCGGTGGGGAAGGTAAGTAGAACCCACCCCTGATCCCAAAGTAGCACATGATTTAGCAGCTGTGTCACAGTATTGGCCAGTGTTCAACATGTGATCTTCTAGAACAGGAGTCTCTAAATTAGGCAACTTTAAGGCTTGTGGACTTCAACTTCCAGAATTCCCCAGCCAGCATGATAATCAACTGATAATCAGGCTTTCCATCCCTCCTTTGAGATCATTAATAAATTTCCTGGGGTATTTTGTCCAATTTGCACATGTTATATCTTCGTCAGATATATTACCTTAATACAAACCATCCCAAGAAACTTGGAAGCTTTGTGTGACCGAAGACTCAAAGAATGATGGCAGGCTGTAGGTGGGAAGGAGAGATTCCATCCCATTGTCCCTTCCCTCTGCCCACTCCTCAGAGTCTTGGTATGGCAAACTCATGAAACTGGGAGCCAGAAGGACCCCATTGTTGGCTCCAGAGAAGCAGAGTCGACCCTTAAAGGTGTCTTCATTTATATTGTGGGGCTTCGGCCACTTCCTAGAATCATAGGGCTGGATGGGACCTTGGAGGTCTTCTAACCCAACCCCCTGCCCAAGGCAGGAGTCCATATTCCATACTGGACAAATAGTTGTCCAATCTTTTCTTGAAAACCTCCAGTGATGGAGCGCACACAACTTTGGGAGGCAAGCTATTCCATTTATGATTCTCACTGTTAGGAAATTTTTTCTTAGCTCCAGGTAGGATCTCTCTTTAACAAGCTTCTACCGGTTGCTTCTTGTCCTGCCCTCAGGTGCCATGGAGAATAAATTGATGCTCTCTTCCCTGTGACAGCCCTTCAAGTATTGGAAGGTATCTATGTCTCTCCTAATCCTTCTCTTTGTTAAACTTGACATACCTACTTCCCTCAGCACTTCTTGGTATGGCTTAGCCTCCAGCCCCTCAGTAGCAGCGATTGCGAGAGGGATCTTGGAGTCTTGGTAGACAGTCAACTAAATATGAGCCAGCAGTGTGCAGCAGCAGCCAAAAAGGCCAACGCAGTCCTGAGCTGCATAAATAGAGGGATACAATCAAGGACCAGAGAGGTACTAGTACCACTCTATAAAGCCTGGGTCAGACCACACCTAGAGTACTGCATCCAGTTTTGGTCACCACACTACAAAAAAGACATTGAAACCCTAGAGAAAGTGCAGAAGAAAGCAACCAGGATGATAAAGGGTCTGGAAAATAAAACATGCGAAGAGCGGTTGCAGGAACTGAGCTTGGCCAGTCTGGCGAAGAGAAGGACCAGGGGTGACATGATAGCAGTGTTCCAATACTTGAGGGGATGCCACAGAGAGGAGGGGGTCAGGCTGTTCTCTATGGCACCAGAAAGCCAAACAAGGAATAACGGATGGAAGCTGACCAAGGAGAGATTCAACCTGGAAGTGAGGAGAAACTTTCTGACAGTGAGAGCGATCAACCAGTGGAACAGCTTGCCAGCGGAGGTTGTGAGAGCCCCAACACTTGCGACCTTCAAGGAGAGACTGGACTGCCATCTGTCTCAAATGGTGTAGGAACTCCTGCTTGAGCAGGGGGTTGGACTAGATGACCTACAAGGTCCCTTCCAACTCTAATAATAAATCTAAAATCTTTGTTGCTCTTTTCTGGACTCTTTCTAGAGTCTCGATATCTTTTTCTGTATCTGGGTGACCAGAACTAGATACAGTGCAATACAAATAGTCCTATTAAATGTACCACTCTGAGGCGATCTGACATTAACAGACTAATTCACCCCTTAATGATACTCTGTTCTGATACTTGGTCCTTCATATTATTCTTCGCTCCCAAACTGTCTGTAATAAACCTTTATGTCTTAATAGATTCCGGTTCCACAGCAATTTCCTAGATTCTGCAGTCCTGCACAACTTTACCTTCCCTACACAGTTGGTAGAGGTTGGAGCCAGTTTCTAAACACTTTAACAGTTTTTTTAACCCTTCAGCTCACCCTGTTTAGCCTCAAGAACTCCTGCAGCTCTATCTGGTTTCTTCTGTGGTGTTGGAGATGAACTGCCATTAGATGTTTTCTCATCTTACCTGCTAAATATTCTTAATGATGCTGATTTGGTGGGAATAGAAGAGGTATGAGCCTCGTCCCTTCCTTAAATTGTGTGTTTTGATTTTGGAAACTCGGGTAACCATTCATTCATCTACAGTATTCACATGCTGGCATCTCAAGCCTTGAATGACTACTGTTTCTGCCTATGGCTTGCATTACTTACAGTAGCTTTCAAGGAACTTCAGGCAGAGCATCAGTTCCCAAAGAACATCTGGATCGTGCCTGAAAACAGGTTAACTGCCCTCATCCCCCTTGTTGATTGATGGCTCTTGACTAAGGTGACCAGATTTTATTTTTTGTAAAGCGGGACACCATTGACGCGGGGGGGGGGGTTCTAGGGGAGCAAGATGGGAGGGGTCCATCTCATCCTGCAGCTTTGTGCACACACCCCCAAACACCCCCCCTTCATCGCAGCCAGGGGTGGGTTCCTACTGGCGCAGGCTTACCTGTTCGTCGCCGCAGAGGGGTGAAATCCTGTCGGTTCGGCTGGGCCAGTCGTTCAGCGTAGAGCCAATGGAACTGGCGGAGAACTGGCTTCTCCCGCCCGCTTCCCCCGCCTGGCTAGACGCCACCATTCGGGTTATTTTGTCCTCTGCGCATGCGCAAAGCATTCTGCGCATGCGCAGAGGACAAAATAACCTGAATGGCAGCATCCAGCCGGGCGGGGGAAGCAGGCAGGAGAAGCCCCACGCCGCGACCACCGCCAGTTCTATCGGCTCTACACCGAATGACTGGCCCGGCCGAACCGGCAGGATTTCACCC
Source organism: Diadophis punctatus similis (assembly GCA_023053685.1). Taxonomy (NCBI): domain Eukaryota; kingdom Metazoa; phylum Chordata; class Lepidosauria; order Squamata; family Dipsadidae; genus Diadophis; species Diadophis punctatus. The sequence continues at coordinate 3,582,694 of JALIGW010000018.1, forward strand.
TGCAGGGCAAATTCAAATTAAAAAAGCGGGACTTTTTTGAAACGCCACGGGACGCGGGACAAATTATTCAAAAGCGGGACTGTCCCGCCAAAAGCGGGATGTCTGGTCATCTTATCCTTGAGACCAGATCAGAGATGCTCAGGAAACATTGCAGCCCCCTTTGTCTTCTTCCCTTGCGCAGAAGCAGCCAGACACATCTGTGTTTTGGGCCAGAGCAGGGAAAATGAAAAGGAACAAATGCCCTTTCTGATGGCCACTGACCAGCAGAAAAGGACCCCCGGAAATCTCCAGATGGAGAGAAAAACCCGGCTGAAGCTGAGGAGGTCAGAGAAACCTTCAAGGTGAGAGTAAAACAGAGAGCAAGGTAGCCAGGGGAAACTAGACTTCCAGACACATCCAGACATGGCCTTCCTCCAGGATTGGTTCTCCAGTCTAGCCAATAGTCTTGGGATCTCCAAGTGGTCTCCCATTCACAGACTCTGTGGGGAAACCTTCTCAGCCAAAATATGGCCAATTGGGCCAGCTGCAGAGAACCCTACTGACTAGGTTTTGACAGCCCACCAAGCTGTGGGATTCAATAAGTGCAACTAACTGACTCAGCAAGATGTTAGGTTTAGGCAAGATGCCAAACCGAAAACCACCAATCCTCTGAGGCCCAGAAGGACTGCCACATCTGGAAAAAGAGGCCCCAGCCCCCACCCCAGGACCACTGGCCTCCTCATACCTTCATCTGCTGCCGCCGCCTCTCCTCCAGAGCACTAAGCAGGGTGTTTCTGGCCACTGTGGGCATCACGTCGGCCATCCTGCTGTGGCAGACTGTTCCAGAACCTTCTAGGAACCAATCTGCCAGCCTGGCATGGCAGTTACCCTCTAAGCACCTCCTTGGAATCGGCAGTTGGGAGCCCCTGGCTCATCTGGCTCACCTGGGCGGCCTGGAGCTCTGAGCAGGAGGAAGATGGGAGGCCTGGGAGACCATCGGCCAGCACTCTAGAGGGGCTTCTGCTGTGGAGTGCCTTGGCTTGTGGGCTCCTGGGGAGAGAAGCCCACCCCAAAGAAGCCTTGCCCAGAGATAGCAATAGCACTTAGACTTATATACTGCTTCATAGTGCTTTACAGCCCTCTCTAAGCGGTTTACAGAGTTCAGCATATTGCCCCCAACAATCTGGGTCCTCATTTTACCCACCTCAGAAGGGTGGAAGGCTGAGTCAACCTTGAGCCTGGTGAGATTTGAACAGGTGAACTGCTGAACTAGCAGTAGCCTGCAGTGCTGCATTTAACCACTGCACCATCTCGGCTCATAATGAGCAGCTCTTCAGGTCAGAAAGGGGTTCCAGAGCCCACCCACAAATCTCCTGCCTTGCAATCTCGATCCTTTGTTTCCTGCCTTCTGGAAGAGACAAAGAAGTTTGCTTTTTCTACACAACAGACTTTTAGATACTTTTGCTACCTGGAATGTTAGGTAGGTGAGAACTTTTGTTTTCTATAACATCTCACATCCTGGACATAAATTGTTTCAACTTCTACCCTCAAAAAGACGCTGTAGGGCACTGCACACCAAAACAACTAGACACAAGGACAGCTTTTTCCTGAATGCCATCACTCTGCTTAACAACTAATTCCCACAACACTGTCAAATAATTTACTAAGTGTATTACTATTCTTCTTCTCTTCCTTACTAGTATCTATCTCTTCCCACTTATTACTATAACCATGTTGCTTGTATCTTTCAATTTATATTGTTTTTATTTGTTTCATAGTACGATTTGATAGCTTATTAGTAATCTTGACTATCACTAAGTGTTTTTTTTATTCTTGATGAATGTATTTTATTCTCCTTATGTACACTGAGAGCATATACACCTAAGACAAATTCCTTGTGTGTCCAATCACACTTGGCCAATAAAGAATTCGATTCGATTCGATTTTGATTTCTTTATATAACAGTTCAAGATGGCAAACTTCTCCAACACACCTTCCACCCCCTACTTTCCCCACAACAATCACCTTGTGAGGTGAACTGGGCTGAGAGGGAGCGACTGGCCCAAGGTCAGCCCACGGCTTTCAATGGCTAAGGTGGGACTTGAACTCACTGACTCCTGCCTTTGCCTTTACCACTGGGCCAAACTGGCTTTTTCCACAGCTACACAATAGACAATGTATTCTGAAAGCCCTTGTGAACACCCTTTCAGGCTTTAAGAAAGATAGAAACTCAGCTGGGAAATCTCTCATCTTGTATCATGTCAGAAATAAAGGAACTAGAAAGGGGGAAATTATGAATTTAAATTTTAAAAGATTAAAATTTTTAATTAAAACCTAAGTTTATATAATTCTAGCCCAGTGCTGGGGCACATTGATAACAGGGATATGTCCAACCAGCAAGTCATTCTGTGTGCATGTCAGTCGGAGGGGGCATTGTAAAAGATGGATAATTATTTGAATAGTGCCACGTTTGCAGTAAATACCCTTGTTCTCTGGGAGAAAGCCCCATTTTTCCATCTGGTCTTTCATCTGTAGCTGGGATATATAACCCATCAATTTGCCACTTGTGGAATGTCATCTAGGATCAATGTTTTCTATTGTTTAAACAATTAGAACATCTAAATACGGTAATGTTTTTATTGTTTTATTTCTTGCCTTCTGACACAGCAAATACACTAAATGTATGTATTGTTTCTGTACCCTATAAAAAGACTTGACCACCGCCACCTTTAATAAATGATTTTTGCTTTGCCTGAATTATTTGGTGATCTGTATTTTTGGGTGGGGAAAGCAACCCCTTTGCAAAAAAAATAAATGCCTCTCAAATTCAGGATTGAAAGCAATCTCGTGGATGGGATCATAATCAATCAGGCCAGAAATGTATTAACAAGGGAGATCAGAGCAGCAAAAAGAAACTACTCTGAAAAGCTAAGGAACCAGTTCTCAACAAATGAACCAGCAAACATGTGGAAAACTCTTAAAAACATCACCGGCTACAGCAAACCACCTTCCCAAGCTGAAGGAAATCAGCAACTGGCAGATGACCTGAATGTGTTCTACTGCAGGTTTGAAAGGAAACTACAGCCACCTATCTCCACAATCTCCATCCCAGACACACCAACAACAGCCAAACCTCCTACAACTGAACCCATCCCATTGGGTTCACAGCCCCTGGTGATCACAGAAAAGGAAGTGCAAGATCTATTTCACAGACAGAAGCCAGGAAAAGCACCAGGTCCAGACAAGATAACTCCTTCTTGCTTAAAAGTCTGTGCTGACCAATTGGCCCCCATCTTCACCCAAATCTTCAACAAATCACTAGAGATATGCCATGTTCCTTCTTGCTTCAAACGCTCCACTATCATCCCAGTGCCGAAGAAGCCCTCCATCAAGGAACTGAATGACTACAGACCAGTTGCTCTAACATCTGTAGTTATGAAAACCTTTGAAAGGCTAGTGATGTCCCACTTGAAAACCATCACGGATCCACTGTTAGACCCCCTGCAATTTGCATACCGAGCAAATAGATCAACAGATGATGCTGTTAATATGGCTCTGCACTACATCCTACAACATCTTGAATCTCCAAATACCTACGCAAGGGTCCTCTTTGTAGACTTTAGTTCAGCATTCAACACCATCATACCGGACATTCTTCTAACTAAACTAAATCAGCTAGCGGTACCTGAACACACTTGTAAGTGGATCACAAGCTTCCTAACAGAAAGGAAGCAGCAGGTGAAGCTAGGCAAAATCACATCAGATACCTGTACAATTAGCACAGGGGCCCCCCAAGGCTGTGTACTCTCACCACTTCTCTTCTCTCTATATACCAATGACTGCATCTCAAACGATTCATCTGTTTAACTACTGAAGTTTGCAGATGATACAACAGTGATTGGCCTCATTCGAGACAACGATGAAACCGCATACAGACAGGAGGTTGAACAACTAGTCTCATGGTGCGACCGGAACAATCTGGAACTGAACACATTCAAAACCGTAGAAATGGTGGTAGACTTTAGGAGAAACCCTCCCATCCTACCACCTCTTACAATACTAGACAACACAGTATCAACAGCAGAGACCTTCAAATTTCTAGGTTCCATCATATCTCAAGACCTAAAATGGTCATCTAACATCAAAAACATCATCAAAAAAGCACAACAAAGAATGTTCTTTCTGCGCCAACTCAGGAAGCTCAAACTTCCCAAGAAGCTGCTGATACAGTTCTACAGAGGAATCATTGAGTCTGTCATCTGCACCTCTATAACTGTCTGGTTTGGTTCTGCAACCCAACAAGACAGACACAGACTTCAGAGGATAATCAGAACTGCAGAAAAAACAATTACTGCCAACCTGCCTTCCATTGAGGACCTGTATACTGCACGAGTCAAAAAGAGGGCCGTGAAAATATTTACTGACCCCTCGCATCCTGGACATCAATTGTTTCAACTCCTACCCTCAAAACGTCGCTATAGAGCACTGCACACCAAGACAACTAGACACAAGAACAGTTTTTTCCCGAACGCCATCACTCTGCTAAACAAATAATTCCCTCACCACTGTAAAACTATTCACTAGCTGCATTACTATTACTATTAGTTTTTCTCATCGTTCCTATCACCCATCTCCTCCCACTTATGACTGTATGACTGTAACTTGTTGCTTGTATCCTTACGATTATTTCATATTGATTGTTTCCTGATTGCTTACTTGAACCCTATGACAACCATTCTTGACAAATGTATCTTTTCTTTTATGTACACTGAGAGCATATGCACCAAAGACAAATTCCTTGTGTGTCCAATCACACTTGGCCAATAAAGAATTCTATCTAAAGAATTCTATAAATTTCAATCTCCTTTAACCTACTTCCCATGGTGTCCAGATGATCAGACCTACCTGAGTTATGCATTTTAAAATAAGATTTAGTGGTATTATTTATCATTAAACAAGATTTAAACAAAAGTATTCTGCAAGACAAAGTGGCAGCATTTAACATTAGCTTCATTTTTAGAATGCATCAGGGCTGCCTCAGTCTTCTTGGAAATAAAAAAATGATGTGTGAATGCAGCAGTGATTTGGTTATGCCCTCCTGAAAAGGGAAAAAAATACATTTTGTGAGAATGGGTTACACCGTACAGGAACTTGCAAATACTGTAGGATTCCCAAAAAATGATGGAAGCTTTTTTGTGAACAGATAAAGCTTTTTGCACAACATGCAAGAGCATCCTTTAAAACAGTCTTCTGGGAGAAGTCGGAGTGGGTGGGTGAGCCTTTGGTGGAAGCGAGGCCAGCGAGAGCCAAATGGTTGTTGGGAGTGGGGCAGCTAGATGCCCTGGAGGAACTCCCCTCCGGAGTAACTGCAGCCAGGCGCCAAAAACGGGGGGGGGGGGCAGCCTGGCAAGAGGAGGACAAGGAAGACCTCCTGCTGACCCAAGCTTTGCATCTGCTTTGGAGAATCGGAGAAGCCGTGAAAGGTATGCATTGTCTGCTGGGAGGGGAGCCGAAGAGTTTGGGGGAGGAGGAAGGGGCCTCAGCCACCCCAGAAGTGCCCTTGGAAACCCGGGCAGACCCAGCGGGGGCAGCAGGGACTCCAGCAGCCTCCAGCAGTGGTGGCAGCTCAAGCCCCCCCTGCCAGGGGTGTGAGTCCCCGGAGGCGTTGAATTCCAGAGGTTCCTCCACTGGGAGTAAGATACAATGGGGATCCCAAAGCTTTGGGATTTTTCCTGACCCAAGTGTGGAATCATATACAAGAATATGGGGAGGATTTCCTAACAGAGACATCAAAGGTGCGGTGCGTTACCATGGCCCTGGAAGGTACCGTGGCTTGAGTGGATGGTGGGCCTCCATATGAGGATAACCCAGTGATGAGGGATTATGATGCTTTTATGGCTGCCCTCCGGGTGCGCTTTGATGAAAACCCTGACCCAGGGGAGGAGATTGGTGGCTGAATACACCCAAGAGTTTCCCAAGCTAGTAATCTATATGCGTGGGTATTTAGCTGAAGCTTTGATGGATTGCTACAAGGATGGCCTCCATGAGGACGTCTACCAAGGCTGCTGCTCTAGAGGGCCCCCCAAAGATTTACAGCGTTGGTATGTGATGGCAGCAGAGGTGGAGATTGATCAGGCCAGAGATCGGTATAGAGGGGGGCGCAGCTGGAGCAAGCCTTCCATCTCGGCTACGAAAGAGGCTCCCAGGATGGTGAAGGGGGGGCAGGACCGAAGCCCAGATCATCAGCCTGCTTCGGATGTGGAAAAGAGGGACACCGGGCAGCCGAGTGTTTCGCCAAGCCCGTCCCTCAGATGACCCCTGCTGGTGAGAGAAAACCTGACAAGCCAGCAGCAAAAGCCTGCGAAACGGCGTTGAAAGGCGTGGAAGTCGTTGAGGTCACCCCCCCAGGTGGGGAGGAGCTGGGACCTCCGACCACCCCAGGGGACAGCTACAGCGAATCTGACAACGACCCCCTGGACTAATGTCCCTATTGCAGGAGGGCTGAATGTCAGCCTCCACACTGCCTGCTTGATTCGGCTGCCATAGAAATGGGTGGTGGGGAGGTTGGGTTAGGTATTTGGGTGGGGAATGGGGAAGCCTGCTGGAGATGTCCCTGCTTGTGTTTGATTAGGAGGTTAGGGAGGAAAGTTCTCATCATGATCTACCAGGCTACATGGACATGTTTATAGCCTGCTCAAGGTCAATGGCTTTGACAGACCAGATGTGGAAGTCCAAACGGCCGGTGCACCCACCTGACACCTTGGCACATGGGGATTGGATGAATTGCCCAGGGGGGTTATGAGGGAGGGTTTGGGGATTCTTTGTATATGCATTTTACGCGCCTTTTGCCTCAGAACTTGCTTTCCTTTTGTCGCTATCAGTTCTTGTCTAGTAAAAGTACTCATCTCTATCAACATGGAGTTGGGATTTTTCTTTCCTGGACTTTGAATGGAAGCGTGCCTGACAGCAATCTACTCTAATTTCCAGAGAAACATTGATTAAAATTGAACTGTTTCCAATTTTCACACTTTGACAAATGTCATTTTTGTTTGATATAGTATTTATATATATTGTACATAATGCTTACAATCAGATGTTTAAAAATGGCAAAAGGCATTTGTAATTAATGTTTACATATACCATTCATAACAATGAAATGGATTACATACATAGAAATTGTCAGAAATAATTTCTAACTATCACATGAAAAATAAGTTGCACAAAAGGAGAAACATCAGCAACTTTGAGTAGAAACCTATGTCTCTGCAGAAGGAGCCTCTCCTCCGTGTATTCTCCCTCTTTGCAGCCTCCGATCCACATGAGCTGTCTGTGAGTTAAAAGTAAGTTTTGGAGCATGGGCTTTGTTATTTACTTCCTTATCTAATTGAGAGATAGAGTTTCCATTAGAGACCTTAATTCTTCAATCTTTTCATTTATTTCCTTCCAAGAGCTGATCAAATATAGCAATAACCGTTTGTGCTGTCAAGAGGCCGTTCTTAGCAACCAAATCCAAGTCTCCTTTAAAATTGCTCTTAATATTATCCTAGTTTTCCCCTCTGTCTTCTAATGGAGCCTCATTTTCCACCGAAAGGCAGTCATCCTCTTCCCAATCCCATAAATCTATGTGTCTGTGTATGGGAGTCTTTTGCCAAGTGTCAGGTGGCAAAAGAAATGGTTCTTAGAGAATCCAAAGACAATGAACACACCAGTGAGGAAGGAGATTCCAAGCTCTATTGTGTATCCTTAGCAGGTAAATTAAATACAAGAAAACATCAGGTACCAAGAATTCAAATTAAATCAATATTTAATTATTACAGTTGTTGGGGAAAAACGATAGAACACCATCATCTTTCCACATAGGAAACACTGGGAAAAATACAATTTCTTCATTTCTGTATTTGCAGGATAAGAGCCCATAGAACAGAGTCTCCATAGCCCAAGGTTGAAATGTGGAGTCCTTGGTGCGCTCTGACCTCGGTTCTTCACTGGCAGATGTTTCATTACCTGGCATCATGGATCATTAACATCATCAGTGCCAGTGTGTGGGGCTTTGCACCCTATTTATATACAATACAGGTAGTTCTCGACTTACAGCCATTCCTTTAGTGACCATTTGAATGTACAACGGCACTGGAAAGTGACTAACAACTGGTCCTCTCACTCACAACCGTTGCAGCATCCCCATGGTCATGTGATCAAAATTGGGCTGCTTGGCAATTGGCATCTATTTGTGACGGTTGCAGTGTCCCCGGGTCATAGGATTGCAATTTGTTCCCTTCCGATAAGCAGTGTCAGTGGTGGAAGCCACATTTGCTTAACACCTATGTTGTTCACTGTACAACTGCAAGTGATTCATTTAGCAACCATGGCAAAAAAGGTAATAAAACCGTGACTACCTAACAATTGCCTTGCTTAATAAGAATGGAAATTCTGGTTTCAATTATGATCATAGGGGAGGACTACCTGTAATTTACCTGGCTAGTGTTGGGGCCGCCAATCAGTGGCGGCTATGCAAATTTAGTCCGCACGTCAGTACGTAACAGTTTTCCCCTTGGTAGTACCTTGGTTAGGGTATTATTTTCTGCTTGATTATTTGGCATTAATCCCTGCTTATCTGGGTGTAGGCTGCTGGAGAGAATGTGTTCTGGTCTTTTTCTTTCCTTCCTAGCCTTTTTTTATTGTCTCTTGTGGATGGTATGTAAATGTAGATTATCTGTATGTATTATTCATGGCTGGTTTGTCTGAATTCCAGAAATTCCCTAGCATTTTTGGATTTGGTTTGATCTAGAATGGTCAAGTTTCCCAGCTGAAACTATGGTTGAGTCTGTCTCTGTGTGGTGAGATTAAGGAGTTTTCATGGTGTCTTCTGATTGCTAGTTGGTGTTCATGGATGGCCTCAGCCTGTCTGTCCCACATACTGGCTGTTACTCCACAGGTTGTAGATGACTTCTGTTTTTTCTTCTTAGACTACTTAGTTGGTTTGTCTTTTACAGTGATGCACCATGGACAACCTCAAGGAGCAACTGGAACAAACTATGACCCCAGTAAACACAAAAAGGCTGACAACCACCCTCAAGAATACATCTCTAAGACAAAAAAGGGAAACAAAATTCCAAACCAAATTACTCAAGCTGAACTCCAGAAACAAAGAGACAAATGAAGCCAAATGGGCAGTCAACATGTCCAACTCGCCACTAGCTACTGCAGACCACAATATGCTCAGAAAGTTCTCAATTACAGCATAGATAAGGCTAATCAAGATTGAAAACCACAGGACTTCTTGCCACGGAGACCCAAGCAAACAGAAGGCAGACAATCCTGCTAGAAGAACACAGAATCGGGACCCATTCAATACTACTAATAGTATTTATTTTTAGCAGGAAATGAATTATTTTGTAATTGTACATTGAATAGTGGAACCAAAATACAATACGGTACATAAACAATAATAAAATAGAGAATGCCCAAAATAAATAGTAGTATTTGTCAATAGAATATAAAAACCAATGTTCTACAATATATAGCATTATAACAATATACCATTTAAAGAAAACCTATTTAAATATTACAATATTTAAATATATTGTTTACAATATATTACAATTGTTTAAAAATATTGTTTACTATACAATATTGTTCATTTTTTCTCATTTGGTGTATTTGGGGTGAGATAGACAGATGGGACGAGTTGAGTGCCAGGGCTCTGAGGCTGTGAGTCAGAAAGAAAGATGGAGGAAGCTTCATCTGTTTGAGCAGCTCAAGATCTTGATCCTTGTGATGGTAATGCTCTTGGCATGGCATCAGGTGCAAGGGATCAGATCAACTTTGGGAATAAGACAAAGCAGTTACTTTAGATAGATGAGGGAGGGAGAGAAATATAGAGGTAGATAGATAGAAAGATGATAGAAAGAAAGATAGATAGAAAGATAGATAGCAGCTGACCGGGGACCGGGAATTTTCAGCTCCTTGGATGTGACTCCCTGCTGTCCAGCCTCTTAACTGCCTCCTCCCCTTCAACCTGGGATTCGACCACATATGGAGTAACTAATATAATAGGGACCTCCTTAGCATCCTCAAGCAGTTGCTGGTGCATTGATTGTACAGACTCTTTCTTTATATCTGCGTGATTCGCAGATGTTACCACCTCAGTCAAGGGCTCAGGCTCCTCTTCCTGTCGTTGGTCGATTGTCCCAGAAGAACTAATTTTTCTATAAATGTCAACTCCTGCCACCGATTCAACTGCTGGGGATAAAACATGATTTTCTCGACGGTTTTGAAAAACACGTTTATTACAGATAATCATAACACCACTCATCAATAATAAAATTGCAGCAACATAGCCAATATAAATAGCAGCTCCAATCTCCTGCTTCACTGGAGAAGTAGGCATATTGAAAGAATCAGGAAACATAATGTCTGCATTAATCAGGATGGAATAACTGTTCCAGGAAATGGGAATTAAGATCATGATTCCTGTTAGGAAATTCATAAGGCCTCCAACGTTAAAAAGAGTGAGCAAAAAACTTTTGTGTGTTATGGCTCTGACAACATTCCACAAGGCAAAGCTCATCAAAGTTATCCCCACGGCTCCCACGATGCAACACAAGCTCAACAGATCTTGAGCCAGAAAAATTTCGCTGGGCAACATCTTCAGGTCTTCAGTGAAGTCCTCACAGTGGACGTATCTGTTTTCTGGATGCGTGCTGTGCAGATAGCAGGCTCTCCAGATTCCGATCCATAGCAAGCCAGGATACAAGTTGTCCTTACTTTTAACATGCCATATTCTCCAGTGATCGGTGGCTGTTGAGGTAATACACAGGATCCATCCTAAGATACTAAGCAAATAACCACCAAACTGGGCCCTATTAATCCAGACTGACCATTTTGTAATCATGGATTCTGTTTCACTTGGTGCTTGCCCATTAAGTGATTTATTGGTGATGTACATGAACTTCGAACTGTTGAAATAAAATCAAAACAAAATAGCTCAACATACAGTCTATGTATGCTATTATTCTGACACTTGTACATAATGCACGAATAAAATAGAGGTGTAAAGGGCATTCACCACTGATTCTATTGGAAGTAAATTTCTCCAACTGATTTCTTAGCAGTATAAATTTATTTATTAATCAAATGTATATGCCACCCATCACACTATCTAAGTGACTCTGAGTGGTTTACAAATACAAAGAATAAATATTGTTTTTCCCATTCAAATCTCTGAAAATATTTAAGTTGCTTATAAAAAAAGTGCCTTTAAAAGGTTTAAATCAAATATGTTGGCATTAAAATAATACTCAGCCAATTGTCAAGTAAAAAGCAAGATGTTACCTTAACAGATACAGAACTTTATGAGATGTATGCAAATGTCAGATGTTATGAATATCAAAACAGAAGAAATCCTGCCCCCATTAACATACCATAGTTTAATTAGTCTTTCTACATACAACAAATTGAACAGGACATATTATTTAAGCATTAAATACAAATCCCACTTAGAATAACAATAAAAGTTCACATAAATAGAAGCCACCTACATTGCAGCCAGAAGATCTTCATTACGCCCCATTTCCAAATACCTTAGACTATGAACTATGTTGGTGACTGTAAGTTTGCTGAAACAAAAAAAAACACAGAATAGTTTAACTTTCATTTATATAGTTGCGTGTGTGTGTGTTTGTGTGTATATGTGTGTGTGTGTGTGTGATATCCCTGAGGACACACAAACAAGATTATGACATAGTAGGAACAATTTCCTTTTGGCTAAATATATGTGATAGTTCTCACAAATAATTATTCTAAACTGTACCAGTGTTTTTCAACCTCAACAATTTTAAGCGCAGCGTGGTTGGAATGAGCTGATATCACTGTAACATGTAACAGGTAGTTTACGCAATACCACTGGGATTATATTTGAAGTAAAAAATGATATCCCCTCAATTGGTGATCACGGACAGATAGTTGCAGCTGTCTCTCACTGTCTCCAACACCAAATGACCAGCATCTCTTCTATTCTTCAAAACGTCTGCCTTCAACTGTCACTGGGAATTCCAACCGTCACTTCTCAACTGACAAACCACAGAATTCCAATGATCAATCTCAGTGAACAGTTTCCATCTTTCTTTCAAATTAACAGAGACATTTATATACAAACAAAATAAACTAATCCAATGTAGTCTCGATGTAAAATGATGTATCTTGCTTGACCTTCAATCTGCCAGTTTGAGCTAGCTGTTTATCTCCACTGAATTCCCTTCTAAAGCAATTTAAGAGTACAACATATTGCAAAGTGATGCTTTACAATAAACCAAAGGGATCAAAATATATAAGAAAGAGATGAAAACAAAGAAACAAGAGTGGAGAAGAGAAAGGTGGGCTGGATGTGTACACTTTGTCTTTTAAATAAATGTCTAACTCTAAATAACTGTATAACTGTCTCATTTGGTACAGCAACCAAACAGAACAGATTCCAACAGATAGTCAAGACTGCAAAAAGAACACTAGCAATAGCACTTAGACCAGGGGTGGCCAAACTATGGTTCTTTGAGGACCTGTGGACTTCAACTCCAAGAATTCCTGAGCCAGCCATGCATGCATGGCTAGCTCAGGAATTCTGGGAATTGAAGTCCACAGGTCCTCAAAGAACCATAGTTTGGCCACCCCTGACTTAGACTTATATACTGATTTACAGCCCTCTCTAAGCGGTTTTACAGAGTCAGTATGTTGCCTCCAACACTCTGGGTCCTCATTAAACCGACCTCAGAAGGATGGAAGGCTGAGTCAACCTCAAGCCAGTGAGAATCGAACTACTGGCGGTGAGCAGAGTCAGCCTGTGATACTGCATTCCAACCCCTGCGCCACCATGGCAACCAGCCTGCCTTCCACAAAAGACCTGTATATTGCGCAGGTCAGAAGGAGGGCTAAGAAAGTACCTACAGACCCCTCACCTCCTGAACATAAGCTGTTTCAACTTCTCCCCTCAGTAAGCCGCTATAGGGCATCCCAAAGCAATTAAACACAGGGACACTTGAAGAAGCTTCTTGGATGAAACGTCTTCTTGGCGAAATGTCTTCAAAGAAAAACCAGAAAGTCCAGTTGAAAAAGCACCTTTGGGACAACCATGACCTGGATAAATGAGAATCTTCATAGATAAATTTATCCCCATTCGGTATTAAACAAATAGTGATTTGTGGGCCATCCACATTCCTGGAAGAGGCTAATGACAAGCCCACCCTTCTGATGGAGCCCCTGGGAAAGTTTAAAAGGCTGGGAGAGGCAGATTCTCTTTGGAAAGGATTTGAACATCCCTGAAGTCCGGATTGACCTCAAGTCCAGTTTGACTGTAAAGGGAATCTGGGGGGGGGGGAGGTGTCCTAGACCGAGATTTCAGATAAAAACTTTAGGCTCCCCACCTAGTGGAGGAAACAGCGGTATTTCTACTGAAAGAGAATCAGATGCCCAGCTAATTCTGGAAAAAGCCATGATTTGCCCAGTGAAAAAGACAGATGGGCCAAAAGTCGAGGACTTCCTGCAATCGGGAAAGAAAACATTAAAAAGGTATCCCAATCCTAGCAACTTTCAGGTAGGAGGTGAGCTCTCAGCGTCTGTCTTTCGGCACATCTCCCACCCTGGCATTAACTGATCAAGGAGAGAAGCAACCTAGGACTAAGGAGAAATGTCCTGACAGAGAGAACAATTAACCAGTGGAACAACTTGCCTCCAGAAATTGTGGGCTCTGGGCAATCTTCTTGACTAGTTTCCTTACAGCGAGATGGGAGGCAAATAAATTTAAAATGAATGAATGAATGAATGAGTGAGTGAGTGAGTGAGTGAGTGAGTGAGTGAAAGGGAAAGGAAAGGAAAGGAAAGGAAAGGAAAGGAAAGGAAAGGAAAGGAAAGGAAAGGAAAGGAAAGGAAAGGAAAGGAAAGGAAAGGAAAGGAAAGGAAAGGAAAGGAAAGGAAAGGAAAGAAAAGAAAAAAGAAGAAAAAAAGAAAAGAAAAGAAAAGAAAAGAAAGGGAAGGGAAGGGAAGGGAAGAAAAGAAAAGAAAAGAAAAGAAAAGAAAAGAAAAGAAAAGAAAAGAAAAGAAAAGAAAAGAAAAGAGAAGAGAAGAGAAGAGAAGAGAAGAGAAGAGAAGAGAAGAGAAGAGAAGAGAAGAGAAGAGAAGAGAAGAGAAAAGAAAAGAAAAGAAAAGAAAAGAAAAGAAAAGAAAAGAAAAGAAAAGAAAAGAAAAGAAAAGAAAAGAAAAGAAAAGAAAAGAAAAGAAAAGAAAAGAAAAGAAAAGAAAAGAAAAGAAGAAGGAAAGGAAAGGAAAGGAAGAGGGAGGGAGGGAGGGAGGAAGGAAGGAAGGAAGGAAGGAAGGAAGGAAGGAAGGAAGGAAGGAAGGAAGGAAGGAAGGAAGGAAGAAACTGGAAGGAAATGTATTGGCCCTGCTCAGTGACCTTTGGTCTACAACTTGAAAGTGCCATGAAAATGTGCCTGGCTGGCATTGTTTTCCCGAGGAATGGTTCCTTGGCTCTTAGGATCCTCTGCCCACTTCCACCTTGGGGCGAGGTGAGATTCAGGGCAGATTGTATTTGGAATGCTGGCACCAGAGAGGCAGATTCATTGGAAGAGTTGCCCAGCCAAGAAAGATATTTGGAAGCAGCAGGTGTCCGTGTTCCACCTTCTTCTTCAGTAAATCCTTTGGCAGTACCTACAGCAGCTCAGGTCTTCTCACTATCCTCTATACCTGTCACTTCTGCAGATACAGGACAAGGAAGCCACGCTTGGCAAACAGAGTATTAGAAGTTAACAAGAAACCTCTCTCCCCCGCCTGAAGCCATCAAACGGTCTTGGGGGACAAGGGGCAAAGGGGAGGGGGCAGAGCACCAATAAGGATCCCTGACCCTCCTCTTCTGCTCCACCCCTGAACCTGCAGGACTGGGTTTCTGGACAAGAAGTTCTACTGAAAATGAGAAACCTGACATAGAAATTCCCTCATTGTCTGCCAGTTCTTGGGACAGACTCCCTCTTCTTCCTACTCCCTCTCCCTCCCTGGAAAGGGGGCAGTTTTAGACTGGAGACAGAGAGAGAGAGACCCTGAACAAGGTCACAGGGTTGGATGCCACCCCCAGCACACTGTCTCTGGTTGCCTGGGTTGGGACACCGAAGATGGAAATTCTACTTCCCAAGGGGATTCTTCGGCCTCAGCAGAAACACAGAAGCAATGGGAAATCACGGATCCTTCCAGGACAGACCTCTGGGGGGAACAAGGGAGAAGCAACAGCTTCTGGAAAGAGAACTTGGGGAAAGCAGGAGGAGGAGGAGATGGTGATAGGAGAGCTAGTTCTACCAAGGTCAGAAACAGAACAGAACAACAGAACAGAACAGATGCAATGGAATGGAATGGAATGGCACAGGACTTTATTGTCTGTAATCAGCATACATTAAAACGAAATTTTGTTGCATTCAGCTCTGAAAAGATAACCATAATGCATATACCCACATACACACACACACACATGACACAGAGAGACAACACAGTCTAGTTCGAATGTATACATATACATGGCGAAAGGAAAAAAAAATCCTGCGAGTTTACCAGATGGATGGCATAAGGAACAAAGCTGTTCCAGAATCTGGTAGTCCTGCTAGAAATACTTTGAAACCCCCGCCCAGAGTGGAGCAACAGAAACAGACCATGAAACGGGTGTGTGGGGTCTCTAACAATGCTTTGAGCTCTAAGCACATAGTGCTTATAAGCAGTATTCTGAATGACAGGAAGGGAATTTCCTATAATCTTCTCCACTGTCCTCACCACTCTCTGTAGGGACTTTCTGTCTGAGACGTTGCTGCCATCAAACCAAACAGAGATGCAGTTCGTTAAAATGCTCTCAATCGTGCCTCTGTAAAAAGTGGCCAGGACAGAAGGAAAAAGATGTGCTCTTCTCATCTGATGCAGGAAATGCAAACTCTGGTTTGCACACTTCACAAGATAACGTATGAAGGCAAAGGACCAGAATAAGGGACAGATATGACTGGACAGGGAAACTTTTACAAAGGGTTCCACCCAACTGTGAACCCAGCAGTTTGTTCCATTCTTCACCATTCAGTCAGAACTGAAGAAGTTTCTTGGATGAGAAGCAAAATGTCTTCAAGCAAAAACAAAGAAAGTCCAATTGCCTTTTGAAAGAAAACACCTTGACCTGGATGACTGAGAATCTCCATAGACATTTAGCTATGCACTTTGGGATGAACACCTTTCAAATGGTGCAGAGTATGAACGGACTTCCAGGAAAAAAATGCAGACTACAGTATTCAGGTGACCCTGAGAGCACAGATAAACCTCCAAGTGGTCTCAACAACTCTCAGAAAGAGTGCTAACGACCAGATGACTGCAAGGAATATAAATTCTTCCATCCTCCGCCATTCAGAACTGAAGAAGCTTCTTGGATGAGAAGCAAAACATCTTCAAGCAAAACAGGAAAGTCCAGTTGCCTTTTGAAAAAAGCACCTTTGGGACAACTGTGATCTGGATGATTAAGAATCTCTATAGACCTCCAATTTGTTGCACCGTGTGAGCTGGAAAAAAAGGAATTAAACCTTGATTTTATAACAACAGGTTATTTTCATCTCACTAGAATTCTTCTTTAGTGGCTTTCTAGGTGTCCTTAAATCCTCGTCTGTACCAGAACCCGTTCTAATGTCAGCAGGTACCTGACACTTCCTGGTCCTTTCTGTAAATTGACAAAAGAGGACAAACAGTTAACAACTAATAATAATAATAACAACAGAGTTGGAAGGGACCTTGGAGGTCTTCTAGTCCAACCCCCTGCCTAGGCAGGAAATCCTACACTACTTCAGACAAATGGTTATCCAACATCTTCTTAAAAACTTCCAGTGTTGGAGCATTCACAACTTCTGGAGGCAAGCTGTTCCACTGATTAATTGTTCTAACTGTCAGGAAATTTCTCCTTAGTTCTAAGTTGCTTCTCTCCTTGTTTAGTTTCCACCCATTGCTTCTTGTCCTGCCCTCAGGTGCTTTGGAGAATAGCTTCACTCCCTCTTCTTTGTGGCAGCCCCTGAGATATTGGAACACTGCTATCCTGTCTCCCCTAGTCCTTCTTTCTAATAACAAAGACAAAGCTCCCCCCTGCGCGTGCCCCCGCCCCCAAATTTCTTACAAATGGTCTGTAATTCCAGAGTGAAATTTCTGCCAGTCAAAACCAGAAATATTTAATCTTGTTTTCACCTTTCATCTCCTTTCACAATCATATATCCATCTGTCTTGTTCTCGGTGTTTGGGTTGGCTTTTTAATCTCTAAAACTCATTAGGTTTATCTCATGTCATCAAATGGGTGTTGAAACGGAAATTGAAGGTTAAAAAGTGGCCTTGAGGATGGGAACTCGTGCCCTGCCTTCCCTTCTGGTTTAGAGAGCTGCATAAATGACTTGCTTTTTAAGATGACCGATTGAGAAACGTTTTGTTTTATGACTGACCAGGTCACCGTGGTCTGGGAGTGGGATTTGGTCAAGCCTTGTTCCCCCGTTGGAGGAAACCCCCACCAGAATCCTTCAAAATTCAAATATGCTCATTTACCCAGAAGAGGATTTTTTTTTTAAAAAAAATCTTTACTGCGGAACAACAAACAAAAGCACAAACATAAAGCAGTTTTCTTTCCATCTGAGTACTAATTAAATCTGCTTCTTTAATTCTTCGGTGTTTCAGTATATTTCCGTTAAATAAATGTCCTTCTGTTCCCTTAATAAGAGAGCATTAGGGTCATTTAAGTTGATTTCCTGGCTTTTTTTCTGCCAAATACAATGTTTTTTTTAAAAAAAAAACCTGTTATAACTGTTCCCAGATGGTAACTATTTGATGAGCTTTTAAATTGAGAATAATCTTTCATTTTCATTTTTCTTGCACTGGTCTCCGTAACTGTAATTGTCTGCAATTCTTTCTCCCATGGTTTTTTTTCCCTGCCAAGGGGCCGTTTCATACTTCTGTAGCCCACAGATAGCTGGAACATTACTCCAGGCCCTTTGGCCTTCCGGAACCGCATCCTAGACAAAGACTTTGTCTTGCCTGTTGCGTGGAAAAGGAGACGGAGCTGCATGGGGTGGCTGCTCTGCCCTTTTTTGAAGCAGTGGAGTTAGTATAAAGCAGTAAAAAGAAATCTATTTTTGAGATAAATGTTTGGGTAAAAGGATTTTTTTTAAAAATCAAGCCTGTAATCTCTTTCCACTGAAAAGAGATTTTCCCCCTTCCCTGTATCATAAAATATATGTCTATGGAGATTCTCAGTCATCCAAGTCATGGTTGTCCCAGAGGTGCTTTTTCGAAAGGCAACTGGACTTTGTTTTTCCTTGAAGACCTTTCGCTTCTCATCCAAGAAGCTTCTTCAGTTCTGACTTCTAAGTTCTTCAGTTCAGTTCTTCAGTCAGTACTGAAGAAGCTTCTTGGATGAGAAGCTGAAGGTTGTTAAGGAGTTATTGTGCTGTTAAGCACATACACAGCGAAATGTGTTGTAGCAATGGTGTTGCAGTTTGATATGAATGCTATTCAGCCAATAAACAGAATATCTTTAATATGTTCAAAATAGTAGCAAAGTTAAATAGGAAGTCCAAGTCATACAGAGTTATTCAGTCAATGCGAAGTTTCTTCTTCTTGCCTATCTTTGTTTTAACTCACAAACAAAGATTACAGCTATCTCTCAATTCTATACTATCACAGATAGTTACTCTTCTTTTTCACAGCAATTCCAAACAGCCATAAAGTAATCTACTCATCAGTAAAGCAGCACAGAGAGTCTTCAATCTGGAACACACCGTCAAACACCACTCAACACACTAAACCACCAACCACACTGAGCATGCTCTCTTGCTTGCTTATATAGTAATCATCCACAATGCATTTAAAGCAATATACACATAACATTGATTTGTGGCTTAATCATATATTAACACACCCAATCGTTTGAACAGGGTTCTAACAAAGGTCTTCAAGGAAAAACAAATCCAGTTGCCTTTCGAAAAAGCACCTTTGGGACGTCATAAAATATAGGTCTCGAAATCTAGTTATTATCTGTGCTGGATGGGATTTGTAATCTGAGTCACCTCAAGGCCATCGGCTAATGCAGAGATCTTCAACCTTGGCAACTTTAAGGCTTGTGGACTTCAACTCCCAGAATTCTCCAGCCAGCATAGTTGAAGTCCATAAGCCTTAAAGTTGCCAAGTTTGGGGACCCCTGGGCTAGTGGAAGGCTGGTCTGCATTACTTTGCCTCAGCTTAAACTTCTGAAATGTCTTATAGTACCCCGGGGGCAGGGGTGGGTTCCACTTATCTTCGCCACCGGTTCGCATCGTGAAATTTCGCGCACGTCCCCTCGTGCAATTCTGCTTCCGCGCATGCTGAGTAGCTAGAATCAGCCCGAAACACAGCTGAGGAGCTGGTCAGCTGTGCTTTGGGCAAAGGAATAAAGGTAAGTATAAACCCGGGGGCGGACAGCAGGGCCCTTTTTCAAGCAGCAGCAGAGGAAAAAACTTCAAAACAGTAAAAAAAAAAACCAAAAATATCCGAAAAAAAGATGGCGGCACCCACGAACCGGCACCGACCAAACCGGATCCGTGACACCATCGTGATGTCACCAGCAGGTCGCTACCAGTTCGGGTGATCCAGTTCAAACCAGCAGGAATCCACCCCTGCCCGGGGGGAATCAGAGCAGTCCAGTCTCCCAAGAAGACAGGAATCCTAGAAGGTCTGGATTGGAAAGGTTAGTCCAGCCCTTGCTCCAGGCAGAAGCCTATGAAATCATTCTGTGCAGGTGGCTCACCAGTCTCCATTGGAAACTTCCAGTCAGGACCATCCTTTACCATTTTAGGCACATGGTTTCATCACTTAATAGCTTTGACCAGGGTCTGGAAGTCAAACGCTATGAGGAATCATAGAATCCTAAAGCTGGATGGGATGTTGGAGGTCTTCTAGTCCAACTCCCTGCCATAAGGCAGGTGCCCTTATACCATCCGGGGCAAATGGTTGTCCAATCTTTTCTTGAAAAGCTCCAATGATGGAGCACCCACAACTGGTTAAAGGATCCTGGGTCTGTGTAGCCTATACAGTAGAAAAGATTATTAATAATACTCTTGTAATCTGGATTTACTCTTTATATTCATTCCCAAAGAATAGAACCAGAACTAATAGATTTAATAGATTAAAACCAGAAGGGAGGAAATTCAAGATGGATGCCAGGAGGATCAGCCTAACATTAAAAGCTCTCGGCTAGAGAGATAGACTGCCACGTGACTTGATGATTAGATACCCCAAATAGAGGTTGGGTGGGCATTTGGAAGATCTGCTCTGAGCAAGGCATTGGACTAGATGACCTTTAGGCAGGGGTGAAATCCAGCAGGTTCTGACAGGCTCTGGAGAACTGGTAGCTGAAATTTTGAGTAGTTCGGAGAACCGGCAAATACCACCTCTGGCTGGCCCCAGAGTGGGGAGGGAACAGGGATTTTGCAATATCCTTCCCCTGTCACGCCCACCAAGCAACGCCCACCAAGCCACACCACGCCCACCACATCACACCCACAGAACCGGTAGTAAAAAAATTGGATTTCACCACTGCCTTTAGGGCAGGATTTCATTGAGGGCTGCATCAGGGTTGTGTTGTTGGTTTTTTTTTTGAATTTTTTTTAGCATTCTTTGTATAAATATCCATACATATACCATAATGTATTATCAAGAATTAACATAATTTTTTTGTTATATATCCAATGTTCAATATTCAAATATAGTATTTTAACTTCTATCATTACTAAAATTGCCTATCTGTACTAGCATATCAAATTCCGTCACTCCCTTCCCACTGGACTTCTCCCCTTCTCCTACTTTCTTCTTCCTTCTCTCCCCTCTTCCTTCTTCTCCTTCTTCCATCTATCTCTTTCTCCTCCTCCTCCCCTCCTCCCTCTTCTTCTTTCCTCTTCCTCCCCTACCTATATTCTTCCTTCTCTCCTCCTCTCTACTACTTCCTCTTCCTCCCTCTTCTCCTTTCCTGAGTGTATTTATTTTCAATCTCTTTTAATAGACAGATAAGCCATAGGAACCTGGTATTTGTTGACACTTCCAACATTTCATAGTCATGTTCTTAGATATTTTAGCTAATCTTTCCGGCGACAAGTGCCATCTATAGAACATTTTGTACATGTTTTCTTTATAAGTTGTTGCCATAGTCCAGTGGTCCCCAACCCCCGGTCCGCGGCCCGGTACCGGGCCGCAGAACAAATGGTACCGGGCCGCCCTGCTACTGCGTCTCTCACTCGCACCCACACCCAGATGAGAAATCCTTGGGCGACCTGGAAAGAGCAAGCGCCTCCGCCTCTCCCTCCGACCACCATCACTGCGTCAAGCTGTCGGCGAGGGGAGCTCCCGAGATCTGGAGTCCGAGAGCGCCGGGGCTCGGCTGGTCTTGAAGGAAGCCGGGAAAAAGCGGTGGGTGAGCCAAGCACAGGCGGGGAACAGCCCTTCTCTCCCTCCGCCTCCTTTTCAATTCTGATCTCCTCCTCTTTCTCTTCTCTGCTCTTGAAAGGGCCTGAAAGGGGGGCGGCCGGCGGCGGGGTGTGTGTGTGTGTGTGGTGGAGGTGAGGCGCAGCACGGCGAGATTTGCGAGACAAGTAGCCGCCGAGCGAGAGCGAGAGCCAGCCCGAGCTCCCTCTGCATCCCTCACGCGATCCCAGGTTTGGTCGTGGAGTGGGGAAAGTGGAAGGGGTGGGGCGGAGGGGGAGGGCTTGGAAATGTGCATCGTATGTGTGAATGGAGGAAGGAGACGGGGGAGAAGCCGCAGTGGAAGGAAGGAAGGAAGGAAGGAGAAGGATGGAAAGAGAAGGAAGGAAGGATGGGAAGGAAGGATGGATGGATGGAAAGGAAAGAAGGAAGGAAGGAAAGCCCCCCCCCCCCAGTGGGCCGCGGAAAAATTATCAAACGTTGACCGGTCCACGGCAATAAAAAGGTTGGGGACCACTGCCATAGTCAATTTACTGTATAATTCCTTTCCCAGAGTTGGTTCCATTTTTCTAATTCTATTGTATAGCCAAAGTTCTGAGCCCATTGTATCATTGTTTCTTTCACTTGTTCAAACTCTAAGTCCACATAAAGTAAATTATTATATATTTTCTTGATTAGTTTTTCATCTGGTCCCATGAGTATTGAATCTAACTCTGTATTCTCTAGCAAAATACCTTCCATTTTATTATCTTTTTCATATCTTATCTGTATTTGTGATCTCATAAACCAATCCATTTTAATTCCTTGATCCTCTAGTTCTTGAGTCAATTTCAATTTCCCTTCATCTGTCAAAATATCTTTATACCTAGGTATATTTTGCCAATTCACTCTGCTTGGATGTATTGATGCTTCTATTGTTGATATCCAATTCAGTAAACTCATGTAATGTTTAGCTTTTATCTTTTCCCATACTAAGTATAAAGAATTCCTAATGTAATGTCTTTGGAAATACCGTATTTTTCGGAGTATAAGACACACCGGAGAATAAGACGCACCTTAGTTTTGGGGGAGGAAAACAAGGAAAAAAGGCCTCTGCCTCCAAGCAATTTGGCAAACAGCAAACAGCAAACAGCACAGATGATATACACTGTTTGCTGTGTATTTCTGTGCATGTGTGCCTGACCCATAGAAATAGCAAAGAATTGGAGAAATGTACATTATGGCAGAAAGTTTTCTTAAATGTAGTCACACTAACTCCTCCCAATTATTTAAATAGATCTACTCCAAGGTAAGTCAGGATTTAACTCTAATACTAAACAGGACACTGTTACATTTCAGACTATACTTGTACAGAGCTGTTAAAATTAATTAAAATTTCTGGAAGTATATATTATTCTCTATTATTTAAAAGAAGATACAATAGCACTGGGCCTCTTCAGAGCAAGCATTTATTTTAAAAAGCTTCTTTGTTTTGTTAAGTTGTCTAGATTTACAGGGATCTCCAACCTTGGCAACTTTAAGACTTGTGGACTTCAACTCCCATAATTCCACAGCCAGCAAAGATAACAAAGCTGGCTGTGGAATTCTGGGAGTTGAAGTCCACAAGTCTTAAAATTGCCAAGGTTGGAGACCCCTGGCTCTAGAACAATAATAAAGCAGTCTTTTAAAAATAAGTCTAATAATTTGAACATTCTACAGACATTTATAGTTATTCACTTACCCCCTTGCATCCAGTTCAGCAGAAAATAAAAATCCGCGTGTCTCTCCCAGCTATTTGCCTCTTTGCAGTTTCAGTTTCATTTTAGCACGTGGCAAATCAGCTGGAGATTGGGATGCTGCTAAGGACTTGCTTGTCTTCACAGGCTCTTCCCTGTTTGCTGCAAACAGGTAAATTGCTGGAAGACAGAGGCCAAAGGGTGGGGGTGGGTGGGTGGGTGGGTTGGGGCTACATTCGGTGTATAAGATGCACCCAAGTTTTTACCCTCTTTTGGGGGGTAAAAAGGTGCGTCTTATACTCCGAAAAATACAGTAGCTGTGTATTTTATTTCTTCCATACCATATAATTGCGTGCCAACCTATATGCATGTCATGTCCCTCTAATAGTAACAATCTCCTATTTCTTAATAAGATCTATTCTCTCATCCACGTCAACGTCATCAGGGTTGTGTTTGACCTTGGGGAAGCCGGGGTGGACGTGGCCAGGGTGGGCGTAGCCAGCTCAACGTCACTCATGTCGGGGGCACCTGAGGTGGCCAAGTGCTGAGGCAGGACTTCCCTCAGACCCTCCCTCACTCTCATTATAATCTTCCTTCCTTTTCTTCTTTTTCTTCTTTTTCCTTTCCTCTTCATTCTCCTTCCTTCCCCTTTCCTTCTTTTTCCTTCCTTGCTCTCTTCCCATCTTCCCATCTTTTTCTTTGTTTTTCCTCTTTCCCTTTCTCCTTTCCTGTCCCTTCTTGCATGCTCAAATGCAAAAGGGGAAACATTTTTCCTTTTGTTTTGTTTTTAGTTTGTTTTGCTAGCCCTCTGCCAGCGAAAATGGAGTCCTCCTGAGTTCCATTTCCACTGGCAGGATCCACTGTGTGGATCTCACTTTTATTTATTCTTGCACAGCCCAATTTATTCTTGAGTTGGAAGCCCAAATTATTCTTCTGACGGAGGAGAGCTGGAGACTTTTGAGTGAGCCCCTTTGGTAAAGTTTTAGTGTAGGAAATCACATTGTATGTCTATTTTCCCATATACTGGATTGATTGATGATGAATCAGTGAAAAAAAATGTGTGCCGGGGGAAGTTGAATGCGAAAGCTTTGTTTGTTTTCAGGAGCCCAGTTCCA
This sequence comes from Diadophis punctatus similis, assembly GCA_023053685.1. NCBI lineage: Eukaryota > Metazoa > Chordata > Lepidosauria > Squamata > Dipsadidae > Diadophis > Diadophis punctatus. The sequence goes on from JALIGW010000018.1 coordinate 3,606,986, forward strand.
GGTGCCAGCAGGAGGGTTGCCTGGTGAAGGAGGCTGCCCTTTCCCTACCTTTTAAGCCTCCCTGGAGTCCCATCGGAACCGGCGGATATTGCAAAAAGCAATTTGTTGAAATGTTTAGCAGGAGTATCACTGCCTTGTTTGCCAGGGGGCTGCCAGCAGATGGATGCCCATCGGAGAACCAGCCTCAGTGAGTCTAGTGCAGTGATGGCGAACCTTTCTTGTTTCGCGTGCCAAAAGGAGGGAGCGCAGGGGGGGTCACATGTGCGCGTGCCCACACCCATAATTCCATGCAACACCCCCCCCGCGCATGTGCATGCCTTTCTAGCAGCCTGAGGAGGGCGAAAACAGCCTCCCCCCCCGGAGGTCCTCCGGAGGCTGGAAACCACCCGTTTGCCAACTTCCAAGGAGAGCAAAAAAAACGGAACTTCCGATCCAACCGGAAGTCGGCAAACGGGCGGCTTCTGGCCTCCGGAGGACCTCCGGGGAAGTGGGGAAGGCCGTTTTCACCCTCCCCAGGCTCCTAGAAAGGCTCTGCAGCTTGGGGAAAGCAAAAAATGGGCCTTCCCCACCCCCTCCAAAGGCTGGAAACAGCCTGTTTCCCGACTCCCAGTGGGCTCAGTAGACCCAAAAATCAGCTGGCTTGTGTGCCCACTGATATGGCTCCGCGTGCCACTTGTGGCATGCGTGCCATAGGTTCGCCATCACTGGTCTAGTGAGAGTCATTGGCGTCGGCAACTCAAAGGGTTGCGTGCCAATCAGGCGGCAGCTTAATGTCTACTGAGGTGGCCCACAAGAGAGAGGGGAGGGTGCTGGGAATGACATGCAGGGGAATGGCGGGTGGGCTGTGGTTGGCAGCCTTGCACGCTTACGTTGGAGGCAAGCATCTAGTATTCTTGTACAGGTAGTCCTCAATTTGCAACAGTTCATACAGTGAGTGTTTGAAGTTACACTGAAAAGAGTGACCGATGACCATTGCAGCATCCCCATGGTCACGTGATTTATGTTTGGATGCTTGGCCGCTGACTCACATTTATGATAGTTGTCCTGGGGGTCATTTAGCAATAGCAATAGCACTTAGACTTATATACCACTTCACAGCCCTCTCTAAGCGGTTTACAGAGTCAGCATATTGCCCCCAACAATCTGGGTCCTCATTTTACCCACCTTGGAAGGATGGAAGGCTGAGTCAACCTTGAGCCTGGTGAGAATCGAACTGCCAAATTGCAGGCAGTCAGCAGAAGTAGCCTGCAGTACTGCACTCTAACCACTGCGCCACCTCGGCTAAGTGGCACAGTGGTTAGAGGTGTAATCATCTTTGCAACCTTCTGATGAGCAAAGTCAGTGGGGAAACCGGATTCACTTAACAACCATATTACTAACTCAACAACTGCAACCAATCCACATGCCGAAGGGTGGGCCTCTGACTTGAGATTGGATGCAATATGCAGAGAGGGCACCGACTTTTCAAATCACTTTTCAATCACTGCCTGACAAGGCTGTGTGCTAGGAGGCAGGGGATGCTGCGATTGTTGTGTGAGGCAACTGGGCCACTCCTCCCTGCGCCTTCCAGGGGGCAGAGCAGCACCCTGCCACCCCCAAAAGGGTGGGTGTTGGGCTCCATGCCCGCTGCCTGCCCACTGCCGCACTGCCAGGGTGGGGAGAGCAGGAGACTTGTTCCACCCCATGGCCACTGCTCCACCCTGTGGCCACCATGGCCAAACTGGCAGTGGATGTCCCAGCTGAGCCCCCCCCTCCAGGTGGCAGCAACCCCTGCGGGCTCCTCACTGCGAGGCTGTGCCCACCTGCCCTGCTGCCATGGAAGTCGGTGCTGCTGCTGGCCACTCTGACACTCAGCTTTGCAAGACCCACTCTGCACTCGGCTCCTCTGGGACCATCTGGGCACCGGCACCGGCACTGGCTGCACAATGAGCAGGCAGCAGCCAGGTGGGTGGGTACAGCCTCGGAGTGAGGAGCCCGCGGGGGTTCAGGCTCAGAAGAGGCTGTTTAATGTGAAATGTAGCCAGAAAGAAGCATCCCTCCAAAGCCTTACAGAACTGTGGTCCGCACGGAATGCTTGGCCAAACCCAAAGCAGCTGGCTGGCAGTGGGTCTGCTGTGGGAACTCAGCCACTCTGCCTGGGTGGAAGGCTGTGGGCCAGCCGATCACTCGTGTGCCAATTTCTTTCAGATTTGAGTAAGGTTTGTCTTTCTTCCAGACTTGACTCTTCAGCCAAAATTTATTTATTTATTTATTTATTACATTTGTATGCCGCCATTTCTCTATCAAGCAACTCTGGGCGGCTTATAATATTGATCAATTGATTAGATTTTTATCATATTACTTTATAAATACCTGAAAGTGGCAAACATATGTTGGAAGAAACGTCCATCTGGTTTCAGTTCCAAGTGGGGAGAAAGACACTGGAAACATGGAAGCTGCTTGGAAAGATGGTTTAATGGTGTACAGAGCTACATGGTTTTGAGATCCTGGGCAAAAAGGGCAGAGATGCTGGGAGTGCCTGGGTTTTATGCCCTCTGTTGGGCTTTGAATGTGAGCTTGTGTTCTGTTTGGTTGTCAGACTCCCATGGGGCCATGCAGGGGTAACTTTGTAGGTTGTCTTTTGAGTCCCAAGCTTGGTTGACTCTTGTTGGGTGATGATGTAATGAAAGGGTTTTGGGCAATTCCTACTATGGCTCTGCCTGAAGGAGGTAGATCTTTGTTATGTAGAATAGACTGGCCCAGGCCTTAATGGCCCATTGACAAAGGTGGGGCTGAATTTCTGCCTCCCTTTTAGGCAGAGGTGGGTTCCTATCGGTTCTAACCGGTTCTTTAGAACCGTTAGTAATTTGGCGATGATGTTATGGAGCCGGTTCTGTCAGTGTCTCTGTGGGCGCCGCCATCTTGGATTTTGCTTCTGCGCATGCACAGAAGCTAATTTTTGATTGCTGCGGGGGCGCGCGCGCACGACGCAACTCTGAGCGAACCGGCAGTAAAAGGATCCAGAACCCACCCCTGCTTTTAGGGGAAATATTCTGCCCTTTTAATATTTCCTAAAATATCTCATTTTCCGAGGGGAGGGGAGGGTGCTAACTTCCTACACATACATAATACTCCTTCTTCCTCCTATTTTCCCCTCAGCAACAACCCTGTGAAGTGAGTTGGGCTGAGAGAGAGTGAACGGCCCAATGTCACCCAGCCAGCTTTTGTCCCTAAGGCAGGACTAGAACTCACACTCTCCTGCTTTCTAGGCCAGCACCTTAACCACTACACCAAACTGCCTCTCAATATCATAAGTAACTGAATAAAACAATGACAGGATTAAAACATTAACATTATAAGACAAACTCCTTGCTGTAGGACTGCAAATTAAAGGCAGCTCCATTCTGGAATGGGGCAGATACTCGAGAGGTTGCGGCGGGATAGTTGTTCCACATCTGACACACCTTCCTCCTGGCCAAGATTATTGATGATGAGGCGTGGCTCGCTGCCAACGTGGCTTCTCCTGGGCCATCAAATGCCCCTGCTTTGATCTTGACATTTTTGACACTCCAAATGTCTGCCTCTGCTTCTCCGGAGATTACTTTCCTTCTTTTTCTTTCCAATCGGTTTTGTATTTGGGGAAAGATGTGAGGGAGGAAGTTAACAATGGAGGCCCTAATTGCTCCCAGTCTTGTAGTATATTACATAGAAATTAAATTGCAAATGCAACTAATGCCCCCTAATTACAGTCATTAGTGCACAGAGGAAATAAGCCGGCTCCGCTTAGCAGTTGGCAGTAGCTCTTTTTGGTTGGATTAAGTCTCCTTGCTTTGCTCCTGGATGCATGGCGGAGGAAAGGACGGCAATAAAAGTTCAAAACTCTTGGTTTCAGGGCAGTGTTTCACGACCTTGGAGATTTTAACATGTCTGGACTTCAACTCCCAGACTTCCCCAGCCAAGAGTTGATGGACAACACAGTCCCGAGATAGCTTTATATCATTTCTTTGCATCAGTGTTTCTTAACCTTGCTGGCTGGGGAATTCTGGGAGTTGAAGTCAGCACACCTTCCAGTTGCAAGATTGAGAGATAAGTGCATACTTGCTCCTAAGACTGTATGGAATACATTGGGAAGAAATGTGCTGGCTAGGTGCCCATGTGCTCGCTCACTGGACTCTCCTTTAAGGAAGAAAAAGAAGCTTCGGGTGTTGCGTTTTCATTTATTTTTATTTATATCCCATCGCCATTCCACTCCCAAGATGAATAATAGCAATAGAATGTGCAATTCTAATTCAATAAAATTCAGGAAGAACACAACAAAACATAATTCTGTCATACCAGGGGCTGGAGATCTCTCTCTACTTGTACATTTTTCAAAGGGATTCAGAGACACAGATGCAAAAGCAGGTTTATGGGTATATTATTGTCCTCCTTCTGAGTCAAAATCTCAGCCCATTCACACTTTGATACTCCCAGATATCAGTCGTGGGATTCAAATTTTTTTATTACCGGTTCTGTGGGCGTGGCTTGGTGGGCGTGGTGTGGTGTGGCTTGGTGGGCGTGGCAGGGGAAGGTTACTGCAAAATCCCCATTTCCTCCCGATCAGCTGAGACTCTGGAGGCAGAGAGTAGATGGGGGCGGGGCCAGTCAGAGGTGGTATTTACCGGTTCCCCGAACTACTCAAAATTTCTGCTATCGGTTCTCCAGAACTGGTCAGAACCTGCTGAATCCCACCTCTGCCAGATATGAACCCCAACCCCCCCCCCAAATGAAAGGCTAGCTGGTTAGCTGACACATTTTTTCCATGTGTCTTGTTTCCTTGCACTTGTTGATAAATAGATAGATAGATAGATAGATAGATAGATAGATAGATAGATAGATAGATAGATAGATAGATAGATAGATAGATAGATAGATAGATAGATAGATAGATAGATAGATAGATAGATAGGCAGACAGATAGATAGATAGATAGATAGATAGATAGATAGATAGATAGATAGATAGATAGATAGATAGATAGATAGATAGATAGATAGATAGATAGATAGATAGATAGATAGATAACCAAGAACCCTGGGTTGGGATGCAAGAGTTGGAATGCAGGCTGGCTGTCCATAGTCCAGCAGTTCGATTCTGATCAGCTCAAGGTTGACTCAGCCTTCCATCTTTCTGAGGTCAGTAAAAGAAGGACCCAGTGTGAGCCCTGGAACCATTTTGGAAATCTTCAGGGCTGCCACAGCAAAGCCGGTTGCTGCAGTGGGAACATAAAGGGGGAGATAGAGATAACTGGGGGAATTGTAGCCAAAATAACATTATTTCCCGTGGGAGCCAAGGACATCCCTAGCAGGTGTTTGGAAGGCATGGGCCAAAGGCAGCCGAAGGAGGACTGTGTCCTGATTGGACCGTGTGATGGACATGTGACCTGGGGGGCAAAAACTTTGGGTTTTGATTTGGGTGGGGAAAACCTCGGGCCCTTCAGAGTCGTGTTTTCACCAGCTGTGCCAATATGGCATTCCTAATACATTCTTACTTTGAGGAAACTCCAGACCTCAGAGTTTTGGATTTGTTGGGACTGTTACTTGGAACCCTGACATTAATCCGACTCTCACACCCAGATTGTTGGGGAAAATATGCTAAGCCACCTAAGAGAATGTTGTAAAGCATTGTGAAGCGGTGTATAAGTTTAAGGGATATTGCTATTGCTCAGTGCTATAATGTGGTTGGTTGGTTGGTTGGTTGGTTGGTTTGGCAGTTAGTATGATGCTTCTTCCTTGAAATGAGTTTTCACATCCTGCTAAATTGAGCAAACATAAATTGGGGGTTTTGATGAAACTTGAGGATGGCAGGGTTGATTGACAGAGAAGCAGATTACTTGAGAAAACGAGGGCTTCTCTTTTTGAGATTTTAACGCAAGACTTTATGGCCAATTACATGGTGCTGTGCTAGAGCAGGGGTCCCTAAACTTGGCAACTTTAAGACTTGTGGACTTCAACTCCCAGAATTCTCCAGCCAGCTATGCTGGCTGGAGAATTCTGGGAGTTGAAGTCCACAAGTCTTAAAGTTGCCAAGTTTGGGGATCTCTGTGCTAGAGGGTTTTTGACATTAGAGGATAGCTTCTGAGAAGATCTTCAGTTGTGCCGTTCCCTAAACAATCACACATTGCTCATCCACAGGTTTCTTCCCCAAAGAGAGATTAAAAATGGAGAAGTGCAAATCTGTTTACTCCACCCACGCAGTTTGTTATTGTGCGTGATACTTTTTCCAAGTTTTAAAAGTTTGTATAGATACTGTCTCAAATCCACTCTTAATGATAGGAATACGAGCCTCCCTGTGAGGCAAATGCCGATTATTTCTTTCCCATCACAGTTATTGACTCTTTAGCACCACCATGTGCCCGAAACCAGTTATTGGGTACTGGAAATAAAATGTGATATAGCACAATAGCAGGCAAGACTATTCTACTAAAAAACGTTATGCTGAGGCTTGTGATAATAATAACAATAGAAACAAGCATAACCGAGCTATTTGTAGAAAAGGAAAAAAAACCTATCAGATTTAACAAACAGGTATAGTTTTAATTGCACAAAATGCACATTTTGGTAAAAGATGAAGGAATGGGAATATGGCTGAAAACATATAATTTGGGGTTTTTGGCAGCGGGGTACAAAAGAAAGCCCAAAAAGCAGTTGATTCCATTTCCTGCCCACTAATGGAGGTTAGTGACAGGACTTGTGAATGTACCTATAATATAGGTAAATATTCAAAACCTAAAAGACCAGGTTAGGAACAGGTTGTCATAGAGAAAATTACAGAATAACAGAGTTGGGAGGGACCTTGGAAGTCATCTAGTCCAACCCTCTGCTCAAGCAGGAGACCACATACCACTTCCGATATGGCTGTCCAGTCTTTTCTTAAAAGCCTCCAGTGATGCAGCGACCACAACTTCCAAAGGCAAGCTGGTTGATTGTTCTCACTGTCAGAAAATTTCTCCTTATTTCCAGGTTGAATCTCTCCTTGATCAGTTTCCATCCATTATTCCTTGTCTGGCCTTCAGGTGCTTTGGAAAACAGCTTGACCCCTTCCTCTCTGTGGCAGCCCCTCAAACATTGGAAGACTGCTATCATGTCTCCCCTGGTCCTTCTCTTCACTAGACCAGCCATGCCCATTTCCTGCAACTGTTCTTCATATGTGTTTATTTATTTATTTATTTATTTAGTGAGATTTATATACCGCCTCACAGTGCAAGCACTCTCTAAGCGGTTTACACCAAATAGTGTTAGCAAATAATAAAATAATTGTAACAATAATAATAATTTATTAAACTTGCATGCTGCCCAACTCTCAACAATTCTTGTGGTTCCAACAACTAGACAAAGAAATTGCGATAAAACCGATAAAATATAAAAGTTGGCAAGCTTCCTTAAGCAAGAGGTCTCGCTCTCTGCTGAATGCTTGGGTGAAGAGTCAGGTCTTCATAGCTCTTCTCTAAACCCGAACAGAGTGGGGTCCATCTGGATCTTGGGGAGAACCTCACTCCAGGTTCTGTTACAGAGAAGGTGTGGTTCTGGGGGTTCTGAGAGGGGACATTGTTCAGTCAAATGAAACCAGAGTGCACCAACCATATCATAGTATCATGGGACTGGAAGGGACCTTGCAGGTCATCTAGTCCAACCCCTTGCCCAAGGAGGAGATCCTACACCATTTCTGACTGATGGCAGTCCAGTCTCTTCTTGAAAGCCTCCAGTGATAAAGCTCCAACAACTTCCAATGGCAACTTCTGTTCCATCGGTTGATTGCTCTCACTGTCAGAAAATTTCTTCTTATTTCCAGGTTGAATCTCTCCTTGTTCAGTTTCCATCCATTATTCCTTGTCTGGCCTTCGGGTGCTTTGGAGAATAGTGGCAGCCCCTCAAATATTGGAAGACTGCTATCCTGTCTCCCCTGGTTCTTCTCTTCACTAGACTAGCCATGCCCAGTTCCTGCAACTGTTCATCATATGTTTTAGCCTCCAGTCCCCTCATCATCTTGGTTGCTCTTCTCTGCACTCTTTCTAGAGTATCAACATCAACATATGGTGTGGTGACCAAAACTGGATGCAGTACTCTAGGTGTGGTCTTACTAAGGCTTTATAGAGTGGTATTAGTACCTCACTTGATCACTTTCCATCCATTATTCCTTGCCTGGCCTTCGGGTGCCTTGGAAAACAGCTTGAACCTCTCCTCTCTTTGGCAGCCCATCAAGTATTGGAAGATGCTATCCTATCTCCCCTGGTCCTTCTCTTCACTAGACTAGCCATGCCCAGTTCCTGCAACCGTTCATCGTATGTTTTAGCCTCCAGTCCCCTAATCATCTTGGTTGCTCTTCTCTGCACTCTTTCTAGAGTCTCAACCTCTTTTTTATAGTGTGGTGACCAAAACTGGATGCAGTATTCTAGGTGTGGTCTTACTAAGGCTTTATAGAGTGGTATTAGTACCTCACTTGATCACTTTCCATCCATTATTCCTTGCCTGGCCTTCGGGTGCCTTGGAAAATAGCTTGAACCTCTCCTCTCTTTGGCAGCCCGTCAAGTATTGGAAGATGCTATCATGTCTCCCCTGGTCCTTCTCTTCACTAGACTAGCCATGCCCAGTTCCTGCAACCGTTCATCGTATGTTTTAGCCTCCAGTCCCCTCATCATCCTGGTTGCTCTTCTCTGCACTCTTTCTAGAGCACGGGTCTCAAACTCAATTTCATTGAGGGCTGACTTGGTAGGTGTGGCCAACTGATGGGCGTGGCCAGCCACTCAGCCATTCTCCAAACTACTGGCCCGATGTTTCCTCTTCGCTTTGGGTAGACTGGGCTGAAGCAATGCGGGCCAGCCCCTTACATTTTCCAGGGTGGCCCCGTGGGCTGGATCCAACCACATTGCGGGCCGCATCTGGCCCACGGGCCTTGAGTTTAACACCCCTGTTCTAGAGTCTCAACATCTTTTTTATAGTGTGGTGACCAAAACTGGATGCAGTATTCTAGGCCATTCAAGCCCCCATCTTTTCTCCTGAGATACCAGAGGCGGATTCCTAATTTTTTTACTACCACTCTGTCGTGGTAGTTATTTTGTGGGTGTGGCTTGCCAGCCATGTGACCGGGTGGGCGTGGCTTCTCGGACTGCTGAAGGGAGGGGAACTGAGATAGGTCCTGCCGCCCATTCCCCCTCCCCTCAGCAGCTCGAGAAGCCTCAAATGTGCGAAAATGCCTGGGATCATCACCACGCGTTCGTGGCTTCTCGGACTGCTGAAGGGAGGGGAATGGAGATAGCTCCTGCCGCCCATTCTTTCAGCGTCTCACGCGCTCCCTCAGCATCCTCCCCTGCTTGGACTCACTGTGGGGTAGGAAGGCAGTGCATGCGCAGTGCCGGAAGCTCGGCTTCTGGGCATGCGCAGAAGAAATTTTTTAAAAAATTATTTTTTTAAAAAAAAAAAAAAATGGCGGCACCCAGGCACCAGCAACCGACCGCACCGGTACTGTGACATCACCAGCAGGCCGCTACCGGTGCTATAGAGTGGACCGCACTGGTAGGAACCCACCACTGTGAGATACTTATCTGGTGGACTCCCAAAGGTGCTTTTTTCAAGAGGCAAGTGGACTTTCTTGTTTTTCTTTGAAAACACTTCGCTTCTCATCCAAGCTTCCTCTTGAAAAAGCACCTTTGGGACAACGATGACTTGGATGAATGAGAATTTCCATAGACAAATCGGGTGGAGTAAAACAGCAAATCCTTCTTGTCTTTTAAATTCAGCCATTGTGGGAAGAGGGAGGGTGCAGGTTTGTGTGTTCTGTGTTATAATTACTCTTAGCTGCCTGAAGTGCTTTCCGGAGAAGGAAGGTGAAATACAACTGAAAAAATAAAACAATTATAGGTAGTCCTCAACTTACAATACTTTGTTTAGTGACCATTCAAAGTTACAACGGCGCTGAAAAATGTGACTTATGACCATCTTTCCCACTTAACGACTGTTGCAGCATTCCCACAGTCACGTGATCAAAATTCAGAGGCTTGGCCACTGGTTCATATTTGTGACGGTTGCAGTGTCCAGGGGTCACGTGATCACCTTTTGCGAACTTTCGACAAGCAAAATCAATGGGATTCACTTAACAACTGTGGCATTCGTAACATGGGGCAAAACTCACTTAAATGTCTCACTTAACAACTGTTGGGGTGAGAATAATATCTCATAGAGGCGATTTAGATCTTTTCTTGGAATTCAGACAGTTAGAAATGAAATCGAGATTAAAGTCTAATAGAAAATATCTATTTCAGGACAAAAACAATAAATCCTGAATAAGCTACATTGTGCTGAGTAACACGACCATTCAGGTCAACAGCTAAGGCAGAAGAAAAATAATGGTGGTTTAGGAATGCACACATGCGCAAAGAACATCATATCACATGTTCTGCTTATATTGGAATGTACCATAATATTAGACAGGGGTGCATCACCCTGCATAGACATACAACTGACAATATTCACTACGTGACAACAACAGAAATTTTGGTCTCAATTGTGGTCATAAGTCAAGGACTGCCTGTCTTCTGGAACTCTGTGTCAAGAGTGATTCGCTCTTTCGCCTAGTTACTTCTTTGCTCTCAGCTAGACAACAGTTGGGAAGGGGGTGGCTGGAATGTTTGGGGTGGGAATGGAATGCCAAGATCTGCGGATCTTGAGACCCTGCTACCACCCTCAAGGCCATGCCACGCAGGTGTTTGAACGATGCAGGCCGTTCTTGTAACAAAAGGAGCATATTGAATTGGTTGAAATGTGTTTGAATATAAGTAGTTTGGGTTGGTAGTTGGGCTGCTGTTCTGAGCTCAGAGCTCGGCAATTTGGTTGCAAATGTTTCGTCACCATTCGAGGAGACATCGTCAGTGCGCTTTGAATCGATTCGAAGCGCACTGACAATGTCTCCTCGAATGGTGACGATACGTTTGCAAGAAAATTGCCAAGCTCGGAGCTCAGACCAACAGCCCATATATAATTGGACAATGCAATGAACTGAGGGGAATGGCCAAAGGGGAAAATCAAGTCCATCTATGTGGACTTTTGTGCGGGAAACTCAGAGCTGGTTTCTCTTCTTCTGTGCCAATGTATTCAATAAAGTTTTACTTTTGGGAAGAACAATGTCCCAGAAGTTCCTTTTTTGTTTTCGCTGGCTGGACAGCTGCTTGGCAGGGAAGACTTATTAGCATACTGCCTTCCGACTCAGAGGAAGATATTGATTCACTCCTGATGTCTGCCCTTCAAGGTAGACCAAGTCTGGAAAAGACACCATGAGGATTTCAGAATCTTGAAAGCCTGCCAGTTTCTAACCCTCTTTGGCCAAACAGCATCAAAACTCTTTTGAGTCTTTTTTTTATCAGGATTGAGTTATCTTTTATTTTCTCTTTATTGTAAGCCACTCAGATAAAAGAGTTGGTTTGGATAGTAGGATGGGCAGCACATAAGTTTAATAAACAAATAAATTCTTCTAATGACTCTTGCGTTCAAGCTGAGTTGAATGCAAAATGTTATTTCATTCCGCCAGCCACATGCGATATTTAGTCTTCACTTAATGACTGCAGTGATTTTCTTAACGACAACAGTAAAAAAATGGTCGTGAAATTGGATCGTCATTGGATGACTCACTTAACGACCACATTGCTTAGTGATTGAAATCCTGCTCCCAATTGTGGTCGTAAGTCAAGGACTATCTGTGTTAACAAACGTAGACTGCAGACACCAGGAGAGCTTTTCCTGTTTTATGATTTCTTGGAATATCTATCAGGTCCCTAAGATCCTTATCGGGACGCTGCCATTCTGGTGGGGGGGGGGGGCTTGGATGCTCCTTTACAACTTCTTTCCTGTATCAGGTCTTCCTGTCACTTTGATGTACCTGCTTGGGAAAGGGAGGGGGAAGGACTATCTGTTTGGTCTCAGCTATGAGGGAATGGGCAAAGCGGCACCAGGAGAACAACTTCTTATCACCTTTCTCGGCTCAAGTTTTCAAAACAACTTTGGACCTGTGGATTGGCTCGGCTCGGACTGGGCATAGGGGAGGGGTTTTCTGCAACGTTTAACCTAACGGTTTTTGAGTGAGAACTTCAGATCCTGCCTTGCTTTCCTTGCTATCACTTTCTCCCAATAAAAGTTTCCTTTTGAAATAATGCCTGTTTCAAGAGTTCTGCTTTCTTGAGGAGAGAGAGGAGAGGCAAGTCCTTAACAATAGCTCTGGAAATAAGAAGTTTTGGAAAATATCTCGGTATCTTCCAAATGTTGCTCCTGTGATCTCTGATTGTCCTATGTTCCTTTCTAGGCTTGGCTGACAGAAATCCACGAATATGCAAAGCAAGACGTGGTCCTTATGCTGCTGGGAAACAAGGTGAGTGCTTGACTTACAGCCCGACGTTAGACTGGATCTGTTTTGGACATAGAAGCTGTTTAAGAAGGGAAGAGGGAAGAGGAAGCTAGAGATATTTTGCACAGGAAGAAATAAAACCTCAAAACACTCCTCCACCTCATACCCTTGCCTCATACCCTCACCTGCTGCAGGAAGGGTGGCTTGGCCCAGGTTTGGTCCATCCAAGCTCCCAGGTGATGGGGCCGGTATTATCCGAGCAGTCCCAGAATGCACTGCTGCTGCTGCAAACATTGATGCTTTCTTGTTGTGCTTAGGTGGATTCAGCCCAGGACCGAGTGGTGAAAAAAGAAGATGGGGAGAAATTAGCAAAGGTACGTTGGGCGCCCTCGTTATTAAAATTAAGGGCAATTTGGCTCCAGGAGAACTTCAAAAAGTTGCGTCTGCTTCCACAGCTAATAGAACCTAATCTAATCTCTTGTGCTTCACCTTGTTATAGAGAATTACAGGGAAGGTACCAAGCAAAATTACGCACTATGCTATGCAGACATGCCCAGCTGGAAAAGATCAAAGCTTTACAAGAAATTGGAGATAATTATTCAGCTTGTGCTTGTTCTGCATTTACAGGGGGCGGCAGACTGCATTTGGTCTAGCCTCGGTCTTTGTTTATACAACCAAGGATTGTATTCGCTTTTTTGGCTGCTGCCGCACACTGCTGGCTCATGTTTAAGCGATTGTCTTAAATATGACAATCTGTTTTCGAGCAGCCAAGAGACAAAAATCACAGGATGACTTTCATTGAAAGAATAAGAGCCGAGGTGGCGCAGCGGTTAGAGGCAGGTACTGCAGGCCACTTTAGCTGACACTGATCCGCAGGTCAGCGGTTCAAATCTCACCGGCTCAAGGTTGACTCAGCCTTCCATCCTTCCGAGGTGGGTAAAATGAGGACCCAGATTGTTGGGGGCAATATAAATATACATTGCTTACTGGCACAAACCGCTTAGAGAGTGCTTGCACTGTGAGGCGGTATATAAATCTCACTAAATAAATAAAATAAATAAATTAGCTCTATTCAATGGAACTGCTTGCCTCCCAGAGCTGTGAATGCTCCATCACTGGAGGCTTTCAAGAAAAGATTGGACCGTAATTTGTCTGAGATGGTATGAGAAGCTCTGCCAAAGGCAGAGGGCTGGGCTAGAAGACCTCCGGGGTCCCTCCCAACCCTAGGATTGTAGAATTCAATTTTTTGCAGCATCTCTGGGCTGCAGTAATGTACAAAAGGTACTTGCACCCCAGGGGCTTCCTTGTCACGTAGTGAATATTGTCAGTTGTATGTCTATGCAGGGTGATGCACCCCTATCTAATATTATGGTACATTCCAATATAAGCAGAACACGTAATATGATGTTCTTTGCGCATGTGTGCATTCCTAAACCACCATTAATTCTCTTCTGCCTTAGCTGTTGACCTGAACGGTCGTGTTACTCAGGACAATGTAGTTTATTCAGGATTTATTGTTTTTGTACTGAAATAAATATTTTCTATTAGACTTTAATCTTGGTTTTATTTCTAACTGTCTGAATTCCAAGAAAAGATCTAAATCGCCTCTATGAGATATTTATTCTCATCTCGACATTCCTGAGGCAACCTGTCTAGGATAACATGCTCGCAGAGGTGCAGAAATCCATGTGGGATTGTCCATGCCCAACCTGAGAATGCCTTATTTCTTTGTGACAGGAATACGGGGTGCCCTTTATGGAGACCAGCGCCAAGAGCGGATTGAATGTGGACTTAGCGTTCATGGCCATCGCCAAGTAAGTTCCTTCATTCCCATTTTCCCAGCAAAAGAATGCATATCCATCACCAACATGCAGCTCCTAAGAACATTGTTTGCTGACGTTTGGCAGAATAAGAAGTAGAAAGGGAGTGCAGGGTCTCTTAAGATGTAAGAGAGGATAGGATAAGCTTCGCTCGAGAGCCGGAGGCGGGGGAGGATTGTAGCTCCATTGCATTCCTCTGTGTTGTGTCCACTGATCCTCCCCTGCCTCCAGCTCTCGAGCGAAGCAGGAGGGGGAATAAACTCTCGAGGGCTGCCTGAAGAAGCCGAGCTGACAGCTAAACTTCTAGCCGGCAGAAGCAGCTGGGCACGCGCTTCCTTGTCTCTTCCAAACGCGCTCCTGTCTCTCTCGGCAGGGGCGGCAACAGGGATGGGCTGGATGTGCCCGTCTGCTGCTCAAGCCCTGTGCTTGTGGGCTCGCTGTACCCGACCGGCCTCGCTGCCTTCTCGCAGACAGAAGCGCGTTTCAAATTGCACCAAATTGCACCATAGCAACTAGGGAAGTACCATCCCACTTGCTATGATGCCTGAGCTGAACCCATTAGGGAATGCTCCCTCTGCTCAGAGTTGGAGGCCAGTTAGACAGAACATGAGGGATGTTGTAGACTTGCTGATCCTGAGGAAGTGGACCAAATCCTCTGCCATTGTGGGCTAGCATTGACCCCTTGACTTCCTTGTGCGGCCACGGAGGGATGCCTCATGGCAGGAGTACATGTCAGTGACTTCAAAAATGGCATTGGGGCACACATCGTGGGGATTACCAAGGGCTTGGAAGAAGCACATCGTTTGAACCGGTGTTGCTCAACCTTGGCAACTTCAAACTGCATCACTGTTTGGTTTGGTGGCAGCAGTGCCTCAGATAGAAAGTCCGTATAGAGAGTGGTAAGGACAGTGGAGATTATAGGAAGTTCGCTTCCTGTTATTCAGGATACTGCTTCCAAGCGCTATGCTTAGAGCTCCAAGCATTGTTTAGATACCCCACACACCCACTTTATAGCCTGTTTCTGTCGCTCCCCTCTGGGAGGAGGGTTAGGTTCTAACCTGGCTGTGCATGGCTGCCTGGCTGTGCATGGGAGAACTGACCAATCCTTGTGTTCAATTGCCAGGGAGCTGAAACACCGGTCCATGAAGCTGCCCAACGAGCCCCGGTTCAGACTGCACGATTACGTTCGGAAGGAGGTGAAAGGCGCTGGCTGCTGCCGCTCATAGACTCTCTCTCGGGGGTCCCGTCCAGACCCCCACCCCCCTTCAAGGAGACTTGCCACAAGCAGTCCACCCTGCCTGCTGCATCCGTGTCTGCCACTCTCGTTCTCCTCCTTCCTGCTGCACAAGCTCTACAAATCTCTTCCTTGTGTCTTGTTGTCTTTGTCCAGGTGAAACTTGGAAGGATAAATGGGGGGGGGGATGGGCAGCTTCTTTTCCTTCCCTGGAGCAGGCAGGTGGGGTTTTTTTCCCCCCAAAAGAAAGCAGGGTTAGAAGCAGCAATGGACAATCTGAATGTGGGCAAGGCCTTTGGGGGTGGGGGGAGGGGGGGGAGGGAGAGGTTTGCACAGTCTCAGTGTCAGTGTTCTGCATGAGTGCCCCCAAAGGGAGGGGGGCCACAGGGGAGCCTCCCCTAATTCCTTGCCAGGGAGAGTCCAGTTGCCATGGGTTGACTTAATATAGCGACTGTTCATGTGGGACTTCAGCTCCACTTTCATCATTACTGCCTCAATGAGTACCCAAACATGGGGATTTCCACTGTTCTTTATTATTTTTTTAAAATAGATCGAACTTAAATGTTTGGTGTGTGCCATTGCTGATAGTTTTTCGAACACATATTTTCAAAACACCCAAACTAGATGACTATTCTTGGCTGTCGTTTGCTAGCCATCCTGTCCGCAGGGCAGAATAAAAGGTTCCCTCTTTCTTTAGCTTTGGTTGTTGTGCTGCAGCTCTGGCAATTTCCCTGCGCAGTAGGGTGTGCCTTTTTTTTTGGTAAAAGAGTAACACAAAGGGAGGAATCTTACATGATCGGGATAAGTTGGGTCCTTCATTTCCTTAATGCAGGGATCCCCAAACTTGGCAACTTTAAGACGTGTGGACTTCAACTCCCAGAATTCTCCAGCCAGCATAGCTGGCTGGAGAATTCTGGGAGTTGAAGTCCACACGTCTTAAAGTTGCCAAGTTTGAAGACCTCTGCCTTAATGCATCTCCAGTAGTTGATCCCAAGCATGGTTGATCTCCTTCCACGAATCCTATCCCCATTGAAAAAAAAATGGGGCTCTTTTCATCAAGATGGCCCTCTGCTTGGACATTTGCCACCCACCCAAAGAAGGGAAGAGTGACCCAGAGCCCTGATGGCAAGTGGGGAAAATGCCACTCCAGATCAAGGCTGGCAAAGTAGTCCAGCAGGTTTAATTCTTGGGTCAGGCTGATGGGACAGAAACATAGCAGGTAGGAGCTGTGGTGGCGCAGTGGTTAGAATGCAGCATTACAGGCTGACTGGCTCAAGGAGGACTCAGCCTTCCGAAGTCAGTAAAATGAGGACCCAGATTGTTAGGGGCAAGATGCTGACTCTGCAAACCATGTAGAGTACTATAAAGCACTATGGAGTGATATAGAAGTCTAAGTGCTATTGCTATCTATCGCCTCTCGCCGTGGTGGTTCAGTATTGCAGGTTGACACTATTGCAGGCCCACTGCCAGGTGTTCCATCCTGACCAGCTCAAGGTTGACTCAGCCTTCCATCCCAGGTAATTGGAGGGCAAGAGGCTGACTCTGTATAAACCACTTTGAAGAGTGCTGCAAAGCACTATGGAGTGGTATATAAGACTAAGTGCTATTGCTATCTATCTCCTCTCGCCGTGGTGGTTCAGTATTGCAGGTTGACACTATTGCAGGCCCACTGCCAGGTGTTCCATCCTGACCAGCTCAAGGTTGACTCAGCCTTCCATCCCAGGTAATTGGAGGGCAAGAGGCTGACTCTGTATAAACCACTTTGAAGAGTGCTGCAAAGCACTATGGAGCGGTATATAAGACTAAGTGCTATTGCGAAGTCTTCCAGCGGAAGGCACAAAGCATGTTGGGATTGTGATGGCCACTTTCTCTCCCTACCCCGACTGAGGGGATCCTGTCCAGCTGTGCTCCTCCATGCAATCATCTTTGCTTCAGCATTTTTACTTGGCCCTGTGACTTTGCTAGCAAGGGGCTCCTTGTTTGCACTAGCCTTCTCCAACCTGTGGCCCTCCAGGTGCATAGGACTGTCAACTCCTACAATCCCACTAGCACAGCCACAGTGGAAGTCGAACACACCTGGGGAGCACCTGCTGGTGTAGAGCTTTTTCAGGGAAGCTTCTGGCTCAATTGTACAATCCAGTCAAGTCAGCAGCCCAACCTTAGCAGGAGAGGACAAGCGTATCTTAACAACCTGTTTATTTCAGGGTATTGGGCAACGTGGATTAGGTGCTTTGTGATACGTGTGCTAAGTTGCCATTGGGCTTTCCTTGTTAAATGTAGTTTTCCTTGTGCCCAGCAAATGTGTTTCAAGTTAAGAGTCCTTTACACAAGCCCTAAATTGGATTATTGTCACCATTCTCCAAGGAAGAAATCTATCAAAGGCAGCTTGCATGTCGCATGTCTGCAGTTCTTAGTGGCTTGTACATTCTTCACAAGCCGGGAGGAAACTCTGCAATGCAGAACTGCCGGAGTTGGGCCAGTCTTGCCTTAACTTCGAAGGCCCTGCATTTGTGGCTTGGCTTTGGCAACCCCCATCCGGCAAGCGCATGGGCTGCCTTGGCAGGGACCCGGCCGGTTTCCTACCTGGCTTTGGTGCCATGTAGCTGGAGAGGCCGCTCCAGTTCCTGAGCGTCTTGGAAGTGTTATTTATGTACCAAGGTAACTGTTGGCTTTTGTTTATAGCTTTTTGGGGTTTCTCATAATAAACGATTTTTTAACGATGCTTGCTTCTCAAGGTCTAAAAGCAGGCCTCCTTCCTAAAAATGTCTGTGTCTTTTCTTTGCCACTACTACCGCACCCGTTCAAGTGAAAATAACATTCTGCCTGATTTAAGAGTCCAAAGGCCCTCTTCCTACTAGGAATTTAATGTAAAGGTTCATTTTACACTTAGTTTGGCTGAAAAAGCTGTCCACAGGGACATCGGACTGAAAATAGAAATGGGGGGGGGGGAGAACCATAGCATGCTCTGTTGGGACAGGAAAAACACACTTTGGGCTAGCCAATCTAAAGATGGAAAGTCTTTTCCTAACTGGCTAGAGAGAGCATCACTTAGGAGTAATGGCTCTGCTTAGAAAAGCGGTTCCCAACCTGGGGGTCAGGACCCCTTTGGGGGGGTCGAACGACCATTTCCCAGGGGTCGCCCCGGCATCCTCAGCTCCCTCCCCCACTGCCACAAGCCTCGTCATATCGCGCCCCACAACCCGCGCCCCCACCGTGACCCATCCCGCTACCATTTGGGTTTTTACCCTCTGCGCATGCAAAGCGTTCTGCATGCACAGAGGGCAAAAGAACTCAAATGGCGGCATCCAGGCGGGCAGGGGAAGCCCCGCGCCGTGACCGCCACCGGCTCCATCGGCTCTGCGACGACCGACAAGCAAGAACGAACCGGGAGTATTTCACCCCTGCGAAAGGCGTGAGCGACTTTGACGGGGCCGGGACAGGCGGCTGCCCAGAGAGCCATACCCTTCGCCCCGAACGCTACAGGTAGACGGGAGAGACTCTGCGAAGGGGGTGGCTCTCTCCGGGCAGCCGCCTGTCCCGGCCCTGCCGAAGTCGCGCACGCCTTTCACGACGGGGCTCGAAAAGCTCCCAGAGGCAACACGCGAATCGCGTGGAGACCTCGCCCGGATCTGGAGACTTCGCCCGGACGCCATTTGGGTTCTTTTACCCTCTGCGCATGTGCAGCACGCTTTGCACATGCACAGAGGGTAAAAGAACCCAAATGGCGGTGGCAGGGTGGGTCACGGTGGGGATGCAGGGGCGGGTGGCGGCATTAGGAAGGTTGGGAACCACTGGCTTAGAATCTCAAGTGTTTTTTCTAAAGGCAACTGAACTTTTGTTTTTCCTTGAACATTTCGCTTCCCTTCCAAGAAGCTTCTTCAATTCCGATTAAATGCTGGTGAATGGAAGGATTTATATTCCTTGCAATCATCCGGTTGTTACTGTATTTTCTGAGAGTTGAGGCCACTTGGGGATTTATCTGTGCCCTCAGGGTCATCTGAATAGTGGAAATAGAGCAAGGAACCTTCTTGGAACGGCTGAAACCCATTTCAAGCATTTCCAAGAAGATTCCACACCCGTTCACACTATTCAGGGAAAACAAAGTCCATTTGCCTTTTTAAAAAAATCACCTTTGGGGCAACCATGACCCAGAAATCCGGGGTAGGCAAAGTTGGCTCTTCTATGACTCATGGACTTCAACTTCAAGAGAATAACAGAGTTGGAAGGAACTTTGGAGGTCTTCTAGTCCAACCCCCACCTCAGGCAGGAAACCCTAGACCAGTGTTTCCCAACCTTGGCAACTTGAAGATGTCTAGACTTCAACTCCCAGAATTCCCCAGCCAGCATTCGCTGGCTGGGAAATTCTGGGAGTTTAAGTCCAGACATCTTCAAGTTGCCAAGGTTGGGAAACACTGCCCTAGACCAGGGGTAGGCAAAGTTGGCTCTTCTATGACTCGTGGACTTCAACTCCCAAAATTCCTGAGCCAATCATGCTAGCTTAGGAATTCTGGGAGTTGAAGTCCACGAGTCATAGAAGAGCCAACTTTGCCTACCTGACCCAGATAATCGGGAATCTCCATAGACACTCTACTTAGAATGCATCTCGGTTTAAACTAGATAAAGAACTTAAGGAACACCCTGGAGATGATGCAGTTACTTTCCAGTCCTTATTTCATCATTATTCAATTGAAATTTGGCAACTTGGAGATTAAAGACCTTCTGCATTTCTGTCAAGTGTTTGACAGAAGCATTAGCAGACCCAACCCAGCAAGGGAAGGGGAAAATGATTTGGCCTTCAAAGCACTTCCCCACTTCAATAATAGCAACTTAGTAATTTTGGGTTTACTAAGACAAATGAATATGGCATTTGTCATGACATGAATATGGAGGAGCCGAGGTGGCGCAGTGGTTAAAGTGCAGCACTGCAGTTCAAATCTCACTAGGCTCAAGGTTGACTCAGCCTTCCATCCTTCTGAGGTCGGTAAAATGAGGACCCAGATTGTTGGGGGCAATATGCTGAACTCTGTAAACCGCTTAGAGAGGGATGTGAAGCACTATGAAGCGGTATATAAGTCTAAGTGCTGTTGCTATTTGACCCCAAGTCAACTCTGAAAACTCATTGTGTGTAGACCGTAGGGTTATTAAAAAGTTCAAACAACATTCCAAATTGGTAAGCTTTGTTTATTCTTAAAGAATCAAAAGTAACACTTTATCTGCCACAACAAATTGGGCTTATAAATGATGTACCATAGGTATTTCACAAGAAAATGGTAACAATTGGCACTAAAGAACTTCCAAAATTCAGTGATTTTTCATTTTACTTTAAAAATTTTCGTTAGTGGCAAATGATTAGATATATTGGAATGGTTCATACCAAAGGCAGCAAAAATGAAATGACTGAAAATTAAGCCTTCAAAAATAGTCTTTTTAAGCTGGCGAAAATTATTCAGCATTCACCTAAACATTGCAAGGTTTTTGATGCATTATAACTATTAAAAAATCATCACTGCCAGACTAAGTACCATTTATTTCCAATGTTGGATTCCCCATTTCAACTCACTGGTTGGAATCTTAGTGCCAAGCAATACTCAGTTGTCACCAGGAGGCATTCTTGGGTTTTTGTAACTGCTGCCCAGAGAAGCAGTTCTCAACCCTCTTCTGTCCTGCCTGCAGCATTTGAGCAGTTTAGTGGAAAAAGCAGGGATTCTGCCTGTGCAAAAATAAACACTGCACAATTGAAGCAGGTAGTTCTCGAGATACAACTACAAGGAAGCCTTGCGTGTTGAGGTTGCCTGTCACAGCAGGTGAACAGCGTCACTTAACCCCTCCATCTCTGCTCTCCCCAATGAAATGTTAAAGGAACATCTGGGTCATTAAGCAGAGCATGGGGGACGCATTTGGAGACCTATAGCACAGGAGGCCCAGGCCTGCCTTACCCTGGGGTCAGACCCACCACCACTTAAGCCCCTAAATCAGAGGTCTTCAAACTTGGCAACTTTAAGACTTGAACTCCCAGAATTCTCCAGCCAGCATAGCTGGCTGGAGAATTCTGGGAGTTGAAGTCCACAAGTCTTAAAGTTGCCAAGTTTGGGGACACCTGCCCTAAATACAAAGGATCCTTGGCTCCATTTGTTGAGAAAAGTATTAGAGAATTTGCCCTTCTCCTTTGTCATCATTTCCATGACTCAGAACTTTCAAGACAAAGCAGCTTTTGTCAACTTCCACTGTAGTTCAGTCAATGGACACTTCATCCCTCATGTCAGACCGGCCATCAGTTAAACCTCTAAATAGAAACAATCCTTGTCCCCATTTGTTAAGAAAGGTGGTTCAGTCGAAGGACAGAAGCCCACCTGCAAAAAACGATACATGAGATTAATTGAATAGCTTTTAACCATTATTATCTGGCTCTTCATAACCTCCCTGCCCAACACCGATGTTAACACTGTCCTGGTATTCAACAATGGCTCAGTATATAGCAGTGATGGCGAACCTATGGCACGGGTGCCACAGGTGGCACGCGGAGCCATATCTGCCGGCACGCAAGCAGTTGCCCTAGCTCAGCTCCAGTGCGCATGTGCGTACCCGCCAGCTGATTTTTGGCTCGCGCGGAGGCTCTGGGAACGCTATTTCGGCCTCCGGAGGGCCTCCAGGGTGGCGGGGGTGGAGCGTTTTTGCCCTCCCCAAGCTCCAAGAAAGCCTCTGGAGCCTGGGGAGGGCGAAAAACGGGCCTACCGGAAGTTGGAAAACGGGGGAGTGGGGGGGTCACGCACGCACAGGGGGGTGGGGTGAGTGAGGGGCTTTGAATTATGGGTGTGGGCACACACACTCGTGCGATAGCGCGCGCACACACTATTTCGGCACCCGAGGGAAAAAAGGTTCCCCATCACTGGTATATAGCAAATACAGCCTTCCTTAGAAAAAATCTTAAAAGTGACTATTTTATTACCTGTGCTGCAATACCTGTCCTCTTCTATTTTCATCTGCTTCTAAAAAGAAAAAAAAAACACAAATGCCATTGATTTTCTAAACCAGCAATCAAAAATATTCCAGAGAAGTCGGGCCAGACAATTTAGACATTGTATAAAACTGAAGACCTGCCCAACTGGAAGGCCCCCGTTTTAGAACTGTTCTAAAATAACATTTTCCCCCTATCTCAATTCAGACCCAATACCCTATTATATGAATGCCAAGCCTCAGATTATGCCTAAAATCACCAACTGCAAGCAGTTTTCATACGAGGTGTCAGAAAATTAAAGAGTTCATCATTGGCTGGTATTTAAGGTTAGCAAAATACTTGATCTTACAATTGGCAAGACTCACCTTTTTCCCTTGTCCCATTTTGATCCGAAGTTACCCAGCTGGAAACATACCTGAAAAAAGGTAATCTTATTTGTACAGGAAAAGGAAAGCATGTGGTGCCAAATCTTTAAAAGCCCACCCTCTCCTCCGATTTACATAAGGGTTCCATTTCTGGGGCCAAGATAGTGCAAGCAGGAGGGACCTCTCCACCCCCACCCCCCCGCCATGCCACTATGAAACTCAAAGTCTCTCCCCTGTCTCATAAAATGAGCCGGAGTCCCCTCAGCTACTATCCCCATCCAGTTGGCAGAAAGCTATTGGCACCCTCAGCCGCTTGAGTCTCAGTCTAAAGCTTTTCCATCACCCCAGGGCTGACCACATAGCTCAGGGGTCCCCAAACTTGGCAACTTTAAGACTTGTGGACTTCCAACTTGTGGAGTTGAAGTCCACAAGTCTTAAAGTTGCCAAGTTTGAAGACCTCTGACATAGCTGGTGCAGTCCAAGTCCAGTAAAGCCAACATCCTCCCCTCCGGGTGTCAGATCCATGTATCATTCTTTAGTGGAAAAAAGGGGGAGGTATCCTAGGTATCCTATTTTTTTCCTTGTCTTGTTGTATAACCTTTCACCTGATTTATAACTGTTGCCTGGCGCCCCAGATCCCTGGAAAATTCTCACTTCTTGGAGAATGCAAGGGGAGAGAGGGCCATGGGGATTGCAACACCAGAAGCTGGCCCCGAGCAGCTCTTCTTATCCGTTTCTCAGAGATGCCGGTACAATAACATCTTCACACCTGCGAACTGGCAAAATTCAGACGGTTGGGAAGGGTTTCTAATTTCCTTTATCCCAGTTGCATGCCCCGAGGGACCTCAGAGCCTGCTTTGAATTCTGACTTGCTTTCACCCCTTTTCAATAAAAGGTTCCTTTTGAAATACAAAGTTTTCAAGAGTCTATACTTTCTTGAAGGGGGGAAGAGGCTGGTCCTTACACTGGGTCTCTGAGGAGGGCACCACTAGATTCCACTGGAATTGTCTCAGGGATTACCTGTCAACTTACCTGGGCGTGTCGCTTTCACTCTCTGAGGGGCTGGGAGCTCGGACCAACTCGGGTGAGTCAGGAGGGACGAACTCGACCACAACCTCCACGCCTTTCAGCACTGTCTGGATAGAATGCCAGCAGATTAGCAGATGTACAAACTGGCACAGGGAAAACGTATGCCATGGGAGAGGCTTGCACTGCTCAGAAAGCAAATGACCCCACACTTGGAGCCATTACCCGAGTCATAACGCTGCTTTTTGAAGAAATAAACCAGAAAGTAGTGGCAATTTACCTTGTAAGTCTCCTGTTTAGAGATCTACGAGGGCATCTTGAACCTTGGCAGCAGGCAAGGAAAATACTTCTCAAAGCAGCATTCGGGAAGACCCCAAGATTGTGGGTCTCACAGAGCGTGTTGTGTCAAGTGCATGGGAAGATTGGCTTGGGGCAGCCAGGGAGCCTGAGCGGCCATCTGAGGAAGTTTCCCAGGCTCTTTGGTTCTTGATCGCCTCTTGTAGGGCATGACTCAGCATAATATCCTCCAGGTTCACTGGAGGTTCACAATATCCTCCAGGTTCACGTCACTCCAGCCTGTGGGAACTTCGGCTTCCTCAGGTGAAGGTTACCCTCAAGGGTCATTGTCCAATCCGCATTTGGGAAGACCCCAAGATTGTGGGTCTCACAGCGTGTGTGATGTCAAGTGCATGGAAGATACTGGAAAAAATGAACAGAGATCTGTGAATATCTACAGCGAAATGCTGTGGACATAATATACTTAAGACTCCAGCAAGGCATTCAACAAAGTAGACCACAACCTACTTCTTGGTAAGCTAGAAAAATGTGGGATAGACAGCATCACCAAGAGATGGATTTGTAACTGGCTGGCAAACCATACTAACTAGTAATCCTTAATGGTACTACATCTACATGGAGGGAAGTAAGGTTACTGCAAGGTTCCGTCTTAGGCGCAATACTCTTCAATAATCATCATAAATGATTTAGATGAGGGAATAGAAGGGGAACTCATCAAATCTGCAGATGACACTAAGCTGGCAGAAATAGCCAATAGCCCAGAAGACGAGCTCAGGCTCCAAAAAGATCTTGACAGATTTGAATAATGGGCCCTGTCCAACAAAATGAAATTGTGGAGAAAAGCAAGGTTTCACACCTGGGCAGGAAAAGCCAAAGGCACAAGTACAGGTTATGCAAAACCTGGCTCAAAAAGAGTTACTGCGTGAGGGAGTCCTAAGGGATGATCACATGAGCCAACAGTGTGTGGCAGCAGCCAAAAAAGCCAATACAAGTCCTTGGCTGTATCTTTGTTGTTAGTTGCGAAGTCATGTCCGACCCCATGGACAACGTTCCTCCAGGCCTCCCTGTCCATTTAAACTCACGCCGACTGCTTCAGTGACTCCATCCAGCCACTTCATTCTGTGTCGTCCCCTTCTTCTTTTGCCCTCAATCGTTCCCAGCATTAGGCTCTTCTCCAGTGAGTCCTTCCTTCTCATTAGGCTGTATAAACAGAGGCATGGAATCAAAATCATGTGAAGTATTAGTACAGCTTTATAAAGCCTACACTTGGAATACTGCATCCAGTTTTGTTAACATCACAAAAACATTGAGACTTTAAAAAAAGTGCAAAGAACTGATTAAAGGCCTGAAGACAAAAAGATATGAAGAATGATTGTAGGAACTGGGTATGGCTAGACCAGTGGTTCCCAAACTTTTTCAGTCCACCGTCCCCTTGGTGCTACAAACTCATCCTCAGTGCCCCCCACCCCCTATAAATAGCATTGCTCGGAATAGCGGTTTGCACGACCCACTAAGGAAGATAGTAACAGTAAAATTCAAAACTAACAATTGCACATTTATTCAAAATCCAATTTAAAAATATTTTGTTAATTCAACAAAATTGTTGAACATGATCCAGTGATACCAGGTTTTCAAAGTCTGATAGTCATTTATCAAGAACCTTAGTAACTTTAAGTAAACTCAGTAAAATTTAGTAATTACTTCACTGTTCAATAAATTCTTAATGTGATGGATGGGCTTGATGAAGTGATACCAGTTTCCCAATGTCTGGTTTTAAGTCACTTAGCAGGAGCCTTAAATCACCACGTTCAGTAATCTGGAGTTGATTTCTTGGCTTGGAGAGAAGTTGGATGACCACACTGAAACCACGTTCCTAGACTAGAGAAAAATGCTGGGGGGCACACGATAGCAGTATTCTAGTATTTGCGGGGCTGTCCCAAAGAGGGCTCAACTTGTTTCCCAAAACTCCAGAAGGCAGGACAAGAAACGATGGATGGAAACTAATCAAAGAAAGAAGCAACCTGGAATTAAGGAGAAACTTCCAACAGTGAGGACAATTAACCAGCGGAATGGCTTGCCTTCAGAAGTTATGGGGGCTCCATCGATGGAGGTCTTTAAGAGGAGACTGGACAGCCATTTGTCTGAAATGGTATAGGGCAGTGCTTCTCAATTATTTTCTGTTACGCCCCCCCCTAGGAAGAAGTAAACATTTTGTGCCCCCCAACTCTCGGCCGCGACTATAAATAGTATCATTTGTCTATAAAATTGTTATAAGTACACCTCTGCATAACATTGTATCCTTATTAACATTAAAGAAAAGAAAAAAAGAAAAAAGAAAAATATAGATCAACTTACAACAAAGAATAATCCACTCGAGCTCACCCCCCAAGTATGTATGGTTGCTGAATGGATGTTGTTGTTTTTATACTGTGCTTTTAAATTTTGTATTTGTTTTTAATTAATATTTAATTGGTTATTCTTGTATTTTTTCTCTGTTGTACGCCGCCCTGAGTCCTCCGGGAGTTGGGCAGCATATAAGAATACCAAAATAAATAAATAAATAAATAAATAACTTTATTAACATTTTTAGTCTGTAACAGAAAAGACTTAAAAGACTCAATTTGCCTGAAATTAAATAAAAATTCAATCCTTATTTAAACTATAAACATTTTTGACCATTTGATACTGAAAAATAACAACGAATATAATCAATATATAATAATAAATTCAAATTGATCAGCAACATTAACTCAGGAGCACAATATATAAAACACTTTTGACCTATAAAACAAAAATGAATAAAACAATTTGTGCTGATTTTTTTAAATCAAAATGAGGAAGTCAGGATTAATGGCTGCAATGAGCACGTTTTGCAGCGCACAGCTTTTCGAAGCGGGGTTTGAAGGATGATACTGCAACTCTCAGCTCCTGCTCTATGTTTAGCTGGGACCTGTACTTGGTCTTCAGTGCAGCCACAGCAGAGAAGCCAGTCTCACAAAGATGAGATGTTGCAAAAGGAAGAAGAATGCCCACGGCCCTCTGCCCTAAGAGTGGATACTGCCTCTCTACACCCAGCCAGAATTCACTCAGTGTCTGTGATGTGAACCTCAGTCTCAATGTGGAGTCAGACATCATATCAATGAACTGGTCCTCCTCTGCAGAGCTGAAACCAGTTGGAGCTGGTGCATTGAAAGGATCTCTCACCCAGTCATACTGGGAACTGTTTTCAGGGAAGTACTTCTGAAAGAATCCCATCAGTGATGAAATATGCTCCTTAACACATGGAATCACTGAGGTGGCATCGTAGTCAGTAGCGTCAACAAATTCCTGCAGGTTCTCGAATGAATCCGTATTTCCTTCATCAAGTCGCCTGCCCCACATTGCAAGCTTTCGAGTGAAAGAGCTGATCTTGCCTGTGACCTGAGGGAGGTGTTTATCTTTCCCTTGAAGCTGTAGATTTAGTTTATTTAGCTTTCCAAATATGTCACTCAGGTAGGCCAGTTTTGCCAGGAAGTTCTCATCGCTAAATTTTTCTGCGAGGTCATACTTATTCTCCTGCTCCAAAAACATCCTTATCTGCTCTCTGAGCTCAAAAACTCGGGACAAGACCTTTCCTCGGAACAGCCACTTTGCTTCACTGTGAAACAGCACAGCTTGATGTTCAGCTCCCATCTCCTCACAGATAGCAGAGAAGACTGGTCTGGTCTTTATAAAATTGACTACATCTACAATGTCAGTCATAACCTCACTTAATTCAGAGGAAAGGTGCCTTGATGCCAGCGCTTCTCTGTGTATAACACAGTGTGTCCACTCAGCATTAGGTGAGGCCTTCTTGATGAGGGCCCGAAGTCCTTTTCTCATCCCTGCCAGGGTCTGTGCACCATCACTGCTGCAAGCACCAATGCAGTTCTCCCACTTTAGCCCATTCTCAGTCAGGAAGCAGTCCAGCACTGTGAATAGCTCTTCAGCTGTGGCTCCGTCTCTGACATATTTACAAAAAAGTAGATCCTCACACAGGGAGTTTGTCAGGTCAAAACGTACATAAGCGATAAACAAACAGTCGTTGTTGCCGTCAGTTGCTTCATGGAACTGTAAGGCAAAACGTTTGCCTTTGAGTTTATCTACCAGCTGTTCTTTAAGATCGTTAGCAATGTCATTTATACGGCTGGCCACAGTGTCACTGGACAGAGGGATAGCTTTTATTTTTGCAGCACTTGCGTCATCCAGCATGTCAGAGACCATGGCTAATGCTGCAGGCAGTATCAGCTCCTCTGCTACGGAGTGGGGTTCTTTGCACTGAGCAATTTGGTACGCCACCATATATGATGCTAACAGTGCTCGCTGGGTTACTGAAGTAGCATTCACAAAGCGGGACGATTGTTGGCAATATTCGGCATGTTTTCGCTGAAAAAACTCAAGCGGCTTATCAGCGTGATTGGGGTGTAATGTCTGTAAGTGACACCTTAATTCATTTGGCTTCATGCTGTCCGCTGCCAACATTTTTAGACACAGTAAACATACCGGTCTTTCCTCGTCTCCCACCGTAGTCACAGTGAAGCCAAGCGCTACATACGCTTCGTCATATTTCCTCGTCTTAGCTTTCGGGAGACTTACGTTTGTCTCATTATCTCCGTTTCTCTCCTCCTTTCTTTTCATCCCTGTTAAATATTTTTCCATGGTGTCTCTTAAGGGTCCAAGTAGAATGACCCAACAAAAATAACGATGACAAAAAAGATCATGTAGGTTTTTCCTGCTGCTCGCAATGTCTGTAAAGAAGGGAGGGCAATTGTAAGATTTCCTGACGGCACCATCAAGTAAAAGAAGAATTTATGGTGCACTGCCTCTTCCTCATTGCAGATCTCTAGTATTCCTGGTACTTGGAATTAACTTTTTGCTTTGTCTACAAGAGACTTCTAAGATCCTGTTCCTTCTCTGAAGCATTCTGCTGTCCTGCCCCAATAGGAGACTGACCACTGTGGCTAGCAGCTTCCTTTCCCACCGACTTTTCTGTTGGGAAAACCATTCACGATCTCTACCCACCAAAACTGATAATCTTTTCAAGAATGAAACGCCATACTGTTTCTATACCTCTCTACCACACAGGTGAAGTTTTGCAGCAGCTAATTCAAGTCAAATCCATCACATAGGTCTAGTACGAACATTATTTTGTATCTAATAACAGCAAATATCCTCTTCACTAACACTTGGCTGATACCAAGTGCTAGCTACCATTTAATGTTAACATTTCAATCATTAGAAGTTGCTTTTGTCAAGCATCCGTAAGCCTTACATTCTTCTAATTGTAAATGATATGCAGGGCAGGGCAGGATAAACCCCTTAGCCCGATTGTGAACCTAGGAGCAAATCCTGTTGAAAAAAGAGGTTCTTATCTCAAAATGGCAAGAAACTCTTCCATTTTTCCAACAGGATTTGCTCCTAGGTTCACAATCAGGGGCTCAGGGGTTTATACACCTCTGCCCTATGTATCATTTACAATTAGAAGAATGTAAGGCTGTTTTGGGACTTATTTCTATCCAAATCCCAAAACAGAGCCAAGAAAAGTCCGAAACATCACCTCCTGCAATAGAGAAAAAACAGACAGTTCTGGCTCCCACCTTCTTTACATTGCAGGCTCTGGACATTCAGCTCCAGCCATTAAAACATTGACGTTTCGCGTGCTTTCCCTCCTTGCAATTTCACTTCCGCGCATGCTCAGTAGCAGGATTCAGCCCAAAACACAGCTGAGGGCTCTTTTTCAAGCCGCGGAAGAGAAGCCATCCAAACACCGAAAAATTCAGCAAAAATTCCCAAAAAAGGTGGTGGCACCCAGACCACGCGCCCCCCTGGCATTGCTCCCCCCCCCGGGAGGTGCACCCTACTATCTGAGAAACACTGGTATAGGGTCTCCTGCTTGAGCAGGGGATCAGACTAGATGATCTCCAAGGTCCCTTCCAGCTGTAATCCTTTGCCCTTGCTAGGATAACCCAGCAAGAAAGCTTTTATTTCATAAAAGAGCAGAGCTGAACATATCATTTCTAAGGACTTTATATTATCCTCCCCTCCCAGGTGGTCACACCCTAGGTTGCCCCCATCTTTCTTTCCTCGCCCCGCCCCATTTTCTGGCCCCTCCTTCCCCCACCCAAACAGCATTGCAAGGTTACCTTTTGGCCTGCAGCAGATGCGGGCTCCCCTTTCCCATCTCCTGGCTAAAAAGCAGCTTCGGACCCCAGAGCTGAAACACAAAACGAAGGCCTGTTAAGGGAAGGGGGCGGGGCGCGTGCGAACGGTCTGCCGAAAACCGGGTCAATTTCAGCAGTTGCTGAAAGGCGCAGAGGCTGCGAGTTCTAGTCCCGCTTTAGGCACCAAAGCCGCTGGGGGCACTTCGGGCCAGGCGCTGCCTTATCACCCCAACCCACCTCGCAGGGTCGTCGTTGGGAGAAATAGGAGGGAGCCGTGTTAGCAACTGCACCGTATGCGCCCAGAAGCGGGAGGCCGATCAATTGAAAGGAAAACAGGCATTATTAAAGAGGCAGCCATGACAGCAGCAACACGGGAAAGAAAAGAAAAAGGGAAGGGAGCAAGAAAGAAAAAGAAGTTAGGAAGGAAGACAGAAAGACAGGCTGCCCTTCTCATCGTCCCGGCCTACATTAGGGCGGCGCGGCGCGGCCCTTCGGCTTCTTTAGCAACCCGGCCGTTGGATGCCGCGCAGGGCCCGGCAGAATCGGAGCACCGCGCCCAGAAGACGGTGGCGGTCGGGGTTTCCACAAGTGCCCCCCCGCCTTGCCGAAAGGGCGGACCCGATGCTTTCCGCTCCTCCAGAGGCAGGAAGGGAAGGGCAGCTCTCCCAAGGAAGGCCAACACCGGGCCGGGCAGACACGGAAAGGGGCCCGTCTTTACAACCGGGGACTCTAAATGCAGCTGCAGGAGGCCCAAAGAGGCGCCAAACTCACCAAAAGCCCCTGCGGTGTTCTAGGGCCTTGGGATAAAGGCAGGCGCCGCGTCCGCAAGTCCCACAAGGCGACCCTTAGGCCCAACCACCCAGGAGACAAATCACCCCGGCGGAGGAAAGCCACGAAAGGGCGAAGCGCCCCCGCGTGCGCCTTTTATACTGCTTGCCGCTTTCGGATTGGCTAGCATTTCTGCGGGAAACCAGCCAATCCCGTTGCTCCTTTTCTCTCCCCTTCGTAGCCAATGCACGATCGCTATCTTTCGCTTCTTTCTTAAATCGGCCGCGTCCATTCGCCATCCGCTTTAGGACTTCCTCTTCGACCTCTTGGGGGGTCATTGGATTGGATGAGGCGAAGCGACTTCCGGAGCGGGAAAAGCTGGAATGGGCGGGAAACGCTGCTCGAAATCCTAAAGGCTGGGGAGAAGAACTGTAATAAACGCGAGACTTCGGACCCGGAAGGGGCGGGCGAGTCCCTTGCACCGCCGTCCCTGATGGGAGTTGTAGGCAACCCGCAGGCTAACGGGACCCGGTTCTGTGTAAACGCTACGCTTACCAGGACTACGAATCCCGTCGACTCAGGAGGGGGGGGTGAGATTCAGGAAGCGGCACTTCCGGCCCGGCTGGTGAGAGGGGAGCGGACAAGACGGCCGGCTGTGCGCTTTGCGGCAGCGGCGGGGAAGAGGCGCCATGCGGTGGGCGGCCGTGCGCAGGCTGGCCCCGCCGCCCCCGCTGCCCACAGGTGAGCCCGGAGCAGGAGGAGGCCGCCCCCGGCCCAGCTCCTCCTCAGGCCGCGCGGACGATGGCCGGAGCTGGTGCGGCTGACTCCAGCTCCCATCAGCCCCGTCAATGCAGCCATTGCGACGGGGGATGATGGGAGCTGCACCGCCCGCGGGGCGGAGACCTCCCCGGCCTGTCACGGTGGGGGGGGGGTCCCTGCGGGAGGAGCAGCGCCGCCCTCCCCGCAACCGGACTGCCCTCCGGGATTGCGAGTCTCGCTTGGCTGGGACTTCTGGGCTCTGTAGTCCCCCAGCACCTCCGGAGAGGGCCACTTGCGGAAGGTCGGAAGTTCTTTGCCCCCCACCCCCCAAAATGAATGACTCCGTTCTACCTTTGGGCTGCTTTGCCTGCCAAGGACCAGGTTGGAAAGGAGAAGGGGGCTCTGATGCGCTTTCTTGGTCCTCTGTAATCAGTTGCAGGGTGGATAAAAATCGAGGGTTTTTTAAAATAAAAAAAATCGGTTTTTTCTTAAAATTTAAATCGGATTTTTTTTATTTAAATTTGGATTTTATTTGTTACTGAATTTATTTTAATAAAATGCTTTTGGAGTAAAAAATCTACCTAAAGATAGTTTTCTATTTAAGATACTTTAATAATTTAGTTTATTCAGCATGAAATGGAGCTTAGCTATGTAGCATGAGGCTGTATATTCTGCAATATGGGGACTGTCGGTGAGTCAACAGCAGGTCAGAGATGGAGCCACTGTTGGACAGAGATGACAGTTGCTCTTTTAAAATGATGATTTAAATCGAGTCGATTTAAATCAAGCCTTTTTACTAGTGATTTAAATCGACTTGATTTAAATCAAATCCACGCTAGAAGATGGGCAGTTATATAAACATTAATAAATACAGGTAGTCCTCGGCCTACGGCCACGATTGAGACCAATATTTCTGTTAATAAGTGAGACATTTGCTAAGGGAGTTTTGCCCCATTTTATGACTTCTTGCCACAGTTGTTAAGTGAATCACTGCAGTGGATAGGCTAATGCCACGGGCGGCATTCCCAAGCTCCGTTTTCGCTGGCAGAGGGTTGCAGACGGCTGTTGCAGCTGAAAACAGAGCTCAGAAGCCCTTTTTCACTGGCAGAGTACTCGGGCCCCCACAGATGCCCCCCAACATAATGTCGAGCTGGCCACACCCACCCTGGCCCCCAACGTCAAACACAACTCTGATGTTGCTCTCAATGATATTGAGTTTGACACCCCTGGCTTAGAAGCTTTTAGAAAGCAGCCCCTTCATCCCCCACTCTGTTTAACCTAGTACAGTGATGGCGAACCTATGGCATGGGTGCCACAGGTGGCACGCGGAGCCATATCTGCCGGCACGCGAGCCATTGCCCTAGCTCAGCTCCAGCGTGCATGTGTGTGCCCGCCAGCTGATTTTTGACTCGCACGGAGGCTCTGGGAGGGCGATTTTGGCCTCCGGGGTGGCGGGGGGAGGGTTTTCGCCCTCCCCAAGCTCCAAGAAAGCCTCTGGAGCCCGGGGAGGGCAAAAAACGGGCCTACCGGGCCCACTGGAAGTCGGGAAATGGGGGAGTGGGGGGGGGTCATGCACGCATGCACAGGGGGGTGGGGCGAGTGGGGGGGCTTTAAATTATGGGTGTGGGCACGCACACACGCGTGATAGTGCACGCGTGCACTATTTCGGCACCCGAGGAAAAAAAGGTTCGCCATCACTGACCTAGTATGTTAGCAATAAAGGGCCACTCAAGAATGCCATTCTTACCACTTCAAGTCCAGGGAAATGTCAGGCCAATGTAAACAGATTGAATTTTGACCTGGGACACGTATATTTGCCTTCATTCGAGATTGAACTTCAGCTGTTTTCTGAATCTCTAAAATGATTTGCCTCAGATCCATTTGGAATGTATCCGGAAGATGTAGAAGGCCAACCTTTTACACAAGCAGGGTCATCAATAAGGCTTCTCTGAAAGATCTCAGATTCCAGTCTGGTCTGTACCAGATTGGATAGCATTGCCTTTCATTTCCTAGGTCTTTTTATAAGGTCCACTCCCTTCAGAATAAATAAAGGCTAGAATGACTCTAAAGGTCACTTGAAGTAACTTAAGCAAAGTTCTTTCCTTCTCAAAGGTGAAGCAAACATTTCACACAAGCACGCCAGGTAAGTTTAGGTACAAAGTTCAAGAGGTTTTCTTGCTCCTGTGCTGTTGAGTTGTAAGCAGAATAGAAATGGATCATTGAACAAGTCAACCCAGAATTCTCTCTGGGGCACAAATGACCAGGTGTAAATTATCCTACTTCAGGCACATTAAGTGAAGACCCAGCTCTTTGGAAAAGCAATAGCAATAGCAATAGCACTTAGACTTATATACCGCTTCATAGTGCTTTATAGCCCTCTCTAAGCGGTTTACAGAGTTCAGCATATTGCCCCCAACAATCTGGGTCCTCATTTTACCGACCTCAGAAGGATGGAAGGCTGAGTCAACCTTGAGCCGGTGAGATTTGAACAGCTGAACTACTGAACTAGCAGTCAGCTGATATAGGCTGCAGTGCTGCTTTTAACCACTGCGCCACCTCGGCTCCTTATGTTGGGAAAGATAAAAGAAAAAAGAGGATGATCAGCAGCAAGGTGGATGGACTCTGTTACAGAGGTGATGAATGCACCATTGGGAGATATGAAAGAACAGATGATGGACTGTCTTAGAGAAAATCCATCTATGTAGTCACTTTTTTTTCTTTTAATGAAAAGAATGACATGGTAACAGTGTTCCAATATCTCAGGGGTTGCCACAAAGAAGAAGAAGTCATGCATGTGAAGGCAGGACAAAAAAGTAATGAATGGAAACTGATCAAGGAGAAAAGCAATCTAGAACTAAGGAGAAATTTCTTGACAGAACAATTACCGTATTTTTCAGAGTATAAGACGCACCTTTTTACCCCCCAAAAAAGAGGGTGAAAACTTGGGTGCATCTTATACACTGAATGTAGCCCCGCCCAGCCACCCCTACCCTTTGGCCTCTGCCTCCCATCAATTTACCTCCTTGCAGCAAACAGGCAGAGCCTGATTAGCACGAGTAAATGATTATTGGCCCCCAGACCACCAGCTGATTGAGCTGCAGGCAGGCCCAAAATTGCTAAAATGAAAGTGAAACTAAAACTGCAAGGAGGCAAATTGCTGGGAGGCAGAGGCAGAATTTTATTTTCTTGTGCTAATCAGTTGCTGAAACTGGATGCAAGGAGGTAAGTCAATAACTATAAATGTCTATAGAATGTTCAAATTATTAGACTTCTTTTTTAAAGACTGCTTTATTATTGCTCTAGACAACTTAACAAAATGAAGAAGCTTTTTAAAATAAATGCTTGATCTGAAGAGGCCCAGTGCTATTGTATCTTCTTTTAAATAGCAGAGAATAATGTATACTTCAAGAAAGCCACATCAGTTTTAACAGCATCTGTACAAGTATAGTCTGGAATGTAACAGTGTCCTGTTGTAGTATTAAGATAAGGCAGCTGAGTTAAACCCTGACTTAGTCATGTTTGGAGTAGATCTATTTAAATAATTGGGAGGAGTTAGTGTGACTACATTTAAGAAAACTTTCTGGGATTAATATACTGCCATAATGTACATTTCTCCAATTCTTTGCTATTTCTATGGGTCAGGCATACATGCACAGAAATACATAGCAAACAGTGTATATCATCTGTACTGTTTGCTGGGAGGCAAATTGCTGGGAGGCAGAGGCAGATTCCCCCCCCCCCTGTTTTCCTCCCCCAAAACTAAGGTACGTCTTATACTGCGAAAAATACGGTAATCAGTGAAACAGTTTGCCTTGTGGGTACTCGAACACTGGAAGTTTTTAAGACGAGATTGAACAACCATTTGTCTTCAATGGAATAGAGTTTCCTGCCTGAGCAGAAGATTGGACTAAAAGACCTCCAAGGTCCCTTCCAACTCTGTTATTCTGACCCTTTAATCCCTTTGTTTTGGGGTGGAGTCGGGGCAACTGAGTGGGGCTGAGCGTTTACTGTCCAGATGCCCTTCCTGACGCCTATGCGGAGTTCACAGCAGATATTTTATCTTCTACATAGGATCGAACTCTCAACCTTCTGGGCAGGAGGTGAGTGTCTTCACCTCTAGGCCACCATGCCGCTCATATATGTAGCCATGAAAAGTTGAAAATGACTTGATAGCATATAATGTTACAGTCTTTTTAAGTGCCAGGTGTGTGTTATCTGAATGTGGGCTGCTCCTAGCTTTCAGGTGCCAATTAAAGACATACTAAGCTTTCCATGATCTGTGGTTTGGGTGCATGCACATATAAATCTAGGCATGTCCCTAAGACAAAAATGGACATCTGAGCTAAACATTTACATCAATGAGACGTATACACCTATGTCAAAGATACTGGTTGTGCCCTTGATAAGTTATACATTTGGAAGAAACTGCAACAGGATAACTAGGCTCCTGCACCATTAATCATTGTGGGGGGTGGGGTTCAGTTCAGCCTAATGATTAATTTGGGCGCTACTCTCAAGGACCGGGTAAGCAGTAGCTTGGCCTTGGAGGCTATGCAGTTTTAGCCCTGGGCTTTGAAGAGAGCTCACTGGGGAATTCAAAAATTTAAGGCTTGGCTGGAGAGCAGAAAATATTTTGAAAGAGGGCTTTGGCGAATAATTTCTGTGCTGTTGCCCTTTCAACCTGGGTTTTTAACATATTAAAATATTGTTAAGGATTTGGGCGTCTTATCTTTATTGCTGGTATTTAAATCCTCTGGTCCTGGGAGCAAATATTTTTTTGTAAAATAAACATCAAGCTTGTATTTAGGGATCTAAATTTCCATGCACCTTCTTTTAACCCAGGAAATTCCAAGGTCCTCTCGGCAGTTAAAATCTTTTATTTGAGTGTGTGTGTGTTTGTGTTATGGATATGAAGGTGCAAAGTTGATGTTTTAAGCATCATGTGTCAAGACACTTTACTCCCGAGAGCCTCAAGTGGACTCATTTTTTCTCATGCAGAATTAGTGCAAGGATTAAGGCACTTGTTTTACTTTTGCTGCTGAAACATGCAAAAAAAGCAAAGTTGAACGTTTTCAATCCGCTTTTATTGTTCCTTGTCCACTGAGGTCCTAGCAGTGGTGGGTTTCAAATTTTTTTGATACCGGTTCTGTGGGTGTGGCGTGGTACGGCTTGGTGGGCGTGGCAGGGGAAGGATACTGTAAAATCTCCATTTCCTCCCGATCAGCTGGGATTTGGGAGGCAGAGAATAGTTGGGGGCGGGGCCAGTCAGAGGTGGTATTTATCAGTTCTCCGAACTACTCAAAATTTCTGAAACCCACCTCTGGGTCCTAGGTAGGGCATAGGGCATGCATAAAAGGGTACATGCTCAGGTTTGGTAAAAACTAATTTACCGTTCTTTGTGATTTTGGTGAAATCACGCGAGTGATCTCTGCAGGCTGTAATTTCAGATTACAGTAGGATTTCCCTGCCTATCTGCACCCCAGAGTGCTGCTTGAATTCTGAAGGGAGTAGATCTTGTGGTTTTGCTCCGTCCTCTTCCTGGCAGCTGAGCACAAAAGTCCTTCCCTTGCCATTATCTTTCCACTTTCCCACCCCTCCCTTACTTGCTTCTTTCATCTATCCTGTTCCTGCCTGTCCCCATCACTCTTGTCAGCAGACTGACTTCCTCGTTCTTCTATATAAACACCCTCCTACAGGGATGGTTTCACTTCTTCCTGTAGGCAGATATGCTGTCCCCAAATGTACTGGAGGGTTAGTTCCTTGTGCAGTTTGTTCCTGTGTTACTGAGAGAACAGAAGCAGCTTCTCAGCTGGTTTGGCCCAGGATCAGGCCTCAACTTGATGCTTGGTCTTTCTTTATTATTTATTGGCCAAGTGTGACTGGACACACAAGGAATTTGTCTCCAGTGCATAAGCTCTCAGTGTACATACAAACAAAGTGATAAATCATAAAGCAGAGGTCTTCAAACTTGGCAACTTTAAGACTTGTGGACTTCTGGCTGGAGAATTCTGGGAGTTGAAGTCCACAAGTCTTAAAAGTTGCCAAGTTTGGGGACCCCTATCATAAAGCATAAGCTATAACCCATAAGTCATAGTTATAAGATACCAATAGGACAGGGGTGAAATCCTCCCGGTTCGGCCGGGCCAGTCCTTCAGCGTATAGCCGATGGAACTGGCGGCGGTCGTGGCGCGGAGCTTCTCCTGCCCGCTTTCCCGGCCTGGCTGAACACAATCACCGCTTTCCCGGCCCGGCTGACCACAATCATTCGGGTTATTTTTCCCTCTGTGCATGCGCGCGCAGCCGGGCGCGTTCAGCCGGGCCGGGAAAGCGGGCAGGAGAAGCTCCGCGCCGCGACCGCCACCAGTTCCATCGGCTATACGCCGAAGGACGGGCCAGGGCGAACCGGGAGGATTTCATCCCTGCAATAGGAGTAGGTAATAGGAAAGGTGAGAAGGATTATAGTAATACAGTCCTACTACAGTAGGTGGTTTGACATCGCACGGCATAAGACAGTGTTTAAGATAGGTGTTTAGCAAAGTGATGGCATTGGGGGGGGAATTATCTTTGTGTCTAGTTGTTTTGACATGCAATGCCCAATAGTGGCGTTCCAAGGGGAAGAGTTGAAACAGTTTATGTCCAGGATGTAAGGGGTCTGTAGATATTTCCTCAGAACTTCTTTCTGACCTGCGCAGTATACAGGTCCTCATTGGAAGGCAGGCTGGTTGCAATTGTTTTTCCTGCAGACCTAACTATCTGTTGAAATCTGTGCTTGTTCTGTTTAGTTGCTTGTACCAAACCAGAGAGTTATAGAAGTACAAATAACAGACTCAATAATTCCTCTGTAGAACTGTATCAACAGCTCCTGGGGCAGTCTGAACTTTCTGGGTTGATGCAGAAAGAACATTCTTTGTTTTTAATGACGGTTTTAATGATAGGTGGGGGTTATAGAACCCAGAAACTTGAAGGTCTCTACCCTTGATACTTGCATTGTCTAATATTATAAGAGGTGATAAAATAGGAGGGCTCCTCCTAAAATCCACTATCATCTCTACAGTTTGAAGTGTGTTCAGCTCCGGATTGTTCCGGCTCCACCACAGGGCCAGTTGTTCAACCTCCCACCTGCATCACCATCTTGAATGACACCAAATGACTGTTGTATCATCTGCGAACTTCAGTACTTTAACAGAGGGATCCTTCGAGATGCCGCCTACCACCCCAACCAAACACCATGACCCTAGTAAAGTAGAAAATTGGGGAAGATTTGAAGGCATGCTCTTTTCTGTTGCATGAACTTTCTCTCTAGCTCTAGTTTTTGATGTTGAAAAGCACTCCGGCTTGCATTCTGACCACCTCAGCAAGCGCGAAATATTTGAAGGGCTAGCTTTGCTTGGGATTCTGCTCCACCAGCCTCACTCTTTCTTTCTGTCTATCTTGAATGCCTTCTCAAACAAGGGGGTTTATAGCCTCTCTGATGCCATGAAACATGTTGCAATTTAATGGGAGTTTTAGTAGTTGCTGATATGAATGTAGGTAGCTTAAAATAATGTCATGCAGTGATTATTGCCTGTTATATGTATATGCAGGGAGAAACATCCCTATCTAATATAATGGTTTATTCCTGAGCACGTGATTGATATGTTCTTGTACGCATGTGCACATTCCTTTCTCCGTTCATTCCTTTTGTTCCTAGCTTCTATCGAAGCAAGACCTATTTTCATATCAGAAATGTAGACTAATGAGGATTTATTGTTTTGTACCGAAATAAATATTTTTACTTAGACTTTTAAACTGCGGTTTCTTTTTCTAATGTCTGATGTCCGGGAAAAGATCTATTTCTCCTTTGTGAGATAAATTTCGCCTCCGTCAAATAACCCCTTTAAACCCGCTAAAATATATTTTAAAATCGCCCCCACCATCTTACTTTATAGCTTCCAGGCAGGGCTGATAATGCAGTGAAGTCTACAGACCAAAAAGAGTGCATTTGGACATGGAAAGCATGTTTTTGTCATCAGGTTGTGTAGCCACCTGTGTGCAAGGCAGCCAGGTTTCTGCCTTCCGTTCTACTTTATTCATACAATGGATGGAAATTGTCCTTATTTTTCCCAAGGAATGGGAGCCTCAGCATTACCTTATCTTGTCCCGCTCTTCCTTTCCTCAAAATGCTTTCACCCCCCCCCCCCCCTATCTTGGCTTTGATAACTCCAGCAAGCTTGAGTTGGAGAGAAAAGCCGTCCAAACACTGAGACGAAAGCATGTCGAGAATTAAAACAAGTGGTGGAAAAGAAAAGACCAATTTGGTCTTCACGGCTGCGCTTTCTCAATTGTGGTGCCACCGTTGTGGGATTTATCACTGGAAGTTGCAATATTAAAATGTAATATAACTCAGTTGGGAAACCAAATGTTGATAACATTTAACTTGCTGTTAAGATATATGCCAGGAAGTGTAGCCCTTTACTAGTTCACTTCAAAACCTTCTTCCCTCTATTGCAATGTTTCCCAACCTTGGCAACCTGAAGATGTCTGGACTTCAACTCCCAGAATTCCCCAGCCAGCGAATGCTGGCTGGGGAATTCTGGAAGTTGAAGTCCAGACATCTTCAAGTTGCCAAGGTTGGGAAACACTGCTCTATTGCATTGTTGGTTTCGGTTTCGGTTTTAGCCCTTAACAAAGGGAAAAAAGAAAAATATTATAAGGACTCTTTGTATATAACATATAGGGCATTCAGTAAAATATGACCATTTTCATTATAATCTATGCATGATCTGTGCCTGTAAGCAGCTAACATAAGGTCTTCAGTCCAGTGAAGAACAAGAGCCATAAATTTATACTTCCGTTGTTGAAGGATGTACAAAATCCATTTTTTGTTACACAGCCATCCACTTCCATGTTATAAGGATATACAGGAAGCCCTTAAATTACAATCACAATTGAACTCAAAATTTTGGTTGTTAAAGTGAGACATTTATTAAGTGAGTTTTGTCTCATTTTTATGACTTTTCTTGCCATTATTTTTAAAGTGAATCACTGCAGTTATTAAGTTAGTACCCTGTTTCCTCCAAAATAAGACATCCCCAATTGAAAAGCCAATTGGGCTTTTGAGTGCATGGCAATAAGGCCAAGCGCTTATTTCAGGGTTCAAAAAATATAAGACAGGGTCTTATTTTCGGGGAAACACGGGTAAGATGTTTGTTAAGCAAATCTGGCTTCCGCATTGACTTTGCTTGTCAGAAGGTTGCAAAGGGTGATCACATGACCTCAGGACACTGCAACCGTCGTAAATATGAGTCAATTGCCAAGGGTCTGAATTTTGATTATGTGATCATGGGGACGCTGCAACACTCGTGTGTAAGTCACTTTTTCCAGTGTCGTTGTAACTTCAAACGGTCACTAAATGAACGGTTGAAAGTCGAGGACTACCTGTATCTCAAAAGACTACAGACATCTAACATGTTATTCCTTGTTCTTGTTTCTTAAATGCATGCATATAATTATTTCTTTCTATAACATAGGGATTTCTGGGCATTTCAAAAATATGTTTTATGAAGCATTCTCATGACACCCTGAGCCCTTGATACAAACACAATAAGATCCAGTATTCTTTTTTTTAAAAAATATTTATTGAATTTTCCTTTAAAAACATAACAATTAAATACACACAACAACAAAAATAAACACAACAGACAAAAAATACAAAAACTGTAGAAAACACTGCAGTAAGCAAATATCATACGCAATCAACTACAAACATAATACAAACTATAACAGTGAAATCATGCTAAAAAAACATTATTTTTTATTTACATTATTTTTCATTTACAGTGAAAACAGTAAATTTTTAATATGTTTACTTGAACAAACCCTAGTTTTAGACTTACTGGAATTTTTTTTAACAATGCAGTTTCTCATTGTTTGGTTGTAAGCTGTACGTTTCAGGGATTGAGGAACTTCCTTTCTTTCCTTCAAAAACTGCTTTCCTCTCTTTGGGATATTATAAAAATGGTGTTGGACTGGGGACGGGGGGTGGGGATTTGCAAATGCTGTTTTATCTGTTTATGAATGAAACTTCTCTTTTGTTGTTGTTACCAGAAGCAGCTTTTATGATGTTCCACTGTGGGACTAGATTATGAGTGCCAACAAGAATACCCGCTACAATCGTTTCTCCAACAGTAACACTCCAACAGTAACACTCCCAGAAAACACAAACGGGGTAAGACCGTGTGGTTTGACGGCCATCTCACCTGGCATCCCGGAGTTCTCACCAACTGCCCTCCTTGCCGTTCTTGTTTTCAACCCATGTAGGATGGAAAGTAACACGTTATCTCTGTCTCTGTTGCAGACAAGAATGGAAACTACTTTTGGACCTACGTACTCTGCTGTGACCACCATCACCAAAGGTTGGAACTGAATAATACTTGCTCTGTCTAATCTGGGTAAAATGATACGGCAGTTTACAGAATAAATAAATCTTGGCTTCTTGGCCGCCTCTGAAAATCCAATAATTCGTTTGTCAGGTGAAAGTTCCAGTCTGAGTTTCATAAAGTTCAGAGTTGAATTTCATAAAAGCTAGGTTCCCACTTCGTCATCGCCCAACATCTGTAGGAACCAAAAATAGATTGCATGCTACTAATAGCAAATAAGAGTTCCCCTCTAATCTGCCTACATGTAGAGTACTGAATAGTCATTGGGATCATATTTAAGGACATCAATAATTACTAGTAGGTCCATAGAATAGCAAACATGATTGGTCCAGTTGAAAACTGTAGTTGATTTTTGGTATTAGGATGAGGGGGAAATAGGATTGTGATTGACAAGTACCCTACCTAAAAGCGTGGCAGTCAAAAGATGTTGCCAGATTGCTTTCTGATGCTCCGGGTGACAGAACTAGAAACAATAGGTGGAATTGTATGAGAAACAAATTTGGGTTAAGCAGCAAAAGAAACTTCTTTTTTTCATATTACACATTTTTATTAGTTTATCAAAATATAAAATACAAAGAATTTTTTAAAAATAATAGAAAATTAGAAGGAAAAAAGAGAAAATATGGTGTAAAGAGGGAAAGGAAAGAAAAAGGCACCGACTTCCAACTCTCTTTAGCACAGTAGAAAATAATAACATCATAACCTCAACTTTTTACTTTTACCACAACAGTATATGCTAGCCATTCCTATAGCCACAAGACTATCTAATCAGCAAAAACAAAATCAGAGTTTCATATTTTTTTCATTGCAAGCACAAAATCCGGAAGCAATTTCCAAATAGAAACAAAATTAAATATATCCTCTTCTTTGGATAAGAGAGTCAATTTGACCCTCTCTGCTTCTCCTTGCTGTGGGGAACAGTATATGCTTCTGTTTACTCATTAATCTTTACAAACTGTCATAATTTATATTAAAATAATTCCCTATATTATCTCTTATGAGATGTTTTTTTGTTGTTCAGTGTTTTCTGACCATGGAGAAATAAACTTTTGTTTTTGCTAAACCTTATGTTGTGATTTTTCACAGATTTTTCACACTTGTGCACAGACACTGCTTTTTGTTGGCATAGGAATTGGTTTTCACGAGATCAATTTAAAATATAGGCCTACAGTAGATCAGTGGTGGCCAACCTTAAGCATACCATGTGCCAATTTTTTCACAGACGAGTTCAGATGCGCCATACAACTCAAGCACGTTTTTTACCTTCTTACTTTCACATTTGGGGTTGTAAAATAGGGATAGGGGTAGGATCTGCTTTGCTTAAGGGAGGAAAATGAATAATTCAATCACGTAATTCAATTAATTAATTTACGCCATTTCAAAGGACACACGTTTATTGGAGCACCAATCTACAATAGTTAGAAATAATCTCTTGGACGAGAAGGTGATCGCTGTCGTGGACCCCACTGGTGGTGAAAATGGGTTTATAAATGCGAGCATGCAGTCGTCTTCTTTAGTAAAATCATGAAAACGACTTTCAAATGACTCTTGCAATATCTTGATTGCATTGTCTGTGTTGACTCTGGTCTTACAGTTTTATCTGTCATAGTGGATCTGTGCGTTTTTTCGCTGAGCAGAGTGGAGCTCCACCTCTGTTCCAAGGTTGTTTGCCTTGTTCCTTGAACGTAGGACCCTGTTCTACCCAGTCTTGGTGCACTTCCAGCACACTTACTGGAGAGCCAGCAGCTCAACCTCGATGTAATAGGCTCACATGCATCGGAACCCCCCCCCTTTTTTTTCCTTCCCGAAACGGGGGCGCTGGTTTGTTTCGTTTCAGTCTGTTACCGCAGGTCACAGGCGTCCTCCTTCACGGTGGGTCGCTGTGCTCTTCGCGACATGCAATGTGCCACTTGTAATCACCCAATGCGCCACGTTTGGCACATGCGCCACAGTTTGGCCACCCCTGTCCTAGATCAATACATGGAGGATAGAATTATTGATGGAAAAATGTCTTCATTTTAAAGCTGGGGTTTTTTTTTTAATCGTTCTGTTCCATCCTCAGCAAATTTGGAGAAGTGTGGAGTTTTATTTATTTCTTTTTCTTTTTCCGGGATATGTTTTTCAAAGCGGCTCAGTGATTTAAGGCAGGGGTCTCCAACCTTGGCAACTTCAAGCCTTGGCAGACGTCAACTCCCAGAATTCCCCAGCAAGCAAAGCAAAGCTGGCTGGGAAATTCTGGGAGTTGAAGTCCGCCAAGGCTTAAAGTTGCCAGGGTTGGAGACCCCTGATTTAAGGGAACCTGTTATGTTGCAGAATGTCTCACCTCTTTCTCCTGATTCTCCTTTTAGCAGATGGAAGTAGTTCATACAAACAACATCGCCCGACACCCTCCTCCTCAAGTACACTCCCCTTTGCCTCCCGGGACGAGGATGACAGCATGGTAGGTGCTTTGAGGAGACGAGAGATGGCAAGGTTGGGAGTGGCAGTTTCTCTGACTCAGTTGCCAGGTCACAAATCCAGACTGCTTTTCCCACCCCACCCCAATCTGTTGAGATTTCCCCTTTCACAG
Source organism: Diadophis punctatus similis (assembly GCA_023053685.1). Lineage (NCBI taxonomy): Eukaryota > Metazoa > Chordata > Lepidosauria > Squamata > Dipsadidae > Diadophis > Diadophis punctatus. The sequence goes on from JALIGW010000018.1 coordinate 3,651,724, forward strand.
AATCTGTGCAGTTCAATGTAGGAATAAATCAATGTGAAAGTTCTTTTAAAAGTTCTCAATTTCTCCCAATTATTAACGCTGCCTGTTGGCTTCAACTGAAATTGTTTCACGGTGGATTGCAGGCCAAGGCCTCAAAATGCAAGTTTGTTTTCTGGTCTTTACATCCATCTTGTTATTTCCCAATCCTCCATTAGCCTGTAAGGTTTTAATCCTAGCCAAAATGACAATTCCTTCTTCCCTGATAGAAGCTGAAAGCAAACCATTTCACTCAGTGAATACAGGTAGTCCTCGACTTATTACCACAATTGACCCCAGAATTTCTGTTGTTTGTTAAAGTGAGCTTTGCTCTGTTTTATGATCTTTCTTGCTACAGTTGTTTAAGTGAATCAGTGCAGTTGCTAAATCAGTAACACGGTTGTTAACTGAATCTGTCCTCCCCATTGACTTTACTTGTCAGAAGGTCGTAAAAGGTGATCACATGACCCCGGGACACTGCAACCGTCATAAATGTGAGTCAGTTGCCAAGCATCTGAATTTTGATCACATGACCATGGGGATGCTGCAAGTGTGAAAACAGTCAAAAGTCACTTTTTTCAATGCTGTTGTAACTTTGAAAGGTCACTAAATGAACTGTTGTAAGTCGAGGACTACCTGTGCTGTCATTGTATTTTGAGCTTTTTCACCAGTTTCAGCTAGTCGTTTTCAGAAATTTCACGTTCAGAAGCACAATACAATATTGGTGAAAAATTATAAAATGTTTGGTGTGGTTGGTGTTTTTGGGAAGCTGAATAATAGCAATCACTCTGAATTAATGAGGGTTAAAGTACATGTTGAGTTTGAGCTAATTGAAAACACAATGGCTTATTTAATATGGCTTCACTCTATAAATCTTAATTTGGGGCCTAAATATATTCCATTATACTATCCTTGGAGATGTTGTTGAAGAATAAATTGTTCAAAATGAAAATGAATTTATGAATAATATAGCACTTAGCAATAGCACTTTACTTATATACCGCTTCATAGTGCTTTACAGCCCTCTCTAAGCGGTTTACAGAGTTCAGCATATTGCCCCCAACAATCTGGGTCCTCATTTTACCGACCTCAGAAGGATGGAAGGCTGAGTCAACCTTGAGCCTAGTGAGATTTGAACAGCTGAACTGCTAAACTAGCAATCAGCTGAAGGTCGCAATGCTGCTTTTAACCACTGCGCTATCTCAGCTCCTGCTACAGAATAAAGAAAGAAAGCTCCACAGTGCCTTCCATCTGCCCTCTCTTTAGTAAGTGCTGCTGTTTGCCTTTAAAGGATAGGATAGCATAGGAGGATAGGATAGGATAGGATAGGATAGGATAGGATAGGATAGGATAGGATAGGATAGGATAGGATAGGATAGGATAGGATAGGATAGGATAGGATAGGATATTCTTTATTGGCCAAGTGTCATTGAACACACAAGGAATTTGTCTCTGGTGCGGAAGCTGTTAGTATACATGCAAAACAACCAAGGGATATAATTATATCAATAGGAGAAGGTAATAGGAAAGATGAGAAGGATAACCCTAATACAGTCCTGTTAAATGGATAAATATTCTTAGACATAAAACAGTACTATGGTATTTAGGTGTTCAACAGAGTAGTGTCACGGGGGAATAAAGTGTCTGTGTGCAATTGTTTTGGCATGCAATGTCCTATGCGCAGTGCCGAAAATTCAAAAAAAAATCCCCCCTCCCAAAAAGCCAAAAACAAGATGGTGGCGCATGCGCATTGCTGGAAACTCGGCTTCTGTGCATGCTCAGAATAAGAAAAAAATCAGCAAAAATATTCAAAAACAATTTCCAAAAAAAAGAAGGTCGGCGTCCACGGACCGGCACTAACAGAACCGGCTCAGTGACGTCACCAGCGGTTTGCTACCGGTTCTATAGAACCGGTGCAAACTGGGGGGAACCCACCTCTGGTTCCGACTAATGCAGGGGTCTCCAACCTTGGCAACTTTAAGACTTGTGGATTTTAACTCCCAGAATTCCTCAGCCAGCCAGCCGGCTGAGGAATTCTGGGAGTTGAAGTCCACAAATCTTAAAGTTGCCAAGGTTGGAGACTCCTGGACTAATGAACCCAACCAATTCAGCACTCTGAGACTTTCAGTTTCTTCAAAGCACTGCTTTATTGAGTACATCATTTTGGCACGAATGAACTTAGACCCAGCTCTAACTAATTCCCGCGTTTTCAGTGTAGTTTAATGCTAGATATCCCCCTCCCTCGTGTCCCAGGTCACCTTGTCCAATTAGGTGCTCTGGCGTCTCCTTGGCAACCAGTTCCAGCCGCGGGCCACCCACCTGTTGGGATGACCTTGGTTCCCACGAGATAGTAGGTTGTTTCGTATAGTCTGCGTTCCATTCCATTCATCTCCGCCCGTCGCCGGATTGTGTGGCAACTTGGGAAACGGAAGATGGCTGCGGCAGGCTCGATCCGTTTCAAAGGTGACCCCTTGCAGATCTCCAGCACAGGAATCCGGGGATCTCCGCCTCTTGCGCTAAATCACAACCAATTACAGTCTCCCAGCACCGCCTCCTGGCACAGGCAAATAGAAAAGGCCGGAAGGATCGCAGGATCGTGGTTTGAGAGGCTCCCCCTGCCTTGAAGATCCCAAAGGGGTTTCAGGCATTCATCAAGATAACGAAAGCAGCCTCAGTATAGGTAGTCCCCAACTTATAGCAGTTCGTTTATTGACTGAAGTTACAACGGCACTGGAAAAAGTCGCTTATGACCGCTTTTCATACCTACGGCCATTGCGGCATCCCCATGATCATGTGATCCAAATTTGGAAACTCAGCAACTGGCTCATTTTTATGACGGTTGCAGTGTCCCAAGGTCACATGATCCTTTTTTTCGGCCTTCTGACAAAGCAAAGTCAATAGGGGAAGCAGATTCACTGAACAACCGTGTTACAAACTTAGCAACTGCCGTGATTCGCTTAACAAATCCGGCAGAAAAGGTGGTAAAACGAGGCAAATTCACTTAAGAAATGTCTCGCTTAGCAACAGAAATTTTGGGCTCAAACGTGGTCGTAAGTTGAGAACTACCTGTCTTGGCTCCCATTCACAATTCTTGCAAGCCAATGAAACTTTTTAAAGTTTTAACTTTTTAAGTTTCAATGGCTTGGCGGAATTGGTACCAACCAGATGGCTTTTGTGACTTTTTGAGAGTGGCCTCTAATGACCCGGCCCTCAAGTCAAGAGGAGACGTCTGAGCAGATTTCCTGGAACTGCCGTTTGCAGTGCGTGGGATGCAAATGCATCTCATCTATGAGGAAGCATTCCTTAGCTGTCAGGCTGGCCCTATCCTGCCTGGTTTAATCATTGCAAGAACAGCAAATCCAGAATCCATTTTGTTAAACAATAAAACGAAACGCGTATTCGAAAGCAGGGGAAGCCCGGCACCTGTTACCGTTTGGCCTGGAATGTTACCAGGGTGAGACCCAGGAGAGCCTCTCTTGAGTTCCCTGCTATGAGCCCCTTTCTCACCCTCAGCAAAGAGCCAGCATGTCCTGAACTTCCCTTTCCCCCTCTTCCTCTGAGGAAGGACATCATGGGTGCCATGAAGAAGCCCGTACATGGACAACTGGCGTGTCTCTTCTGTTTAAAGGTGATGGCTGCCAGATCCCCCCCTTTTAAACTTGGCTTTTTGTGGCTCCTTCTCTACGGCGCGACTTTTATCGCTGCTCTTCTTATCCCGGGTCAGTCCCGCGTTTGTGCAGATGCTGTGGGTCTCCCTTGGCCTTCCTTCCCTGGATGAGAACCTGAGAAGTGGCCGTTCTGCTAGCAGCTCCCTTGCTGAGCCAGTCCCAGAGAGCCTGCAGCCAGGACAAGCCGGGTGATTGGCGGGCATGGTGCCCAGCTGGCTCTTCCACCCCCCCAAACAGGAAGCCGCAGAGCAGAACCCTGACTGAATTGAATAGGAGGAAGTCTCCAGCCATCTACGCAAAGCAAATTGGCAGAAGTGTGTGTGTGTGTGTGTGTGTCTCTGTGTGTGTGTGAAAGAGAGAGGCAGAGGCAGCCTAACCGCAAGTGCTCTTAGGAACAGCAGAGGCCATGGGAGTGAACCGTGGTAGGTTTTTGGTGAAGGATCATAGCCGAGAACCAGCATTTCTGCTCAGGAGCCTGGTTGAGCATCGGGAAGTTCCATGTTGGGAAGGTGAGCTTTTCATGTATCCGCCTCAGAGGCAAAAATCGGCCTGGGGAGCTTTTGCAACCACTTGTCTGAGATTTGTCAAGCTTTTACTGATGGTTTAACGGTTAAGTGAGGTGCTGGTATTGCCCAAGAAGTGAAAGGATTTCCAAGGGCTAAACTTTGCAGACCTCTGTCAAATGCAAAAGTAACTTCTTTGCAGGCCATGTAAATGTGCTTTGTGTGCCACTGAGGCCTCCCTCCGTTTAACCTTCAGTTTATTTCTTGTTTTGAAAAAACGCAGAGAGGTTTGCAAAAGGAATTTGGTGGTCACACTGCCACTTAGAACAGAAGCTGACAGAAATATGTTGAATTTTGTTCAGAAAGGCTGTCATTAGGAAAGGCCTCCTGGAATCCCCCATAATGCTGGTTCTGAACACACATGTAAGTTGTTGGTTGTGGCTGTTGTGCTGTTTTATCTTAAATAAGCGACCGATTCATCTCTCTCTCTCTCTCTCTCTCTCTCTCTCTCTCTCTCTCTCTCTCTCTCTCTCTCTCTCTCTCTCTCTCTCTCTCTCTCCAGCTGCCAATCACCCGTCGGTCTGACTCTGCCATCTCCATTCGCTCGTTGCACTCGGAGTCCAACATGTCCCTGCGCTCAACGTTCTCTCTCCATGAGGAAGAGGAGGAGCCAGTAGGTATTTGGGGGTCAGGGGGGCAGAGTTTCCCATAATACATGATGTGGAACAAGTCTATACTTTTTTTTTTCCTATTAACTACCAAAGTAGAAAGCTCTTTGTATTGCAGGAATTTCATTTTTCTTTTCACAAAGGAACCTTTGGTGACAATTGTTAAAACAATAAGCCTTCTGCCTCCTTCCCCCCCAAGCAACAGAATGAAAACTTCCTAATAAATTATTGCTATGTTTAAAAGAAAAGCCCAGAGGAGCCTAAACCCAAGAGAGATGCGGCTCCCTGATACGGCAGCTGATGAGTCTCCTGTCCAAGGTGTCCTTGGTCCGTATTAAGCCCATGGTTTTAGCTGCCCCCTGAAGCAGGGGTCCCCAAACCTGGCAACTTTAAGACTTGTGGACTTCAACTCCCAGGATTCTCCAGCCGGAGAATTCTGGGAGTTGAAGTCCACAAGTCTTAAAGTTGCCAAGTTTGGGGACCTCTGCCCTGAAGCATGCAGTGCTGCAGCCAAAAAGGGCTCTGAGGAAGGAAATCTCTGGGTCTGGAGTTGCAGCCCAATTGGCCTTGCTTTTCACGGTCCTTGTTCGGCTTATGGGGGTCTGGACTGTAGCTTCAGTTATCCCTTGCTGTTGCTGTAATTGTAGATGAAATTAAAAGAGCCACAAGCGTGCCCATCCCTGGTGTAAAGGAAGTGGCTGTTCTTTTCTGCCACAATTCTTTTAACCATAAATCAATGCTTTGCCACAACTCACAACCACTGCATAAAACCTACTCTGTGCCTGTTTAGCGTTTACTGCCCATGGCAGCAACTATTCTGCCTCAATCATGATGCATCATGCATGGAGTTCAGTTCTGGGTATTGTAACGCTGGGCCTTTGGAAGGTTGCAAAAACTCTTTTCTCTAAAGAAACAGCTGTACATTGTTTAATATATATATATATATATATATATATATATATATATATATATATATATATATATATATATATATATATATATATATATATATATATATATATATATATATATATAATGTTCCAAAGCTCCCCCCAAAATTTGGCATAGGTGATGTAGGGGTGGGTTCCAACTTACCTCACCGCTGGTTCGCTTCCTCCCGCACTGCGTGGCTGCGCACGCAATGCATGCACATTGCACGCCGTACGGGCACTTTGCATGGGCACGCGCATGCACAGTGCCAAAAACTCGGCTACTGCGCATGCGCAGAAGCAAAAACCGGCAAAAAATAGCAAAAAAAAGTGGAAAACAAGATGGTGGCTTCTGTGCATGCGCAGAAGCAAAAACTGGCAAAAAATCCCGCCCCCCCAAAAAAAGATGGCAGTGTCCATGGAACGGCACCGACAGAACTGGCTCCGTGACTTCACCACCACTTTACCTCTGACGTGTGATCAACGTGTGTGTGACCTACATTATATCACATTTTCCTTCCCCAGTTAACTCTTGGCTCTTCCAAAAAGTAAAAGTGTCCTCTTTCCTGCCCTCAAAAAATGATATGACTTATGACCACAACTGAGCCCAAAGTTTCCATTGCTAAATGAAACATTTGTTAAGTGAGTTTTGCCTCATTTTACAACTTTCCTTGCCATAGGTGTTAAGTGAATCACCGCAGTTGTTAAGTTAGTAAGACTGTTGTTCAATGAATCTGGCTTCCCCATTGACATTGCTTGCCAGAAGGTCACAACGGGATCAAGTGACCCCGGGAATACTGCAACCGTGGTAAGTATGAGTCAGCTGCCAAGTGTTTGAATTATGATCACATGACCCTGGGGATGCTGCAATGATCAAAAGCGTGAAAAGGAGTCATGAGAAGCATTTTTCAGTGCCGTTGTAACTTGGAACGGTCACTAAATGAACTGTTGTAAGTCAAGGACTACCCATATTTCCCCTGTGCCGATTGATGACTTTGGGGGCGAGTAGGGGGTTATCCTGAGCATGCAGCCCTGTCGTTTAGTAGTTTAAAATCAGGGCTCTCCAAACTTGGCAACTTTAAGATGACTTTAAGATGACTTTAAGATAACTTTAACATGAACTTCAACTCCCAGAATTCCCCCAGGCAGCTATGAAGTTGAACTCCACGTGTCTGAAAGTTGCCAACTTTGGAGAGCCCAGGCGGGGGCAGCTGCTTTGGATCCTGTAGACAGAGAATCCCCTCCTCGCCCCCTTGCAAAGAGGATCCTTAATCCTGCCAGGAGTTTTAAAACAGGGGTCTCCAAACTTGGAAGCTTTAAGACTTGTGGACTTCAACTCCCAGAATTCCCCAGCCAGCGTGTGCTGGCTAGGAAATTCTGGGAGTTGAAGTCCACAAGTCTTAAAGTTTCCAAGTTTGGAGACCCCTGTTTTAAATGAATAAATTCAATTCTCTCCTTTCCTCCTCCCTGATTGTGAAAGAAGTTTATTTTATTTTATTTATTTGCGATTCTTATAGGCCGCCCTACTCACTGAAGACTCAGGGCGGCGTACAACATATATAAGAACAGCTAAATAGTATCAAAAAAATACAATAAAAACAACAATAATAAAATAGTAATTAAAAGTGATAAAACAACACAAGCAACAGTCACAATCACCCCGCCTGCAGGAAGAGCCATGTCTTAATGGCTTTCCGGAAGGCCAGCAAGGTGGGAATGATTCGGATCTCTGGGGGGAGTTGGTTCCAGAGAACCGGAGCCCCCACAGAGAAGGCTCTCCCCCTAGGGCCCGCAGTTATCTGGATTTTTGCGAATGAAAGGTTTCGCTTGGGCCCCAGAGAGTTCTGCTTATATCCTTGCCCGGCCCCCTCTTTAGAGATATTTAGCTGGGGGCCTGATGGGGGAAGTGAACTCATGTTGGCCTGAATGTCAGGTGCTTTTGCCCCCTAAGAAAACGGAGCCCTAGTTTGCACAGCTGTGCTCAAATTGAAAAGGTATACCCTGTTTCCCCCAAAATAAGACCTCCCCTGATAATAAGCCCAATCGGGCTTCTGAGTGCATAGCAATAAGGCCAAGTGCTTATTGCAGGGTTCAAAAAAATATAAGACAGGGTCTTATTTTTCGGGAAACACGGTAAGTGTTTTCTCTCGTGAACACCTAGAGCAGGGGTTGGCAACCTTAAACACTCAAAGAGCCACAAAAGTCCTAACCAGAAGCTCCCCGTTCAATTCTGGAGCCGACCGGAAGTCCAGTTCCCCCACCATAGAGTCTCCTCCTTGCTCGACATCTTTTCCTTTTACCGACTGGCAACAGAGAGCCGCAGCAGAGGGATGAAAGAGCCACATGCGGCTCCAGAGCCATGGGTTGCTGACCCCTGACCTAGAGATCGACACATGCTCTTCTCCTCCTCCTCTCCAGTGTGAGCTCTCCAGCCATTCACAACCTGGAGCTTCATTCTCTGCCATTATACAGGTGGGCCTCGGCTTACACCAGTTCACTTAGTGACCATTCAAAGTCTCCACGGCACTGAAAAAGTGACTTACGACTGTTTTTCACACTGATATGACCGTTTCAGCATCCTTATGATGACATGATCAAAATTCAGATGCTTGGCAACTGACTCGCATTTATGACGGTTGCAGTGTCCCGGTGCCATGTGATCCCCTTTTGCGACCTTCTGACAAGCCAAGTCAAGGGGGAAGCCAGATTCACTTAACAACCGTGTGACTAACTTAACTGCAGTGATTCGCTTAACATCTGCGGCAAGTAAAGTCGTGAAATGGGGCAAAGCTCACTTACCGAATTTTTCGGAGTATAAGACGCACCTTTTTCCTCCCTAAAAGTGGCTGAAAATTTGGGTGCGTCTTATACTTCGAATGTAGCTTTTTCGAAGCTTTTTTCCTAGCCCTAACCAGGTGCTAACGATCTTCCCAGCTCTTACTGGCTTGCAGGCTCTTTCATTGTTACTCTCTCCGAAGAATGTTTTTCCAGCCCTAAGTCTTTGCAGGGTTTTTTTCATTGCTCTACTTGCTCAATAAATGTTTTTCTAGCCCTAACCAGGTGCTAATGATCTTCCCAGCTCTTACTGGCTTGCAGGCTCTTTCATTGTTACTCTCTCAGAAGAAGGTTTTTTTAAGTCCTAACCAGGGGATAAAATAATGTGCTGAAGCTGACCAGACTAAGGACGCTAGCCAGATGAATACCTGGTAGGCAGATTTCCCCCCCCTATTTTCCTCCCCAAAAACTAAGGTGCGTCTTATACTCTGGTGCGTCTTATACTCTGAAAAATACGGTAATAACTGTTGCGCTTAGCAGCAGAAATTTTGGGCTCAGTTGTGGTTGTAAGCCCAAGGACTACCTGTAAATTTTGTCTCCCAAACTCCCCGGCCTGGCAGAGCATTGCTGGGTTTGAGCAAAGGGAGGCGCTCTTTCATTCTCACATGCGTGTGTTCTGGTTGGTTGCAGGAGCCTCTGGTGTTTGCTGAGCAGCCTTCGGTGAAACTCTGTTGCCAGTTGTGCTGCAGCGTGTTTAAAGATCCCGTGATCACGACCTGTGGGGTAAGGAGCCGAACCAGGCCTGCAGTTTCAGTCGCATGGAGAAGGAGGCCGGGGGACTGAATTGGAGCATGTTTGGGGATCCACTTGGCCAGGCAGTCCAACTTCCTGCTCAGTGCAATAATCCAAATTAATGCATCTTCCTTTGATCAGCTCTGGAATCTTCCCCGGTAGGGAGGTTAGGCCCGTATAGGCCAAGTGGTGTCAAATTTGATTTCATTGAGGGCCGCATCAGGGTTGTGTTTGACCTCGGGTGGGCGTGGCCAGGGTGGGCGTGGCCAGCTCGACGTCACTCGTGTCGGGCAGGCCTGCAGTGGCCCGAGTTCTCGGCCAGCGAAAACGGGCTCCAATCTCTGTTTTCAGCTGGGACGGCCTCCTTCAACCCTCTGCCAGTGAAAATGGGCTCCTGAGCTCCGTTTTCTCTGGCAGAGGGTTGCAGGAGGCCATCCCAGCCGAAAACGGAGATTGGGAGCCCATTTTCACTGGCAGAGTCACCACGGGTCGGTCCTTCACTGTTTTTAGGGCCAGATCTAAGCATCCTGTGAGTCAGATCCGGCCCGCGGGCCTTGATTTTGACACCCCTGGTGTAGGCTGAAATTCCCTCCCCCCCCCAACACTGCCAGCCTCAAATGTCAGTCCTTCCCTTTCCTTCCACTCGTCCTGATCCTCTGGAGGGGAGAGAGAGAAGCAAGAAAAAACTTAATTGATCTGCCTTTTCTTTGGCTGCCCTTCCCCCCCCCCCCCATGGGATCCTTTGCAGCTGTGCTTTCAATGGAACTCCAACCCACAATATGATGGAGCCTGCCCACCATGCTCGACTCAAAGCTCTGACTCGATTTTATGACCTGTTTTGTGGCAGTCATTAAATCATTGTGCCAGTTAAACAAACACCGCAGTCATTAAGTAAAGCAACGATTCACTATTTGCTAGAGTGAGAATTAATCTCACAGAGGCGATGATTGATCTTTCTCTCGGAGCTCAGACATTTAGAAATGAAACCGAAGTTAAAAGGTCTAATAAAATATTTATTTCGGTACAAAAACAATACATTCTGAATGATTACATTCTTGCTTATTAAATGTGACCGCTCCCGGTCAAAGCCAAGTTAAGAAGAATAATGGAGAATCAGGAATGCACACATGCGCAGAAGATCACATCACGTGTCCTGCTTGTCATGGAATGTACCATAATATTAGGATAGGGGTGCATCACCCTGCATAGACATACAACTGACAATATTCACTACGTGACACTATTGGTGCGGTTTTACAAGTCTCCAGTCCGACCCTCGGCCACTCTGTGGGTCAGCAGTCTCCATACCCCTCTGTCTCACACCGCCTTCTTCAGATCTGCCATGGTCATCCCGGTGTCATCCTTTATAGTGTCCCAGCGGGTGCTAGGGCGGCCCCCTCTCCTTTTTCCGCTGATCACTCCCTGCATGATCGACTTTTTTTTCTTTTTTGCCAGTTTAACATTTTTATTGAGTTAAAAAATATTATAAGATACAAAATACAAAAGTAAATAGGAAAGCAGTGGGGAGGAAGAGGGGGAAGAGAAGGGAGGAAGGATAAGAAAAAAAGAAAAAAGCATTTGACTTACGACTCTCTATTGCAGTAAAATAAAGCATTAAAAATACAGATTAACAGAGTTGGAAGGGACCTTGTAGGTCATCTAGTCCAACCCCCCCTACAAGCAGGAGATCCTATACCATTTCTGACAGATGGCAGTCCAGTCTCTTCTTGAAAGCGTCCAGTGATGAAGCTCCCACAACCTCTGAAAGCAACTTCTGTTCTATGGGTTGATTGCTCTCACTGTCAGAAAATTTCTCCTTATTTCCAGGTTGAATCTCTCCTTGTTCAGTTTCCATCCATTATTCCTTGTCTGGCCTTCAGGTGCCTTGGAAAATAGCTTGACCCCCTCCTCCTCTCTGTGGCAGCCCCTCAAATATTGGAAGATGCTATCCTGTCTCCCCTGGTCCTTCTCTTCACTAGACTAGCCATGCCCAGTTCCTGCAACCGTTCATCGTATGTTTTAGCCTCCAGTCCATTAACATGAAATCACAACTTTTTGTTTTTTCATAATAATATGAACAAGCCATTCCTATAAGGATCTATCAGTCTACTCCGAAAATCAAAGTTTCATTCTTTTCCACTTCAAGCCAGAAGTTCAGAAGCGGTCTGAATGACTTTTCAAATGAGTCAGCTCTCTTGACGTGACCCAAGTATGACAACCTCTGTTTCGCGATTCTGGCTTCAAGGGATATTTTTGGTGAAGTTCTGTCTAGGACAGTGTTTCCCAACCTTGGCAACTTGAAGATGTCTGGACTTCAACTCCCAGAATTCCCCAGCCAGCATTCGCTGGCTGGGGAATTCTGGGAGTTGAAGTCCAGACATCTTCAAGTTGCCAAGGTTGGGAAACACTGGTCTAGGAGTTCTTGGTTATTTTTACAGTTCATGGGATGCATAATAGTTGCCTGCAGCCCCACAGTTCAAAGGCGTCCACCCTTCTAGCTGCCTTGGTATTTATTTATTTATTTACTAGTTGCATTTGTATGCCGCCCACTCCACAGAGACTCTGGGCGGCTCACAACAGTAAAAATTCACATGCAACAACAAATATAAAAAGCATTAAAAACAATAGATATTAAAACATTAAAAAAACATTAAAAACAACAATTTAAAAACCCATACAATAAATCATTCATGGGGCCAAGAATGATCGGTGTTGTATTAAAATCATTGGCCCCAGGCCTGTCGACAAAGCCAGGTTTTAACTGCTTTTCTGAAGGCTGGCAGGGTGGGAATAATGCGGATCTCGGGGGGTAGTGTATTCCAGAGAGCCGGTGCTTCCACAGAGAAGGCCCTCGTTCGTGGGCCCGCCAGCTGACATTGTTTGGCTGACGGGACCACCAGCAGACCAACTCTGTGGGCTCTAATCGGTCTTAGGGAGGTGTGTTGGAGAAGGCGGTCTCGGTTTCAAAGTCCAAAGCTTCGCAGCCATAAACAGCAATTGGGAAAAAATTATTGCGTTAGCTAATCTGCATTGGATTGCGAGACTGATGTCTCTATTCTGCCAGCTGTCATTCATGCCAGACATTGCAGCCCCCAAAGATGGTTTGGAGACGCAGAGCATACAAGCCCTTGTGGTTTCCTAAACAAGGGTTCATGGCACGTGGATAGACCCAACGGAGCCCATCCAGGCAGAACCCCCTTTCTATTGTGCAATTTCCCTCACGGTTTTCCCAGCCAGCTGCTCTTGACATGTTCTGGGGAATGTGGGAATGGAAATTGGGAGCTCGGCCCAGCTTGCTTTCTGCTCAGCTGCAGACTGTTCTGGCCTCTCTGGCAAGAGCGTTTTCCTGAATGGGAAGAGCAGGAAAGGGAAGTGAGCAGCTGGGGAGGAATTGCCCCTCAGTTGTGGGCTGCAGAGAGAGCCCCAGTAGAGGAGAGTAAGGCCGGCTTCGAGCCAAACACTTGTAGCCAATTCAGTTTGGCGGCCCAAAGAAGGTGGCTGTGCTTGGTTTATCCTGGAGAATCTAGGAAGGAAGGTGAAGGTCTGTGTCTCCTTCCCAGAGGTTCTGCTTGCCTGCCTAGGCTTCACTCCTTCCAGCTGTGGCTTATGGTCGCCTGGTGGTTGTGGTCCTTTTAGAGAGTATTCTCGGCTGCCTCAACTGACACAGAAGCACTTCCTTGTCACCAACACAAAGCCCAGGAGGATATTGTGAACCGAAATCTTATCAGTGATGTGATGGGGAAAATGAATGCATTCGAAAGAAAAAGTTCCAAATAGTATCACTTTTTTATTCAAAAAGTTTTATAAGTACAAAGTACAAACATTTTTCATTTTTTCTTCCCCCCTAACCCCTACCCACCCCCTTCCCTTCCCCCCCTCCCCCCCGGACTTCCCAGAGAAAGTACAGGGCATAATATTCAATAAAATAAATTTAAATTAAATTAAAGCAAGTTCTTAATTTCCCCCCTTTTTTAAAAAAAATATTTAACTCCAAATTTTTTTAAAACTATTCAAAACATAATCAGAAGAAGGATAAAAATAATAAAAAATGAAAGAAATCAGAAATCAGAAAGAAAGATTAACATATATATATATATATATATATATATATATATATATATATATATATATATATATATATATATATATATATATATATATACATATGAAAGAGCATTATATTAATACGTCATCATCTCAAACTATACTTTACATATCTAAACCTCCATCTTTTATATAATCTACCTATAAACTAATAATAGTAAAAAAGAAAAAATAAGAAAAAATAAGAAATAAAAATAAAAGGGGAGCAAAAGTAAACCTTTCCTCCCCCTTTCAATCAGCGCAACATTTCTTCCAAACAAAACAAAACTTAAGTAAATATTACGTAAACATTAACTAAACATTAAATGTTTATACCTAACCATAGTTTTTTTAAAAAAATAACCCCTTATACCTCTAAAGCTTTAAACAATCATAAAATCAAACACAATATTGATAAGAATATTACTATATATTAAAGTATCAACTTCGAAATATATAATATATATAATAATAATAATAATAATAATAATCAAAATATATAATATATGTAGTAATAATAATAAAAAAGAGTAAAAACTGACCCCTTATACCTCAAAAACCTTAAACTTAATCCTACAAATAGTATCACTTTTAAGAGCTCAATAGTATCCCTAGCAGCGGTGAAATCTACTTACCTTCCCTACCGGTTCGGAAGCGCACGCTTTTTCACTCTGCGCATGCGCAGAAGGCTTTGCACATGCACAGAGGTTTTTAAAAAAGAAAAGGGTGACGTCCGAACCACCGGCGGCCGCCGCCACTACCGGTATGCCCGAACTGGTAGCATTTCACCCCTGATCCCTAGCCTCTAAGCTGGGTAAATCATTGTGTATTTCTGAAAATAATCACTTCAGCAGGAAACAATGGGTGCTTCAGTAGTGCAGGAGACTTAATCTTGACTCGCGGATGTGCCAACTCTCGGGCTCTCAAGAGTTGAGCAGCTGGCCCAGAAATCCCTCCTGAAGCCTGAGGATCAGTTCTTGGTCTCCTAAACTCTGCTATGGCTTTTCTGTGATTCCTAAGTAACAAAAATAGCCATAGATGATCAGTAGGAATGCAATTAAAAGAGAACACTGTAATTCGGTAACAATCTTGAGACAAGCACAAAAAATTGTAACACAGCTATTCAGTCTAACTCGTTCCCTCCCTCTCTAATGTCTTGGGACTCCCTGCCCTATTCCTCACAGTAGGACAGCAAGTTGCACCAAACCACTTTGTAAATCTGAGCTTCACTTGTCCAGCCCACTAAGGTTCCTACCAGTCATCAGTCAGTAGCTTTCCCCGTTTAATGCTTCTGCAGATACAGATTAACAGAGTTGGAAGGGACCTTGTAGGTCATTTAGTCCAACCCCCCGCCCAAGCAGGAGACCGTAAACCATTTCTGATAGATGGCAGTCCAGTCTCTTCTTGAAAGCCTCCAGGGATGAAGCTCCCACAACTTCTGAAGGCAACTTCTGTTCCATCGGTTGATTGTTCTCGCTGTCAGAAAATTTATCCTTATTTTCAGGTTGAATCTCTCTTTGATCAGTTTCTGTCCATTATTCCTTGTCTGGCCTTCGGGTACCTTTGGCTTTGGAAAATAGCTTGACCCCCTCCTCTCTGTGGCAGCCCCTCAAATATTGGAACACCGCTATCATGTCTCCCCTGGTCCTTCTCTTCACTAGACTAGCCATGCCCAGTTACTGCAACTGTTCATCGTATGTTTTAGCCTCCAGTCCCCTAATCATCCTGGTTGCTCTTCTCTGCACTCTTTCTAGGGTTTCAACATCTTTTTTATAGTGTGGTGACCAAAACTGGATGCAGTATTCTAGGTGTGGTCTTACTAAGGCTTTATAGAGTGGTATTAGTACCACTAATAATGGAATAATTAGTACATTATTCCTTGTCTGGCCTTCGGGTGCTTTGGAGAATAGCTTGAGCCCCTCCTCTCTGTGGCAGCCCCTCAAATATTGGAAGATTGCTATCCTGTCTCCCCCGGTCCTTCTCTTCACTAGACTAGATAGATAGAGGCAGCTGGCCTTCACTGCACAGGCCTTGTGCCAGGTAAAGCTCTAGGCCTCACCTGACCATTTCTGGAAGAGATTAAAAGGCACCAGGAACAAAATTGCATGGTTACAATACAGGTAATCCTCGATTTAACGACCACAATTGAATCACTGCAGTTGTTCAGTTAGTAACACGGCTGTTAAGTGCATCCGGCTTCCCCATTGACTTTGCTTGTCAGAAGGTCGCCTTGGGACACAGCAACCGTCATAAATATGAGTCAGTTGCCAGCCCTCTGAATTTTGATCATGTGACATTGGGGATGCTGCAACAGTCATAAGTGTGAAAAAGGGTCATAACTCACTTTTTTTCAGTTCCAATGTGACTTTGAGCGGTCACTAAGTGAACTGTTGTAAGTCGAGGACTACCTGCACATTCCTAGTGATGGATACCGTATATCTCATAGTTCTTAGTATGAAAGTTGAGATCCCTCTTCCTCTGCTGTTGAATTTTAAGCTTTTCCACACTTCATTCCCCTGCGAGTGTTTTAAATAGAAAGACGGAGGGTTCGGATCGGATGCTGTCACTTAACACACGCAAAGGGCATAATTTTAAGTGGAGTTCTAAAACCTAAAATAAAACCCAAGTCCTGAATGAAATGAACCTTTCGCTAAGGCTGAGGCGAATGGCATCTGTCTGGATGAAGAAATGCAGTGGTCGTAGGAAAAGGAAATGTGTCACCTTTTATAGTCCAGAATGCAGCCATCGGACAAAAAGAAAAAAAAAATTCAAGATCTAAGTTATTCTCTTTCCAGATATTGAATTCATTTTTTAAAACCTTTCCTAGGTTCAGTGGTGGGTTCCTACTGGTGCGGCCCACTCTATAGCACTGGTAGCGGCCCGCTGGTGATGTCACAGCACCGGTGCGGTCGGTTGCTGGTGTCTGGGCGCCGCCATTTTTTTTAAAAAAAATTCTTCTGCGCATGCCCAGAAACCTGACAATTAAGTCTTTCCCTGTCCCTTCGCTTGAAAATAATAAGAAGCTCGCATTTGACACTTTTCCTTCGCTTTTGCCTAAAGCTTCCCAAAGTGGGCGTTTTCCGAAAGCTTAACCTTTTATACTGTTAATTTTATACAGTTTTATACTGTTATTCTTTAGACGAAAACATTGAGGACTGTTAAAAGATACTGTTCTTTTTAACAGTCCTCAATGTTTTCGTCTAAGGAATCCATGACTGAAACTAAAAATGCTGTATGAGACTTGCTTGTCTTTTAACTATAGCATTTTCTGCATATAAAGGTTGCTGTGTTGCCATGGTGTAACACACACTTTGTATGCAAAGCTTTTCATGTAAGGTATAAAATAGCAAAAATAGTAGTAACATCTCTCTGAAATAACTAATATATGACCGGCAAGCCACGCCCACCCGGTCACATGGCTGGCAAGCCACGCCCACCCGGTCACATGGCTGGCAAGCCACACCCACAAAACAAGCCACACCCACAGAGTGGTAGTAAAAAAATTAGGAACCCGCCCCTGCCTAGGTTGCATGTGAGGAAGAAGGATGCAATTTGTCTTTGTTTAGCTTTCTTAGCGTTGAGTTTCAAAGGAGAGATTCAACCTGGAAATAAGGAGGAACTTTCTGACAGTGAGAGCGATCAATCCAGTGGAACAGCTTGCCTAAGGAGGTTGTGAGAGCCCCAACACTTGAGACTTGCAAAAGGAGATTGGACTGCCATTTGTCTGAAATGGTGTAGGGACTCCTGCTTGAGCGTGGGGTTGGACTAAATGACCTACAAGGTCCCTTCCAACTCTAGTAATCTGTTAGTTGGACCCAGGGAGGCTGAATAGAGGCTCTAGATTTTTTCCACAAAGATCTGGAGAAAAGGAGCCCAATGCACCAGTTGTAGCTCCTGGAGCCAAATGGATTAAAAGGGGTGGGTCTCTAGGAAGCAGAGGCTACCTAGCAGGACCCATAAGAGGCTGCCCCCTGGTGATGAAAACAGATGTGTGATACACACTTAACGCCTTGTGTTCTCTCTCTTCACAGCACACATTTTGCAGGAGATGTGCCTTAACCTCTGGTAGGTACTGAAGTCCTTTTGTGTTTGAATGACAGGTAGTCCTTGACTTACAACCACAATTGAGCCCAAAATTTCAGTTGTTAAGTGAGGCATTCATTAAGTGAGTTTTACCCCATTCTTTCTTGCCGCAGTTGTTGAGCGAATCACTGCAGTTGTTCAGTTAGTCCCACGGTTGTTAAGTGAATCTGGTTTCCCTATTGACCTTGTCAGAAGGTCGCAAAAGGGGATCACGTGACCACGGGACACAGCAACCGTCATAAATATGAGTCGGTTGCCAAGCGTCTGAATTTTGATCACATGACCATGGAGATGATGCAAAGGTCGTAAGTGTGAAAAAACGGTCATAAGTCACTTTTTTCAGTGCCATTGTAGCTTTGGACGGTCACTAAATGAACTGTAGTAAGTCCAGGACTACCTGCATTGTTGGAACGTGCAGGCATTGTTTTTCTTTTTTTCTTTTTCTTATCTTTTGCTTCTTCGTCAAATACAAATTTTAAAAATGGCACCCAGGTTTTCTTTATTGATTGGATTCTTGTACTTTTTATGGTCTCTGAGAAATTTCACTCTGCCAAGTGCAGCTCTGGATCAGAGATGGGTTCCTGCCGGTGCGGTTAATAGCTGTTGTTCGGCGCAGAGCCGAAGACACTGCTGCCGTTCGCAGCGCGGGGGCTTTCCCCAGGCGCTTTCCCCGCCCGCATGGACGCCACCATTTGCATTCTTTTGCCCTCTGCGCATACACAAAGCGTTCTGCATGCGCGGAGGGCAAAAGAACGCAATTGGCGGCGTCCATGCGGGCGGGGAAAGCTCCCGCGCCGCGAACGGCAGCAGCGTCTTCGGCTCTGCGCCGAACAACAGCTATTAACCGCACCGGCAAAAACAGGCAGGAACCCACCTCTGCTCTGGATATTTCCTACGAAGATCAGAATAGTGGACTTTGGTGGACCAGGGCTGTACAACTCTGGTGAGGTGCGCAGTTGCCAGGGCAATGATAACAAGTAGATCATCCTCTTTTAATGACCCCATAATCCCTTGCGGGGTGGAGTCTGGGCAACTGAATGGAGCTGAGTGTTTACTGGCCGGATGCCCTTCCTGTCGCCAATGCGGAGTTTTATTCAGCAGACATATTCTCATTGCGCCCAGAGAGAAATAGCAATAGCACTTAGACTTACATACCGCTTCATAGTGCTTTACAGCCCTCTCTAAGTGGTTTACAGAGTTCAGCATATTGCCCCCAACAATCTGGGTCCTCATTTTACCCCCCTCGGGTGGATGGAAGGCTGAGTCAACCTTGAGCCGGTGAGATTTGAACAGCTGAACTGCTGAACTAGCAGTCAGCTGAAGTAGCCTCTAACCACTGCGCCACCTTGGCTCTTTATTTCTGCCTCTACCTAGGATCGAACTCACAGCCTCCTGATTGTGAGGCAAGAGCTCCACCTCTAGGCCACCGCACCACTCTTACATATAGATGGGGTTTGGATTTTCCAAATTTGTGATATTTTCTCCTTGTTTTCAGTAAGCCTATTTTAATGTCTCCACTGCAATGTTTCTGTGTTTCCTGTCTGAAATTGTTCTGACCTAGGCTTCCTGATTAAATAAGACAGCAAACGGCGTCCCACAAACCTCTTTTAATTGCAACGGCTGATAATTATTTTCATTATCAGTCCAAACAAAGGAAAACAAGTCTGACTGAAGTCTTTCAAGGAAAGGCAGATAACACACATGAACCTTGCTCTTCTTTGGCAAACTGCCAAGGACCAATTTGAAGGAAAAACTTGGCAAGTCCAAACAGAGTCTGAGTTGCAATGACGAGAACTAGAGATGAACTGAGTTGCTTCCTGCAACAAACCCTTTCGTGTTCTCCACTTATATAGCCTATGGGAGGGGCCAATCATCTCCAAGCCTTACTCCTGAGTAGTCCTTCTCCTCTGTAACTCTTCTTGCCTTCTGGAAGTTCTGCACATGTGCGCATTGAGAACAGACTCCCCCTGTTCCTCTGCCTCGCTCATGTCAGTCTCTGGAGACGGGACAGACCTCCCAAATGGCTCTGGCTGGATCCCTGCCTCTGGCACCGAGCCTTCTCCAGACTCCAGGCCTGGCCCAGGTTCCTCCCCAGCCACCTCGCTGTCCGACTCTGCTGCCAGCTCCGCAGGCCGCTGACGGACCACAACAGAAACCATGGTTGAAAGACAGTCCAGGGGATTGCAGAAAAGTCACCTGGGAAATGCACACAGCGATTGGAGATCTTGAGGAATGACCTCTCTAAGATAATACACGTGAAGATAATGTGAATTATTGAATTGATGAAATGCATGCCAATTGATGAATTTACCAATTCATGCATTTGAGGAAGTTATCTGCGATTAAGTGGACAACAGCTTTACTTAGAAATTGGGTTCAAATTTTCCCCTGGAGTGTTTTTAAAGGGGTTAACCCTAGTGGATCCTAGCTCGGGATGGTGTCTGAATCAAGTCATGCTCACCAAGGGTTTCTCCCTGCAGAGAAGTGCCCAGTGGACAATGCCAAACTGACAGTGGTGGTGAACAACATTGCAGTGGCCGAACAAATCGGGGAGCTCTTCATTCACTGCAAGTACGGCTGCTGGTCCAGCGCGAGTGGCAAGCCTTCAGCCTTCGAGGTGGACCCCCACGGGTGCCCCTTCACCATTAAACTGAGTGCCAGGAAGTAAGTGAGCTGTGTGAAGCCTCTTCCCATGATTGCTGGTTTGTTTGGGCATGGCTGCTTTTTTTAATTCAGCAGGGTTGTTAAGGGGGGCATTCCCCCGTAGAGGTGATATCGGATCTTTTGCTTGGAATTGAAACACTTAGAAATAAAGCCAAGGTTAAAATGTCTAATAGAAAATATTTATTTCAGTACAAAACAATATAAAATGATAAATCCTGAATAAACTACATATTTGCTACGCAACACGTCCTTCCAAAGTCGGAAGGCATAACAGAAGTGATTAATGGTGGATAGGAATGTAGACATGCGCAGGACATCATATCACGTGTTCTGCTTGTATTGGGAAGTACCATAGTATTTAGAATAGGGGTGCATCACCCTGCATAGACTCACAACTGACAATATTCACATCGTGACAAGGGTGGCATTCTCCCTCCCCATGCTCCCCCCCCCCCATGTCTTTGACAGTACAATTGAGGATGGGCTCTGGAGAGATTTGGGAGGAGACATGACCTGGGAATAGTGCTGTGGACAAAGGGAAGACTTTTCCATCCAAGAAATCTAAGCTGGGGGGGATGGAAGAGGAATGGTCAAACTTTTTAGGCCTTTGAGTGGTTTTCAAAGGTAGTGATGAGAAGCGGAGGGCCCCCCCTCCAAAAACCGGCTCCTTTGTCTTAAAACTATCCTAAATAATTGAACAATCAGCTGAAAAGCACAGCTGAAATTGAGCCATTTTGCGACTGCCTTTTGATGGCCAAAGATCAAGTTATTGGGGCGTGTCCTAAATGGATTTTATCCGTGTGTCTGGAGATTCTCAGTCCTCCAGGTCACGGTTGTCCCAAAGGTGCTTTTTTCAAGAGGCAACTGGACTTTCTGGTTTTTCTTTTTTTTTTAAAAAAAATAATATTTATTGAATTTTCCTTTAAAAACATAACAATTAAATACACACAACAACAAAAATAAACACAACAGAAAAAAAACAAATACAAAAACTGTAGAAAACACTACAGTAAGCAAATAATATACACAATCAACTACAAACATAACGCCGACTAATACAAACCATAAAAGTGAAATCATGCTTCTTTGACAGCCTATTAGCTATTAATACTAATCTTTATACACTAGATTATCTATTATAACTATATTTATACATTATAGATCTTATCTTCTTATAAACTATGTCTATTGCAGTGGTTCCCAACCTGTGGTACGTGTACCACTAGTGGTACGCGAGGGCCTTCCAGGTGGTACGCGAACACTTTCAGGGTCATGAACGATTTTTATTTAGTTATTTTTTACTTCACAAAAATGTTTACTGCCTAACATAAGATAATCTGGCAACGATTTGCAACTGTTGCCACACGCCACCCACCTGGTCCCAGCGGCCCAAGAATCCAGTTGCTGGATGCGCGGGGCCAAAAAAGGAACAGTACAATTATGGAAATAAAGTGATATCTGATCGAATTTAGTTTCTCTGGAACCAGGTGGTACGCGGCGACTGTACGGGACCTCCAAGTGGTACTCGATCACAAAAAGGTTGGGAACCACTGGTCTATTGGAATGTCAACTTTTATTTCTACAGCTAATTTACCCTATTCATATTTACTCGCACTATATATGTATGTATAAGTATATATATATATATATATATATATATATATATATATATATATATATATATATATATATATATATATATATATATATATATATATATATATATATATATATATATTCCATCTTTAATCCTACTGTTTACAAACATTCCTTCAGTCTGAATGGACTTTCTGGTTTTTCTTTGAAGATGTTTCACTTCTCATCCAAAATGCTTCTTGGATGAGAAGTGAAACGTCTTCAAAGAAAAACCAAAAAGTCCAGTTGCCTCTTGAAAAAAGCACCTTTGGGATAGCTTATCCATGGTTTGCTGCAGAAGAAGCTGCATAGGATGAAACAAAATCTGGACTTCTCTGTAGATGTATTTCAGTCCCCTTTGTAGCAGAGCTGGCAAAACTGCAATAAATACTTTTAGTGAATTAATGAAACCTTTTCTGGCTCAGATTGTTCGTTCAGCTCATCCACAGCTCTATTTCCATAGCCAGAGCTCATAAGACTACAAAAGCTGGATGGTTATAGCCCAGCATCATGGAACAATAGAGATATTGGGGGGTGGGGGATGGGGGGAGAGAGAAGAATGATGGTTCTTCCCATCTCATCAGTTTTCATTTCAGTCAAAGCGTGGCTTTTGTTTTTTCACCCTGCCTACAAAAACATCCATTTTGTCTGGAGTGCACTCCAAGGTGTTTGTAGAAATCTCACCAACTCAAATATTGGAACTGGGCTTTATGGCAACTCTGTGGAAATGGCCAGCTGCCCTCAAGTTATCTCAAGAGGGAGATGTCCACAGGGTTTCCCTGGTGCCACTGCAGAAAAATATTTGCCAAAGAATAGTAATCCAGAGAAGGTGTGTGTGTGTGTGCGTGAGAGAGAGGGGGGGGAGAGAGATACTCATCTTCTGACATCCCCCCTTTTATATCTAGGGACCATGAAGGCAGCTGTGACTACCGGCCAGTGCGCTGCCCCAACAATCCCAGTTGCCCTCCGTTGCTCAAGATGAACCTGGAGGCACATCTGAAGGAGTGTGAGCACATCAAGTGCCCTCACTCCAAATACGGGTAAGCAGGGATCCACCACCTCCTAGGAGAGTCTTGCCTTGCGTGATGCTTGGCTCTAGGCCAGGGTGTCAAACTCGCGATGACTCATCATCATGTGACATATCTGAACTGTTTCCCCCTTCGCTAAACGGGGGGTGGCCGTGGCCAGTGCGTGACACATCCAGGCCGCGAGTTTGGCACCCCTGCTGTAGGCTGTTCTGCATTATCTAGTCTCAAGAATGCTCCCTCAAATCAGAAGCCGGTTTCGTTGTGATCATAATAAATGTGACACGTATCTGTTTAATGTCTTTCCATTCTATCTCTAAATGTATGCAGTTCAGCAGCTGCAGTTCAGTGAAAAGACAAGCAGTGTCAGGGGACAAGGCAGCTCCCAAGAGAGCAAGCTCATTGAACAAGTGAAAAGGAGAGCAAAAGAGGATTTTAGCTTGAATGTTTGGTAGGGGAAGAATGTGGGAGAGATTCCAACCAGCGTGGTCAGTCAAGGAAGTTCAGGGTGATCCTAACCCTGTCTAACGAGAACCCAAACTACCCTGATGGAAATGCAGGCTAATTGGAAAAGGGACTTGAGAAAAGAAACACTGCCACACATCAGAAAAGATAGCAACAGCACTTAGACTTATATACCGCTTCACACCTCGGAAGGATGGAAGGCTGAGTCAACCTTGAGCCGGTGAGATTTGAACAGCTGAACTGCTGAACTAGCAGTAGCCTGCAGTGCTGCATTTAACCACTGCACCAACTCGGCTCTTGTTATTGAATGTCTGGTCCCTTAGATATTGTTTATATACATAAGATGAGTACTGATAAGAGGGAACATTAGGACAGGGAAGGTAGGCACCCTGGTGCACTTATGCACGCCCCTTACTGAACTCTTAGGAATCGGGTGAGGTCAACAGTGGACAGTCTGAGGGTAAAGTTTTGGGGGTTAGGTGACGAAACCACAATGTCAGGTAGTGAGTTCCAGGCATTAACCACTCTGTTGCTAAAGTCGTATTTTCTACAGTCAAGTTTGGAGCGGTTCACTTTGAGTTTGTATCCGTTGTGTGCTCGTGTATTGTTGTGGTTGAAGCTGAAGTAGTCGTTGACAGGAATGTAGGATTCCCTGCTGAGAGAAACCTAGGCCACAATGTGTAGGCCTGAGATGATGCTACAGGAAGCGTGTGCCTGGACCCTGACAGCATGTTGACTTTCAGATGCCCATGTCCAGGATGCAACAGACAGGCTGCTAAGACATGTCAAACCCATCAATAATGGACCCTTCCTATTGATCCATATGGGAATGAACAACACTGCCAGGAGGGACCTTGAAGGTCTCCTGAGACTGAGGGCAGAAAGCTGAAAGAACTGAGACTGCCGGGGGGGGATGGTATTGTCAGGCCTGCCCCTGTTCAAAACTCAAGAAAGAAAACCCCCACCTCCATTCAATTAGAGAAGAGATACTTTTACTAGGTTTGAAATGATAGCAGCGAAAGCAAGGCAAGATCTGATTCAAAACGCACGAAAGTTACACATTGAAAATCACCCCAAATCCCTTCCCCCAGGGTCCAGCACTGAGAGTCCAATCAACGTCCAGTATGATGTTATGGGAAGGCTCCTCTGCAGGTATTTCTCGCATCTGGAGTCTCGGGAGAGTTGGCCTTGACGGACTGTAAACAACTGCATTCAGCAGCGCCATAATTCATGAGTGCAAATCTCCTTTCCAGTTCTCATGGGACTAATTCACACCAGCTCGCTTCCCCATCCCAAATGCCCATGCCCCCCCTCTCCGTTTCTATGGCAGCCGAGAGCAAGCACGTTGCAGAAACCCATGCTGGAGATCCTGCTGACAACCAGTCAACAAGCATGCTTAACAATGAGGAGGGTTTGGGTTCCTTGACTACTCCATCAACCTGAAGGGTCTAGGTAAGAGTTGGGCTATGTCTCACCCTGACTAGGAAGGATGTTGTTAGCAGCCACATTGCTAATCTCGTCAGGAAAGCCTGAAGTGCAAAGACAAAAGATAGAGGCAGGACTTAAGAGACTGGCTGGAGTCTACAGAGATGAAATCAAGAGGAAGTACAACTCAACAGTCTCAGAAATATTTTACAGCAGTCACAGAGCATTCTCGTGAAACAAACAGAATTTGAAACCCTAACGAGAAAGGACAAAAATGTGCATCACTGAAACATATCCAAAAGTTGCTTTTTCAGGAGGCAACTGGACTTCCTTGTTTTTTCTTTTGAAGACGTTTCACTTCTCATCCAAGAAGCTTCTTCAGCTCTGACTGGATGGTGGGGAATGGAAGGATTTATATTCCTTGCAGACATCTGGTCATTTGCATCCTTTTAGCGGGTCCTTGAAGCACTTGGAGGTTTATCTGTGTCCTCAGGGTCACCTGAGTGGTGCTCCTGGTTCCTGTAGTCTGCAATTTTTTCTCTGGAAATCCATTTCCAGGTGTGGGAGTAGGAATGGCTTTCCAGAGGAAAAAATGCAGACTACAGGCATTAGGAGCACCGCTCAGGTGACCCCGAAGACACAGATAAACCTCCAAGTGCTTCAACGACCCTTTAAAACAGTGTTTCCCAACCTTGGCAACTTGAAGATGTCTGGACTTCAACTCCCAGAATTCCCCAGCCAGCATTCGCTGGCTGGGGAATTCTGGGAGTTGAAGTCCAGACATCTTCAAGTTGCCAAGGTTGGGAAACACTGCTTTAAAAGGATGCAAATGTCCATCTGTCTGCAAGGAATATAAATCCTTCTATTCCTCACCATCCAGTCAGAGTTGAAGAAGCTTCTTGGATGAGAAGCAAAATGTCTTCAAAAGAAAAAAGGAAGTCCGGTTGCCTCCTGAAAAAGCACCTTTGGGACAACCAGGACCTGGATGACGGAGAATCTCTACAGACTTTCACTGAAACATTGTGATCAACAATGGAGCATAGCCCTAGAAAGCTACAACTTAACTCAGAGGGAACAAAGTCAACGGAAGGGGGGAGGGCGTTGTGCTGTAGATTAAAAAATGCCCGTGCACAAATTCACAATTGTATCATGGAAATCCCGTTGAGAGATTCTGGGTGG
This sequence comes from Diadophis punctatus similis, assembly GCA_023053685.1. Taxonomy (NCBI): domain Eukaryota; kingdom Metazoa; phylum Chordata; class Lepidosauria; order Squamata; family Dipsadidae; genus Diadophis; species Diadophis punctatus. The sequence continues at coordinate 3,677,633 of JALIGW010000018.1, forward strand.
AAATAAAAATAGAGACAAACTAAAACGATATCATTGTTATTACAAGCTGCCTGGACAGGCAAAAAAAAAATACGGATGAGGATTTTTGTGTCAGATGATCAAAGCGACAACGGGAATTTTCAACAATTCTGACATCTGCGGGAAATCGTACTCTGCCAAAAAGTTAGAGATAGTGAATCCCGATCCAATTTGCCAACAGCTTCATTTGTCAGAAAGTGAAAGAACAAGATCGAAAGATTAGGTCTGCTATCCTAGATCAAGTCAACAGAGAAGAAGTGGTTACAGAATTGAAGATGACTTAGAACCTTGGAAGAAAGTGACTTATGTGGTCCTTGGGAGACATCTAGAAAGCAAGGTGGTTAGACATACAGTTTCAAAAAGGAAAAGAAATGTGTGTAGAAACTGCAAGAGGAGCATACAGCCCAAGGATACAAAAAGTACATTTGCTAGAAACTAAGGATTGTACCAGAAATCCTGAAGCTTGGAAGAAACTGTTGAGAAATACCCAAAACAACAGAATGGCCTCTTTTGTTGGGACGATTATGTCAGAAACAAAAGGAAGGGCAAAAAGGCCAAGGGGAAAAAAAGTTAGCCAACTAAATATGAGCCAGCAGTGTGCAGCAGCAGCCAAAAAGGCCAACACAGTCCTGAGCTGCATAAATAGAGGGATACAATCAAGGACCAGAGAGGTACTAGTACCACTCTATAAAGCCTTGGTCAGACCACACCTAGAGTATTGCATCCAGCTTTGGTCACCACACTACAAAAAAGACATTGAAACTCTAGAGAAAGTGCAGAAGAGAGCAACCAGGATGATAAAGGGTCTGGAAAATAAAACATACAAAGAGCGGTTGCAGGAACTGAGCTTGGCCAGTCTAGCGAAGAGAAGGACCAGGGGTGACATGATAACAGTGTTCCAATACTTGAGGGGATGCCACAGAGAGGAGGGGGTCAGGCTGTTCTCTATGGCACCAGAAAGCCAAACAAGGAATAACGGATGGAAGCTGACCAAGGAGAGATTCAACCTGGAAGCGAGGAGAAACTTTCTGACGGTGAGAGCGATCAACCAGTGGAACAGCTTGCCAGAGGAGGTTGTGAGAGCCCCAACACTTGCGACCTTCAAAAGGAGATTGGACTGCCATTTGTCTGAAATGGTGTAGGGCAGGAGTAGGCAAAGTTAGCTCTTCTATGACTTGTGGATTTCAACTCCCAGAATTCCTAAGCTAGCATGATTGGCTCAGAAATTCTGGGAGTTGAAGTCCACGAGTCATATAAGAGCCAACTTTGCCTACCCCTGCCATCTGTCTCAAAGGGTGTAGGAACTCCTGCTTGAGCAGGGGGTTGGACTAGATGACCTACAAGGTCCCTTCCAACTCTAATAATAAATCTAAAGGAGAAAGGGATGGGATTAGTAAGAGGTAATGCCAAGAAGGCACAATATCTTAATTCATATTTTATGTCTGTTGTGTCTCAGAAACGACACAAAACCCTAACAAGCCATTGTTGCATCATTAGAGGAAAAATGGAGGGACAGCTCAGGATGGACAAGGAGAGAATCAAAGACCAGTTAGCAAATGTAAAGCAATTCAGAAGAATAACAGAATAATAGAATAACAGAGCTGGAAGGGACCTTGGAGGTCTTCTAGTCCAACCCCCTTCGTAGGCAGGAAACCCTACACCACTTCAGACAAATTGTTGTCCAATATCTTCTTTAAAACTTCCAGTGTTGGAGCATTCACAACTTCTGGAGGCAAGCCATTTCACTGATGGTTCTAAATGTCAGGAAATTTCTCCTTAGTTCTAAGTTGCTTCTCTCCTTATCAGAAGTCTTCAGACAGGCTTGGAAATCTAATGTCCAAAATGTTTTCACATATTCTGCCAGAAGCAGGAGCTTGGATTTTAATGAACCCCAATTTCCCCAGATGAGAAATAATAAGTTTAAGAAACTTCAGTGAAATAGAACCTTGAGGAAAAATTGATTGTGATCTATTATACAGGCTGTAATTTAACAAAGCAAAAAACAGGTAACAAAGGCGCCTCTTCATAGAACTGATACAGTTTGGGCATATGAGAAGATGGCACAATGCATCTATCGGATATCTTAGGCCACTCAATACATTGGTATAATTGCAATATGTGCAAAACTAGTGTTTTTCTGTCCATTTTGCTTTAAGCATCAGTCTTAAAATATGGGGATTATTTCGCCATGTTGTGTCTGGAATTTCTGCTCTAGACTACTTGTTGAATGTGGATCTGAGTTGCTCAGAGGCCAGGTGCAAACCTTGGCCTGAAAAATTGTTCTAGCACAGTTGTTCTTGTGCCATATCCATCATCGGACGTTGGCGATCCTTTTTCATCAACAGCCGCACAAAAAAGGGCTGCTGAGTTTTTGTCCAAACCGGTCCCTTAGATTTTGAAGCCATGAGGTTCTCCTTCTTCTGCCTGGACCTCATTTGCCTTCAATCTTTCCCTGGAGGATTAAGTGATGGATGCCGCGTTTTTTCCGGGTTTCGCATCACATGTCTAGCACAGTAGAACAAATTAAAGCTCACTCTGATGTGGTCCTGGAGCACAACTCATAATAGGCAAAATCACAGATTTGAAGAGGAACTTCTCATCCTAAATAACTTGCTTCCTCTCCTTTAGGTGTACATTCATAGGAAACCAGGATACATACGAGACTCACCTGGAAATGTGCAAGTTTGAGGGTCTGAAGGAGTTCCTCCAGCAAACGGATGACCGCTTCCATGAGATGCAAGTGGCCATGGCTCAGAAGGACCAGGAGATCGCCTTCCTGCGCTCCATGCTGGGCAAGCTTTCCGAGAAGATAGACCAGCTGGAGAAGAACCTGGAACTGAAGTTTGGTGAGTCTCTACAAGAAAGCAGGTAGCTCTGCCTGCTAAACCCCCACCCACCCACTTTCCAGAGTTGCTTTCTCCTTCTCCTGAGACATTTCTATAATATCTTGGGAGCCGGTTTGGTGCAGGGCTTAAGGCATCAGACTAGAAACCAGGAGGCTGAGAGTTCTAGTCCCACCTTAGACATGAAGCCACTTGGATTAACCTCGAGCCAGTCCCTTTCAGTCCTATGAAGGAGGAGGAGGAGGCAAGGGCAAACCATTTCCAAGAACTTTTCTAGGAAAACTGCAGGGACTCATCCAGGCAGTTGCCAGGATTCAAAAGCCGACTTAAAGGAGCCTAAATTAATAAATGCAATTCTGGAGCAATTCATTTTGCTCCAAGTTGTGGTTTCTTTGGAGAATCAGCGTTCCACTTTTTTAAAACATCCAGCTAGTCCTACCCGCTGTAAAAAAAGAAAATCTGGCACAGCTCCCAGGGACCAAAAATTGTTCATATGCAATTCTGATTCAAAACTGAAAGAAGGAATTAATTAACTACATCAGGGGTGGCCAAACTACAGCTCTTTGAGGACCTGTGGACTTCAACTGCCATGCATGGCTGGCTCAGGAATTCTGGGAGTTGAAGTCCACAGGTCCTCAAAGAGCTGTAGTTTGGCCACCCCTGAACTACATGCTTACTTACTTGCTTAACTGGGGGCCCCAGAAAAGCCAAGAAAGTCAAATATGTATCCCATTTCTGATCATCGTAGCTGAACCTGTTGGTCAGATTCAGCTTCAGCACAGCCTGATTAGCACATGCAGCTGATTGTCGGTTGGCTCAGTCTCCCGACGATCAGCTGTTTCAGGCTGCAGGATTGCCATAGCCTATTGCCGTCTCTGCGCGCCCCATTTGCGGCCTCCGCATCCCATTTTCAGCCTTCGCAAGCCCTGTTTTTTGCCTCTGCGCACCCCATTTTCCACCCATTCCAGGCAGCGGGGATCGGAATGGGCAGAAAATTGGGCGCACAGAGACCAAAAATGGGATGCGGATGCCGAAAATGGGACACGCGTAGGCAGCAATAGGCAATGGCAATCCCTGCAGCCTGCAACAGTGATGGTCGGGAGGCTGATCCAATCAGCTGCTTGTGCTAATCAGGCTGTGCTGAAGCTGAAACTGAAACAGGCTGTTTGCTGCAAGGAGGCATATTACTGGGAGGCAGAGGCCAAAGGGTGGGGGCCAGGGGTGGGCGGGGCTACATTCGGAGTATAAGACGCACCCAAATTTTCAGCCTCTTTTAGGGAGGGGGAAAGTGCATCTTATACTCCGAAAAATACGGTATTTGCACTGCAAGAACTTTCAGCAGAACATTTCTGGAGCAGGAGACTAAAATGGATTGGGATTAGTTTGGGTGTGAGGCCTCTGGGGTTTTATGATTTATTTGCATTTGCAACCAGAAATCATATGTCCCGTTTTCCTAACTCTCGTCGTTCAGATGTGCTGGATGAGAACCAGAGCAAGCTGAGCGAAGATCTGATGGAGTTCCGGCGAGATGCCTCCATGCTCAACGTGAGTGTTGACCGTCCCCGTCAGTCATCTAGCAAAGAAAGATTCCTGGCCATTTGTTTTTGCTGAGACTATACTGAAGTTTAGGTAGTTACAGAGGTAGCCACCTCTGTAACCTCTGAGGTTTTCCCATGCAAGCAATACAAAAGAAAATCCCACCCACCCACCATCCCCGGTTATCTCTAAATGTCCAATTAGGTGCTTGTATATTGTTTAGGAAAGAGGTTCTCGGTTCCCAGCTCTTCATATCAATAAATGTCTTTGGAGATTTTCAGTTATCCAGGTCATGGTTGTCCCAAAGGTGCTTTTTTTCAAGGGGCAATTGGACTTTCTGGTTTTTCTTTGAAGACATTTCGCTTCTCATCCGAGAAGCTACTTCAGCTCTGACTTGGATGGTGGGGAATGGAAGGATTTATACTCCTTGCAGACAGCTGGTCATTTGCATCCTTTTAGCGGGTTGTTAAGGTCACCTGGAGGTTTATCTGTGTCCTCAGGATCACCTGAGTAGTGCGGAGCCATCTTGGAACTGTTGAAATGACTGTGTTGTAGATTAGTCTTCAAAGAAAAACTAGAAAGTCCAGTTGCCTCTTGAAAAAAGCACCTTTGGGACTTCACATCAAGAGTTAGCTTGGCTGGCTGAAGCTTCTCACAAGGCTCAGCTGGGCTTCCACCACTCCCCTTTCTTACAGTCCAATTTCCCCCTCTCCTCCCCCCCCAATTACTAATGTCTGGCTATCAGCTCATGAAGCTTGGATAGGAGAGTTGCAACCATGACAGTGAGTGCCGTTTCCTCCCCAGAGCTTGGTGTGGGTGGGCCTGGAACTTTTGGGAACGACTTTCCGCAGTATGTAAGGAGCTGGGTTCTCCCGAGTTCTCCTCCTGTGTGTGCGTGTGGCAAAAACAGGGAATCTTGCCTCCACACTCCCTCCCGTGCATTGGCTGGAAGACGCGCCACAAAATGCCAGTTTCATGCAAGGGAAATTAATGCAGCCCAAGGAAAAGCCCAGAGATAAAAACCCACCTTAGTACAGGTAGTCCTCAACTTACGACCGCCATTGAGCCCCAGATTTCTGTTTTTAAGAGAGATAGTTGTTAAGTGAATTTTGCCCGATTTAACGACTTTTCTTCTAGAATGGTTACATTAATAACACGGCTGTTAAGTGAATCTGGCTTCCTCGTTGTCAGAAGGTCGCAAAAGGGGATCACATGATCCTGGGACACAGCAACCGTATAAATAAGAATCAGTTGTTGAGCGTCTGAATTTTGATTATAGGGTCATGGGGAGACTGCAACGGTTGTAGGGGTGAAAAACAGTCGTAAGACACTTTTTTCACTGCCGTTGTAACTTCAAATAGTCACTAAACAAACTGTTGTAAGGCGAGCATTACCTGTACAAAGCCGCCAGGTTAGACTAATAACCAACCAAAAAAAGTTCATTAAGAAAGGAAAAATACAGTTTCCTGCTGACACACATCCACAAGTATCAACCAGGAAACTCACTAACCTATCAAATTCTCACTTCACAAAAGAGACATCCAATCAAAGTTAAAGTCTTTTTAAAAAAAACCAATCAGATAGGATGTGTGCATGTGTTAATCATCTCTATCTCGGAATAACACACACACACACACACACACACACACACACACACACACACACACACACACACACACACACACACACAGAGCTCACTTCTCACTAGAAAGGGAAAGCCCACTTTACAAACAGAAACCTACCTGGTGGCTCCTGTGTTTCTCTGCACCTCAGTTGAGAAGTTGAGGTGACATGCAGATGGTTGGTTGGATGCATGGATGGGCAGACGGCCATAAATAAATAAATGGCAACTAAATGACAGTAAAAATGACGACTAAAACAGATGTGGAATTGTCTGAACAAGACCTGAATTCTTTCCTCTGGCATCTTTACAAACCAGTTAAAATAAACCTTCAATCAATTCTATCAGAATAGAGCTGGAAGGGACCTTGGAGGTCTTCTAGTCCAACCCACTGCTCAAGCAGGAGAACCTATACAATCTCAGACAAGTGACTGTCCAGCCTCTTCTTAGAACCTCCAGTGATGGAGCGCCCACAACCTCTCGAGGCAAGCCGTTCCACCGGTTAATTGTCCTCACAAATTAAGTTTCTCCTTAATTCCAGGTTGCTTCTCTCCTTGGTTAGTTTCCATCTATTGTTTCTTCTCCTGCCCTCTGATGCTTTGGAAGTTCATTTGCTGTGTGAATACAGCTGTTCATTTGTTCATTAAATTTATTTATTTATTTATTTATTTATTTATTTATTTATTTTGCTGTTCTTATATGCCGCCCTACTCCCTGGGGACTCAGGGCGGCGTACAACAGAGTATAAGAACAATATAAAAACAGAAGCAGAAATAAAACATTTAATTAATTACAAGATTAAAAAGCCAAACAACACATTCATACCTGGGGGAGACCTAAGATGTTCATTGGTCACATCACCCCGCCTGCAGGAAGAGCCATGTCTTAATAGCTTTCCGGAAGGCCAGCAAGGTGGGGATAGATCGGATCTCTGGGGGTAGTTGGTTCCAGAGATCCGGAGCCCCCACAGAGAAGGCTCTCCCCCTTGGTCCTGCCAACTGACATTGTTTGGCTGAAGGGACCTGGAGGAGACCGATTCTGTGGGACCTAATTGGTCATAGGGATGTATGAGGTAGGATGCGGTCCCAGAAATAACCTGGTCCTAAGCCATGTAGGGCTTTAAAGATGATAATCAACACCTTGAATTGCACCCGGAGACCAATGGGCAACCAATGCAGCTGACAGAGAATGGGTGTTACGTGGGTGTATCTAGAGACACCCACCACAGCTCGCACAGCCGCATTTTGCACCAGTTGCAGTCTCCGAATACTTTTCAAGGGTAGCCCCATGTAGAGCACGTTACAGTAGTCCAAGCGAGAGGTAACAAGGGCATGAGTGACCGTGAGTAAAACCTCCTTCTCCAAATATGGTCGCAATTGGTGCACCAGGCGAACCTTGTGCAAAGGCGCCCTAGCCACAGCCGTAAGATGTTGGTCTAATTTTAGCTGTGGATCTAAGAGCACCCCCAATTGCAAACCCGGTCCGAGGGAGATAATTTGTCTCCCCCGAAGACCAAGGAGGGACAATCGGTATAATCCTTAGGAGGCAGCATCCACAGCCACTCGGTCTTGTCAGGGTTGAGCTTGAGCCTGTTCCTTCCCATCCAGATCCTAACATCGTCCAGGCAACGGCACATCACATCCACTGCCTCCCTGAATTGCGACGGGGTGGAGATGTACAGCTGGGTGTCATCAGCGTACTGTTGAAAACTCACCCCATGTCAACGAATGATCTCCCCCAACAGTTTCATGCCTTGGCCTTTATCACATGCCTTCTCTCTCTGCAGGATGAATTGTCTCATATCAATGCCCGGCTGAACATGGGGATTCTGGGCTGTGAGTATCTACCTTTTCTTTCTCTTTGAACAGAAAGGGACATTCTGTGTTTCTGGGGGGTAGAGAAGCCTTTCTTCTTTATCATGTAAAACTTCTAATTACTGACTCAGAATCCCTGATTTCAGAATGAGAAGTACTTAGACCAGAGGTCTTCAAACTTGGCAAGGGTGGGCACGCACGCATGCTGCACGTGAAAACAGAGCGCACGTGCACGCACTTATTCGCTGCTTGTGCAAGTGGGGACATGCATGCACACTCGCCTGCCACTTCTGCAAACCAGTTCCGAACAGCTCAAGGTCTGGTAGTGTGTCCGCGGCCCACGGGTTGTGCATTAACACACCTCCTTTTTCTCCTCCTTCCCAGCCTATGACCCGCAGCAGATTTTCAAGTGCAAAGGCACTTTTGTTGGCCACCAGGGCCCCGTCTGGTGCCTCTGTGTCTATTCCATTGGTGACTTGCTCTTCAGTGGCTCTTCTGACAAAACCATCAAGGCAAGACGCTTGTTCTTACTTTAACCTTTGCATGGGGTACACCACAGACTTCAGGGGCGCTCTGGACAGGCACATCTTCTTGCTCTCAACCAGGTGTCAGTCAGACCTGTCTCAACCTGGGCTTCTAAGTAAAAATGATCCTTACCTCTATTGGTTGAGAAAAGTATATCTGCTGAGCCACGGTGGCGCAGTGGTCAGAGTGCAGTACTGCAGGCTACTTCTGCCGCCAGTTCGGCAGTTCGAATCTCACCAGGCTCAAGGTTGACTCAGCCTTCCATCCTTCCGAGGTGGGTAAAATGAGGACCCAGATTGTTGGGGGCAATATGCTGAACTCTGTAAACCGCTTAGAGAGGGCTGTAAAGCACTATGAAGCGGTATATAAGTCTAAGTGCTATTGCTATAGTTTACCAGAAGTCAAGTGAATTATAGTAGTGCAAAGGCAGAAGTAAAGTTCGTGTGTCAATTCTCCCCAGTTAACTCTCCTTCTTAGTCCCTTCCCATTGTGTGTATTTCTCATTGGCCAATTGAGTTTAAAAGAGGTTTTAAAAACAATCACTTTCCGGTTGTCATTCTTCTCCCAGGGAAACGACTTTGGAGACATCGTGGGTTCTCACAGAGAGCTGTTCTCACATTTTAGTTTCACTTTCCTCTCAAGCCTTTGCCCTCCCTTCAAGGCTGCCCCCAGGATTCATAGCAGGCTAACAGTGAGGTGGAAGTTGTGACCCCTGGTTGGATTGCTGTTGCACATATGATCTATATTCCCCACCCAGAGCACATATGGAGAAAGAAAAGTCTTTGGCTTTCCCAGAAGCCTTCTGTTTGGTCCACAAGGATGGAGTCTTGGCAATCACTGGGGCGGGGGGAGGAGGGGGCGGAATACCCAGGCCCAGAGCAGGTAGAAGCATTTCAGCGTTTGAGATTGGCTGCAGCTTAGATGACCCTGGCCAATCATGAAACATCTAAGTCAGTGGTTCCCAACCTGGGGGTCGGGACCCCTTTGGGGGTCGAACGACCATTTCCCAGGGGTCGCCCTGGCATCCTCAGCTCCCCCCCCCCCCACTGCCATAAGCCTGGCCATATCGGCTCAACTTGCCCGAGCCCTCCGATTGGTCAGGAGAGGTGCCATTCGGTGAGAGGCGTTTGTGATGCCTGGCGGCCGAGCTAAGGGGCGGGGCGTCGCAAGATTGCGCTCTGGAGAGTACAAGGCGGTGCTTAAGACATCTGTGGCCGCCCCTGTCTCCTGCTCACAGCGGCAGTTTCTTCCCGCTAGTGTCGAAGGGAAAGGGAGTCATGGGAGGGAACGGCCAGCCAACGACCACTTAAGTTTCACAGCGCACGACGGCAGGAAGGAGGACAGCTGGGTCGGATCCAGTGGAAGATGAAATTCCTTGTGCTCTTGCAAAGACTGGCCCGAGAATTTCTGATCTGGCATAATTACATATTGTTTTTGTGATTAATCGCTATGCTTTAATTATGTTCAATTTCTAACAATGAAAATACATCCTGCATATTATTTACATTATGATTCATAACAGTAGCAAAATTACAGTTATGAAATAGCAACGAAAATAATTTTATGGTTGGGGGTCATGACAACATGAGGAACTATATTAAGGGGTCGCGGCATTAGAAAGGTTGGGAACCACTGATCTAAGTAGTGCTGAACATGGTTAGCACTTGGATAGGAGACCACTTAGAAAGCCAAGGCTGTAGACAAGGCTGAAGAAAAGAATCCCAGAAAAAAAAGCAATATAGCAATAGCGCTTAGACTTATATACCACTTCACAGTGCTTAACAGCCCTCTCTAATCAGTTTACAGAATCAGCTTATTGCACCCAACAATCTGGGTCCTCATTTTACCCACCTCGGAAGGATGGAAGGCTGAATCAACCTTTAGCCGGTCAGGATCGAACTCCTGGCAGTCGGCAGAGTCACCCTGCAATACTGCATTCTAACCACTGCGCCACCAGGCTCTTAATATCAAAGCACTTCCATTGTGTTGCCAAGAATTGTAAGGAGTAGAACTTCCTTTAAGAGGATTTTTCTTCAGGCCACCAGTTGCCTTTACCAAATGAGCGAGGGAGCAAGTGTCAGAGGAAGGGCCTTTTTAACTCTTGCGTGGAAGAGCAGTGCAGGATGTATTATAAATAGCCTGCCCTACTCAGGCCCAGCAGCTTACTTCTGTTTGTCTTAACTTGCATTTCAGAAAGCCAAGCAACAAAGAGAAAAATTGTAAAAAAAAACCTTTGAGATTTGAATGTGAGCTGCTGTAGAGTTGGCTAGATAACGCCTGCTTTTAAAATCAGTAGTTCGTTCAGAATTAAAGTGGCATATTGTCATAATTGGGGACCCGAACGATGAGGGAGCCCTTGTTTACCAACTCTTTGGGGATTCTCCATGCATGGATTTCCTGCTGTCCTCTCACCTTGGATCTTGTAATTGTAATTGGATCTTGTAATTGTAATTGGATCGTGTAATTTAGGGCTGAAAGACCCGGCTCAGCTCATATTTTGGAAGCTGGTATTCACAACAGTGAGAGAGGACTTGGAAATTCCCCCAAAGGGGCTGTCTGTTGTCAGGGCACAGTGCTAGGCAAGGCGCTGTATCCCTTTTGGCTTTTTCACCCCCTCTTTGGAAAAGAAGGCTGAGCACTGCTTTAGCCTCCTCCTTACCAAGGCCATGTTGTGGCCTGTCAGTCACTGGCCCCTCCAGCAGCCAAATCAGAGGAGGTGTGGGAGTCAGGGTCAGCATCAAGGCAACCTGAGAGCTCCGAGGGGGAAGAGGGAATGGAGCTGGCAGAGAGAGAGACAGAGGTAGAGCTTGGGCTGTCTGTGAGCCCTCAGATGGAGAGTCAACCGCCCCCAGGTCTGGAGGTGGCTGATGAGGAAGAGGAGGAACAGCTGGGTCCAGTGCCTGATGCATGGATGTGCAGAAGGCAGAGGAGAGGAGAGCAGTGGAAATCTATGGGCCGGTCCTTGGGAAGGAAGAGCCACCGCTGCTAGCGAAGCCCCATTCTAGCTCTGGGGATAAAAGGCAGGGGGCGGAGATGAAAAGGTGTGGCAGACAACTATTCCTCTCCCTGCCAGATAGACTTGTTAGCCTGCGTTGAGAGAGAAACTTTTTGCCAGGGCTGCTGGCACTCCTAATAAAGGGAGCATTTATTTAACAACAGAGGGTTTGTCGTGTTCGGGGAGCTGGGTCAGAACAGGCCATAGAAGTGGGCATTTGGACAGAGCCCACTCCAGATTTGAGGGAAAGGGGTAAACGGGGGAGGCTGCTCTCCCAGACACAACTCCAGCCTCCCTGGCCCCTGGGCCATCAGGGCAACTGCTGGGAGCTGCACTTCTTTGCGTCCAGCTCTCAATTCTGCCTACCTGTTTCCTTTTTTTGTCGGAAAGAGAGGAAAGCAGGTGGACACGTGACAGGCCAGGTGCTTCCTGCCTTCCCAGCTCTGGCACACGCTCTGACTTCCTGCCCTGGGTCTGGTTGCCCTTGAGAGTCCAGTCATGTGATCTTTTATTTCCTGCTAGGTGTGGGATACCTGTACTACTTACAAGTGCCAAAAGACCCTGGAGGGTCACGATGGGATTGTCCTGGCACTCTGCATCCAGGGGTGAGTCAGCCGCCAGCCTCATTGCCTTCCTCTGCTCTACTGTATACAGCAGTGTCTCCCTTCCTTGGCAGCTTGCTGAATGGGTGGACTTCAACTCCCAGAATTCCTCAGCCAGCAGGGAATTCTGGGAGTTGAAGTCCACCCATCAGCAAGCTGCCAAGGAAGGGATGCGCTGATATAAAGTCAATGACTGGTAGCTAGATTTTAGTTCTGCTCCTTGTTTGCTTAAACTGAACAAGCCACTTCTCATTTTTAAAAAAAGTTGTGTGAATCCTGGCCTTGTTTTCAGTAATGGGGGAAATGCCTTGTTTTTCAAATGACAATGTGAATTAAATATGAGCGCTAGGAAAACCTGATTTTTGAAAGTAATATATTCAAACTGAACGCATGTGTGTGGATTGTGTGGCTTTGCATATTTTTGGTTTAGCCAAGGCAGTCCTAGGCTGCGTTAACAGAGGGATCGAATCAAGATCACTTGAACTGTTTGTACCATTTCATAATGCCTTGGTAAGACCCACACTTGGAATATTGCAGCCAGTTTTGGTCGCCACGATATTAAAAAACATGTTGAGACTCTGTAAAGAGTGCAGAAAAGAGCAGCCAAGATGATTAAGGGACTGGAGGCGAAAACATGACAAAGAACGGTTGCAGGAATTGAGTATGTCTAGTCTAGTGAAAAGACGGACTAGAGGAGACATGATAGCAGTGTTCCAATATTTGAGGGGTTGCCACAAAGAAGAGGGGTCAAACTAATTTCCAAAGCATTTGAAGGTAAGACAAGAAGCAATGGATGGAAACTAATCAAGGAGAGAAGCAACCAAGAACTAAGGAGAAATTTCCAGATAGTGAGAACAATTAACCAGTGGAATGACTTGCCTTCAGAAGATGTGGATTCTCCATCACTGGAGGCTTTTAAGAAGAGACTGGACAGCCATTTATCTGGAATGGTATAGGGCTGTGATGGCAAACCTATGGCACGGGTGCCACAAGTGGCACGCGGAGCCATATCGGTGGGCACGCGAGCTCAGGTCCGGTGTGCATGTGTGCACCAGCCGGCTGATTTTCGGGCCTTCTGGGCCCACTGGGAGTCGGGAAACAGGCTGTTTCCAGCCTCCAGAGGGGGTGGGGAAGCCCTCCCCAGGCTCCTAGAAAGGCTCTGGAGCCTGGGGAGGGCGAAAAATGGGCGTGCCATTGCATGCTGGGAGCAGGGGGGTCATTATTATGAGTGTGGGCACGCACACACGTGATCCCGGTTAGAGTGGGCCTCCTCCAGGTCCCGTCGGCCAAACAATGCCGGCTGGCGGGCCCAAGGGGGAGAGCCTTCTCTGTGGCTGGCCCTGTGCTCTGGAACCAACTTCCACCAGAGACCCGAACTATCCCCACTCTGCTGGCCTTCCGGAAAGCTGTTAAGACATGGCTTTTCCTGCAGGCGGGGGGTAGAGCTTAATTCATTCGAGCCCACCCCCCAAGTATGTATGATGTTGAATGGTTGGTGATGATTCTTTTTATAGTGTGTTTTAATTTTTATATTTGCTTTTAATTAACTTTTTAGATTTTGGTTATTCTTGTATTTTCTCACTGTTGTACGCCGCCCTGAGTCCTTAGGGAGTTGGGCGGCATATAAGAATTCCAAAATAAATAAATAAATAAATAAATCCCCCGCATTCCCCCCCCTTTTGGCACGTGAACCAAAAAAGGTTCGCCATCACTGGTATAGGGCTTCCTGCTTGAGCAGAGGATTGGACTAGATGACCTCTAAGGTCCCTTCCAACTCTGTTGTTCTGGTTTTTCAAGGGATTTGGGATGTGTGTCATTAATAACGAAAACTCTTCCAGTAGCTCAGTTTTCCAACAGAAGTTGCAGTTTGCATTTTTCTGGAGGAAGTTTACCTACACATCCCTATCTTTTTTCATCATCTTGGGGGGGGGGGGAATCGTGCCAACGAATGTCTTCTGGCTCTCTGATTTCCTTTTGTTTCTTTTGCCCAGGAACAAACTCTATAGCGGCTCAGCTGACTGCACCATTATTGTAAGTGGTTGATTTTGGGAGGCAGGGCAGGGGGGATGTGCTTTGGCTTCCTCCAAGAGGGGGAAGAGAAGGAAGGTCACTGATCATTCTCTTGCGCAGGGCTCTCCAAACTTGGCAACTTTAAGACTTGTGGACTTCAACTCCCAGAATTTCTCAGCCAGCTATGCTGGGGGATTCTGGGAATTGAAGTCCACAAGTCTTAATGTTGCCAAGTTCGGACATCTTGCGCTATGTGCAGTAAAGCTACCTACACCACTTGCCTATATCCTTTTTGTCTTTTGACAGGTTTGGGATATTCAGACCTTGCAGAAGGTCAACACCATCCGTGCACACGACAATCCCGTGTGCACTCTTGTCTCCTCGCACAACATGCTTTTCAGCGGCTCCCTGAAGGCTATTAAGGTACAGCTTTCTGATGCAGAGGAGTGGGGAAAACAGAAACCTTTTAGGCCCTTTCCTCCCATTTCCAGATCTTTCCTTTTCCCAGCCTAAGAGTTTTGTCCACTTAGATTTGCTCCCTTCTCTCTGCTGATTATTCTGGGTTCATTTAGGATCTTCCTTGATCCTAGAGAGCTGGCCTTTCTTTTTCCTCTTCCCTTTTCCTTGCATTTCCTGCTACTTTTGTCTGGTGTCCAGACCTGCTGTATTCTTCATTCTCTTCACTTTCTGAACCCTTCCCCATTCCCTAGTAATTGATTTAATTTCCTACTTCTCCAGAATTACCCATTGCAGGGGTGGGTTCCTGCCGGTACGCTCTTACCTGTTGGTCACCGCAGAACCGAAGAAGCCGGTGGCATTCGCGGCGCGGGGCTTCCCCCGCCCGCTTTCCCCCGCCCGCCTAGACGCCGCCATTTGCGTTCTTTATCCCTCTGCGCATGCAGGATCGTTGCAAGGTTAAAGATCTCCCCCCTGAGCCGGGAGGGAAAGGAATGTCTCAGCCTAATAATCCAGCTTTTCCCCAGCTGCTCTCCAGAATTCTCCAGGCACCATGGCCACCGGAAGTTGCCTTCTTGCACATCTGGAGAGCACCAGTTGAGGAAAGCGATTATTACGTGAATATGTTCCCTTTCCTTCCAGAGTGGCGCGGTGACTTAGAGGTGGAGCTCTCGCCTCACAATCAGGAGGCTATCAGTTCGATCCTAGATAGCAACAGATATTTCTCTCTCTGGGTCAAAGAGAAAATATCTGCTGTGAACTCCGCATAGGCGTCAGGACGGGCATCCGGCCAGTAAACTCTCAGCTCCATTCAGTCACTGTGACTCCCATCCCAATGCAAGGGATTACAGGGTTGTTAAAAGAAAAAAAATCTCCTCCTCTTCCAGGATCTGTGAGAAAAAGACCTTCAGTCTTTTGAGGCGTGATTGGCTCGGCCTCAACTCACAGGGCTTGATGAAAAAGTGGAATAGAAATGTAGAATGTAGAGGGCTGCGCGGACAGATCGGCACCGACAGTGATGTCACCGGCAGGTCACTACCAGTTCAGGCCAGTCGCTACCAGTCCGAACCAGGAGGAACCCACCCCTGCTTTGCACCAGATATGAAAGGCTGAAGGCTTCTTATCCTGCTCTAGGGCTCAAATACATCTAAATTTATCCAGTCTGGCTGAAAATCATTGAAACCATCTGTAATTATATCAGTTATTCTGTCAAAAAGAAAAGAAATGAAATGTAGACCTGTGTAAAAACAGATGGGCCAAGTATGGCTCACCTTTCCAGGCTTCCTCACTTGAGAATAACTGCGGGAACCCTTGAGAGTCTGGACTTTGGTTTCCCACACCTTGTATGGAACAGGCATAGGAAGCTGGTTGGCGGTCCTGCGTTTGACCAGGACGCTGGTTTGGACGATCTCCCGTCACTGTTGAAGGCCTGATCCTGGCTGTCCTTCTGCCCATCAGGTCTGGGACATTGTTGGCACTGAGTTGAAACTGAAGAAGGAGCTGACAGGCCTTAACCACTGGGTCCGGGCACTTGTGGCATCCCAGAATCACCTGTACAGCGGCTCCTACCAAACAATTAAGGTAGGTGTTGCACTCAGATGCTCCGCCTGCCGCGGCTTTTCTTTGAAGCCTGGGAAGAGGATGCCATCAGCTCTTTTCTCTCCTCTGCTCCAGATCTGGGACATCCGGAACCTGGAATGTGTACATGTCCTGCAGACATCTGGGGGGAGCGTCTACTCCATAGCGGTCACCAACCATCACATCGTCTGTGGCACATACGAAAATCTCATTCACGTAAGGATGACCGAAGACCGGGACGCAGGAGGAAGGGGGCAGTGGGGCCACTTGCAGCCCTCCCCAGACCCTCCAGTTCTCTCTTCCTGGGATCTGGCTAGAGCCACCGGAATCAAAAGGGGGAAACGATGGGAAGGTAACGCACAGCCTTTGCTCCCTTGTGAAACAGGTGTGGGATATTGAGTCGAAAGAGCAGGTTCGCACCCTCACAGGACACGTGGGCACTGTGTATGCTCTGGCAGTCATCTCTACGCCGGACCAAACCAAAGTCTTCAGCGCCTCGTATGATCGGTCATTGCGGGTATGTGGGGGCACAGCAAGTTGTTGGTTCAGGGTGAGGGGCGCAGAGGAAGACCATGGGAAAAAAAGGGGCGGTGGGAGACATCCTAACAGATCTTTCAATGTCTATTGTAATTCGGTGAAGTTGAACTCTCTTAGGAAGCAGGCAGCTGGGCTCCTGATCCCTAAATCCCAGCCCAAGGTCTCTTCAGCGGCCTGGCTCTACAAACAGCACCCTCTACTGCTTGAGGGAGTGTGTGTGTGTGTGTGTGTGTGTGTGTGTGTGTGTGTGTGTGTGTGTGTGTGAGTTTAGTTTAGTTTAGTTTAGTTTAGTTTAGTTTAGTTTAGTTTAGTTTAGTTTAATTAAATTTATATACCGCCCTTCTCCAGGGGACTCAGGGCGGTGAACAGCCAAGTAAAAACACGATATAAACATTAAAATATATATACATTTAAATGTGTGTGTGTGTGTGTGTGTGTCCTTGCTAATCTCATTCCTCCAAAGTTAGGCTAGGCCCAAACACTTTAAAAGAAAATAACGGTATAGAGGCAAGCAGAAAAAGAACTAACATTGACGTAATTTTATTTCAATTATTTATATGTTACGTGTGTGCACAGTCTGATTATTCTCCACCCTGCTGTATTCTAGTGGTTTCCCCTTGTAACATATTCCCAAGTACAATTTTGTAAGAAGTTTTCGCGATCATGTAGGGTACTCACACCATGCGAGGATTGTTCTGAGGGACAAAAGTCCAACCTGTCTCTTTGCTCCAAACCCTGAGAGAGGGAAAGGCCAGTCAAGGCCAATAATGTCTCCTCCTTTTTTTACTTTTCACAACCCTGTAATCCCTCGCTTTGGGGTGGGGTCGAGGCAGCAGAATGGAGCTGAGAGTTTACTGGCCAGATGCCCTTCCTGACTCCACACAGAGTTCACAGCAGATATTTTCTCTTTGCGGCCTGATAAACATCTGTCTCTACCTAGGATTGAACTCTTAACCTTCCGAGTGCGAGGCGAGTGTCTTCACCTCTGTGCCACTCCCTTGGCGTCTCCTCCTTACCTGTCCTGTAATGCCTGATGCAGTTGCAGAACGTTAGCAGCCTTTGCCCAAATGCCCCAATTGAGGGGGGGGGAGTGTGAGTTTTGGAGGTCCTTCAGCTGCATTTGATGCACATTCTAATCCCACATGAAACGTGGAGGTGCAAAGTTTGTTTGTGGCCTGGATTTAGGCAGAGAATGGGATCCATGGCTCATATACCGTTATCTGCCTAAATCCAGGCCACGTACCATCCGCTATGGTGATCCACCACTGTCACTGCCTTGGCTTGTTCTCTGCCTCCAGGTATGGAGTATGGACAACATGATCTGCACCCAGACACTCCTGCGCCACCAGGGCAGCGTCACAGCACTGGCCGTCTCGAGGGGCCGCTTGTTCTCCGGGGCTGTCGACAGCACCGTCAAGGTAAGTCCTTGGGGGGGAGCTCTCAGCAAGAGGAAGAGCCCCCCCCCTCTAGTGAAGAGAAGGGCCAGGGGAGACAGGATAGCAGTCTTCCAATATTTGAGGGGCTGCCACAGAGAGGAGGAGGTCAAGCTATTTTCCAAGGCACCCGAAGGCCAGACAAGGAATAATGGATGGAAACTAATTAAGGAGAGATTCAACCTGGAAATAAGGAGGAATTTTCTGACAGTGAGAACAATCAACCAATGGAACAGAAGTTGCCTTTGGAAGTTGTGGGAGCTTCATCACTGGAGGCTTTCAAGAAGAGACTGGACTGCCATCTGTCAGAAATGGTGTAGGGCTGTGATGGCGAACCTATGGCACGCGTGCCAGAGGTGGCACACAGAGCCCTCTCTGTGGGCACATGCGCCATCACCAGCTGCTCTTTTGGTTTCCGGTGCGCGTAATGTGCACCGACCAGTTTCTGGTGCTCCGATGTGCACGCACATTCCAGTTTTGGCACGGTGCCGAAAAGGTTCGCCATCACTGGTGTAGGGTCTCCTGCTTGGGCAGAGGGTTGGACTAGATGACCTACAAGGTCCCCTCCAACTCGTGTTAATGTAATTTCTAGTTGGCTCAGAGCAGCTTTCTCAGTCGGCTTCTTAGTTTCCTCCAGCTGGGCTGTCCCAACACCCAGCCCAGTCACTAGTTTCCTGGAAGCACCAGACTAGGGAGAGCTAGCTTTCTTTCCAGGTAACACCTGGGAGCTCCACCTCAGCAGCCCTGGTTAGATGTGCTTATGCTGCACAAGGAGGCATGGAAGAGAAGGGGGAGGAAGCAACGGAGTGGGCTGATCACCTTTTTTAAGAAGAGCTCCTTTTAGTTTGACACGAAATGTGACCGAGTCACACGTCTCTGCCTTCCGGGTGACTTTTGCAAGCCAAGGTGCTCTTATGCAGGGCCTGTTCAGCTGCCACGATTTAAGACACAGTAAGGAGCGTAGCTTGCTTCCGTGCCGCACGTGGCTTCTCTGGGGCTCTCCTCCTTTTGGGAGGGCCCCCACTCATGGACAAGGGTTTAGATGAGATTTTGCTTGCCACGCAGATGTTTAATGTTGAGCATGTTGAGAAAGAAGCCATTAGCAGAATCCTGAAGATCCTTCGATAAGGATTGGCGGCTGGTAAGAAGACCTAGTGCTCAGGATGGTGCCTGGGCTGGACCAGGTCTTGTCAAATAAGGGTCACCTCTAGGTTCTACTCCAGTGTTTTTCCCTTGGCAACTTTAAGGCGCTGGACTTAGCTGGCTGGGGAATTCTGGGAGTCGAAGTCCAAGTATCTTAAAAGTTGCTAAGGTTTAGAACAGTGGTTCCCAACCTTTTTGTGATCGAGTACCACTTGGAGGTCCCGTACAGTCGCCGCGTACCACCTGGTTCCAGAGAAACTAAATTCGATCAGATATCACTTTATTTCCATAATTGTACCGTTCCTTTTTTGGCCCCGCGCATCCAGCAACTGGATTCTCGGTCCGCTGGGACCAGGTGGGTGGCGTGTGGCAACAGTTGCAAATCGTTGCCAGATTATCTTGTGTTAGGCAGTAAACATTTTTGTGAAGTAAAAAATAACTAACTAAAAATCGTTCATGACCCAGAAAGTGTTCGCGTACCACCTGGAAGGCCCTCGCGTACCACTAGTGGTACACGTACCACAGGTTGGGAACCACTGGTTTAGAAGCACTGCCCTACTCAGTGATGGGAGTTTGGGCTCTGCTGACATTTCTCTCCCTGACAGGTTTGGACCTGCTAGGACCCACTTTGGACGCCCCGCTGCCAAATACACTCCGGCTGACTCCCTACACTCCAAACGCCCTCCCGATGTGCTGTGTTCCTTCTCGGTGGGCCTTCCCCTCCCCAGCCAGCTGTGCAAGAGCTTTGGGCCACATACCTCAGCACCCTCTCCCTTCCGCAGCAGCGCCTTCCCAGGGTGGAACACCCTACCACCACCTCACCTAATGCGCCACTCCAGCTGCAGGTCCTGGTCAGGCTCTTCCTGGGAGAGAGCGGAAGTCGGTGGACGCTGGCCCAGCTGCAAGCGGTGGCCACAAAGGCTTTGCTCCTCGTCAGTAGATCGTCTCCAAGAGCAGATTTTCTACGAAGCTGGTTTGGATCGGTCTGCATGAGCAGCCAGAGCCGCCTCTCTCTGTCCTGGTATTTAAATTATTTGCTATGCTCCTTCGTTCGTGGCCACAGCCGGGGATAAAACCCATTGTCCTGTCATGTAAACCCGGTACGATTTCTATGTCCCCAGTCCAACCTTCTTATCAGGTATCCTAAACCTTCCTCCCCCCTTCCCCCTCCCTTCCTTCTTCAGAGCATCCCATCATCACGGCCTCCCTGGGAAAGGCAGGAGAGCCGACGGTTGTGTTTTTACGGACATTTTCTACTGTTTTTAAAATTGTGATATAGATTTGGATTATTTCTTCCTTACCAATAAAATTGGACCATTGTTTTAGGCCAGCATGACTCATTGACGAACCTGAAGCATTTCAGCCGATGGAGGAGAACTACTCAGGAGCAGGGCTCAACCCTTCTCCTCCCCCCCCCCAAAAAAAAACCCCGAGGCTGACCTCCATGGATTTTGCCACTCAAAACTCCCTGGCCGATCTGTGACGAGCACATCCTGCATTGCTATTAGTCAGCAAATGTAACAGTCTCACTGCCTGCAGAGATGTTTGCACGTAGCGCAAGGAGCTTATTGCAGCACCCAAAAGGCTGGATGCATTTGCCAGGGGCCTACGTGTGATCACCTGTGGCCAGCTAACCTGGCACCTATGACCTATCTGTTCAATTTCTTAGGTCTAACTAATGATCCTGTGTGGCATTCTTATCTCCCAGAATGCTGGTTTCTAAGGTTGCTCTTTGAAGCACGAAACCCGAATGGTCTTTGCATCCAACTTCAGAAATGCTGAGACAATATTTAGAGGTAGGAATTGAGGGGACAATTGACAGGGCAACATCTGCCCACAAGCTGGGCATTGACCAGTTTCTTTGGAGGGGAGGAAAGGCCTCCCTTAGTTGCATTTGGCCACTGCATTGCCAAAAAAACAAACAAAAACCCACCGAATTAAGGTTGAGAGATTTGTAGTGACACAAATAATTGGAAGCGGTTTGTGTGTTTTTTTTCTTCTCTGTGCAAATATTCTTGCTCAGTACAATGTAAAAAGTGGGAGATGTAGAAGAATCGGCTTCACAGATCGTTGCACGTTCCGGCTTCTGGTTGTGTTCCATAAAGATGTGCAGCTTTCACAATGGCTCCAGCTGGCACCCAGCAGCCCTTTCCCATCACACAGCGGAAGCTTTTTCTCCCCTCCGGCTGGAGCCAAAACACGAGTTGAGCGGGCCAAGATAATCTGGACGTTTTATTAAGCACCGATGGTCATAAATGCATCCACACGGCTGCTTGCCTGGATTGTGAGCTGCAGCACGAACCCATCCCTCCCTCAGCACCAAAGCAGCCAGACCCCACGCCCCCCCCCAAAGTTAGTGCCTCCGAGGTGGGGTTTTTTTTTTTCTGACCTCAACAATAAAAGTATTCTTTAACAGTGAATGTCATGTATCTGTATTAGAGACGAGCAGGGGCTTCTTCCCCGTTTTTGTCTTTAAATATTGATAGCCAGATACTTCTTTTTTTAAAAAGAAGCAGCAAAAAAAAATATTACACCACCACAAAGCTATTAATATAAGTAATACTGGTGGAATGTGTGCAGCAAGAAAAGGTTAGAAGCAGAAAATGCATAGCTTTGACAGAAGGGGAATACAATACAGTATCCGTAACTTAATAATAAAAATATAATGTATATATATATATATAGTATGTATATATCCAGCATTAGAATCTTGGAATAGTTTCTTATACATTTTGTTTCTCTTTACAACAGCTATTGTTATGTTGCTTTTTATTTTTATTTTTAATTAAGAAATTTCAAAGTTGTGCCAGACACATTTTGGATATCAGCAAAGACTATCCATATTCAAGAAAAGAAACAGGAACAGCATTCACACAGCAATTCTAGCTCTCAATAACCACATTTTGAGGAAACCAGATAGGGTGTTTCAGGCTTAGCAGCCGTTTTTAAACTGGACTTCACCCCCATTTGTATATTAGTATACAGCTGGGCATATGTTAGTGATTTCCACACGCATGCACTTCAACACACACTCGCATACTTACACAGGCATATAAACGTACATCCAACTTAAAAAAGACACAAAAGAATGCACACTTTTCAGGTAAGATTAAACAAAACTTCTTAAAACAAGGCACATCCTTTGATTTTCAATAAAACTGTAAAAAGAAAATGGCAAAAAAAAATCCATATAACATAATGTTTTGCACGCTTTGAAAAAAAAAAGATAAACTACCTTTTTAAACATTGTGCTACTTTTTTTAAAATGACCTCACAAGACAAACAGCTTATTATAAGTCTAATAGTCAAGCTAAACTCCAGTTCTTTCAATCTTATATTTTAAAACTGTTCAATATACAATTGATAATATTTTAAAATCTTTTTTTATATATATTAAACTCCTTTCCTTCTTTTGTTATTTATCTCTGGGGGAAACTCCACTTAAATAGTTTTTTTTCCAATAAATACTTTTTTATATATAGCTTTTTTTTTTCTTCATCCCTTTCATCACCTTCCAAAGGAAAAACTGTGTGAGTCTCTGCACACATAAGAACATTCATAACACGGCTGTCTCAAGAGGAGAGTTCTACCAGTGAAATAATAAAAGAAACAGCACCACAACTCAACGCTACTCTTTTAAGGTGAAAAAAGCTCCATGACGTCTCTCAAAGAAGGTAGCTCTACCAGAAGATGACAAAAGAGTTCTCCTGAGATCTTACTCCAAGGTTGAAATCCATGAATGGGAAGTGGAGCAAGCCGAAGGGAGATTGCCTCCCTTTCTTTTGGCTGCCTTGTTCTGGATTCCTTTGCCAGACGGAGAGACAAGAATAGACAAAAGAGGAAGGAACCCAGCATGTCATGATCGCATAAGTGAAGAACGGGTCCCATGTTGGAGGTTGGGCTGCCAGTCAAGAAGATGAAACTGATATTCTAAGAGAAGATGAAGCTATGGTAGCCCCATACATAAGTGGTGTTCCTATCGCTGATATTTTTCCGCGTGGCTGAAAACAGCCATAAGAGCGTGAGATGCCACCTGCTCAAGAGCCCCACCCAGTCTGCAAGACAAAGCTCCCAAGATCTCGCTGAAAATGGTAGCTCTTGTTTTGTTTTTTTGTTTCTTTCCTTTATTGCCAGGTGATTTGATAAAGCAAAAACCAAAACACAATGGAGTGAAATGTACAGGAAACCGAGAACCCAGCAGCGAAGGAGAGCTGAGAGCTACCCCAGATAAGCGGAAGGGGAGATGAAAGGCGAGGGCTCCATCCCATGATCAAAACGGATGCCCTACAAATCAGATGGCAGCCGAGAGTGAAGAGTGAAGTTCATGGCATTTCCCCAGCCCTTTCTTCCCTCTCGATCTCCCGAAGAACCTCAGTTGATTCCCAGCTGGAGATTGTCACCCTGTAAGTTCTCCATTCCCGGAAGATAGAAGCTCAGGGGGAAAGAGCCTTAAGCTAGCTAGCACTTCAGTACTTTCATCCATGGGAAAGGAAGATGATTCAAGTGATTCTGGTCTCAGAGGCATGACTTATGAGATAGGGCCACAATTATTCTGAAGTACAAAAACATCATGAGGGAAGAGGAACATAACCAGCTGAAAACATTTAAAAGCCAGTTGAGGCTAGAGATTAGGAAACGCATTCTAAGAGTCAAAAATAAGTAGGCACTGGCAAAATTCCTTCTGAGTACTTGGGGGAATTTCCTTGGATGGAGCTTTGTAGGCAAAGGAGTCATTTGGAAATAGCAGTCGAAGGTTTAAGAATGCTCCCACTGACCTCGGACAAAGGACAACATATTTTGGACACTTTGCCCCAAAGCCTTAAAAAACAGAGAATGCTTCCTGTGGGCACAAGGTTTAGAGAGCCCAGTACATTTTTCAAGTAAAATGATCTACCTTTCCTTGTAAAATGCTGTTTCTTGCCATCGCAACGCAACAACAACAACAACAAAAAACTTCAGGACGTTTTATAAATTCCACAAGGAGGAAGACCAAGGGAAGCTGACGTGGAGCAGCTCACTGAGAACATGGCCGGAGGGCGATCCAAGCCTTCCCATGCGACTTGAAGAAAGCCAGGAGATCCCGAGAAGCTCATCCATCAGACGTAGGAGCCAGACAAAGTCCTGCCCTAACTGCAACATTCAGGCATTCCTCTTGCAGCCGAGGGTCTTCCCTATTTCCCTATCAAGACCCTTCCAATTCGCAAGTGGAATAAGCCAAAGGAAACCTGAGGACAAGTAGACAGTTCTGAACTGACAGAAGACTTTGTTCCTCCCGTCACTATGGCGTTTCCTCAGTCTAAGAATCCTCAAGTTGGTGGATGAAAATAGAAAACGAATTGGCCACGATACCAAGTGGTGGTGCTTACACTGCCTGGGGAGGAACGAAAATTCTGCCCAACATACCCGGAAGATGGAGAAGGCTCGTAAGAATAAACTTTGGCGCACATTGTACAGTTGCAGACATTGTACAGCAACCGTTGGGTGTGCAAACATTGGGATCCTCTTGGGAGATGCCCCTTTCGGGAAAGAAAGAACAGTGCTGCACTCGGCAGGATTCCTCCTCTCAAAGAAGCCCTTTCCTAACTGATTGCCGGAAGATCCCTTGCAGGTACCCAGGATCAATCAGGGCAAGAGCTGCGGCTCGAGTGTCAGCCATGAGTCAGGAGCACAAGACATGTTCTAGCCAATGGTTGCAATCCACTCAGTCTTGGATGAGCCTCCTTTGATTGCCGCTTCCGAAACGGCGTGTGTAATACCAAGAGAAGACGCCTTTCTTCCATTAAACCTCCACTGGAATACAGAACCGCCCTCGGCCTCCGTTTCCGGGAAAACGGAGATGGTTTATCGCTCCTTGTCTGTCCACTGTCTGGTCAATGATGTCTTCTCCCAGCTGTGCTCCCAACAGTCGTGGCAGGTTAAGAAGGCTAAGCGGTTCAATCAGTGGCGAACTCTTTGGGACAGAAGTGCCTTAGAGCAATAGAAGAAAGTGCAGGGCAAGTCCCTGTGCTCAGAACTGCCTCGAGAGAGGGGTTAAAAAAAAATAAAGAGAGAGAGAAAGATTTGCCATCCATCTTTGGCAGCCGCGGAAGCCACCTGTGGGCTTATGTACAAGGGAGATTTTGGCCAGGATGCTTTTACCCCACCCCCCCACCCCCCAAGTTTTTTTTTCTTTTCGTATTTCAACACTTTTATCGATCATGCAAACATACCAAAGCTTTTGCACAGCTTTTGCCAGGAACGATGCTTTCCAAGGCAAACCAACAGAAAAAAGAGCTTGTAATCTCAAAAGGGGAACGTGTTAACAAAACGAAACTTCTTACAGTCACAGCTTCATCATCACCAGGAGAAGACAAAACACCTTCAGGACAAAGAAACGAAGCATGCAGCTTGCTGAAGGTTCCCCCACCCCACCCCCACCCCGACTCACAGGTTCCCCTCAGGCCTTCCATGGCTGCCTCTCTACCAGCATCTCCAGCGGTGGCAGATGGGCGCATGAGCTGGGCAGAGAAGGAAACACGGTGTGCAGTCCAGAAACACCCAACACAGAAGGCAAATAGTCATTGCTAAGACGAGATTTCACCCCAAACGGAAAACATGAAGAACCGGAGAAGACTAATACTTATTTTGTGCCACATACTTTGATAGTGTATTGGGACAGTAACAACTCAGGACTGGTCTGGGGAGAGGGGAAAGGAATCCGTACTTCTATATGAGGGGGGAAAGCCACTTTGGAGTGGATGGAGTAGCTTCGCCTGGAAAGCTGTGCTGAAGAAAGTGTGAAGCTCACTTTCTCCCGTCGCCATGGAAGCTCTGCCCATCCCAGGCCGCCCTGACCTCCGACTCCGCTGCAGGAGGAGAACTGCAGTCATGCTGTGATCTCTAAGGTCAAAGGGGTGTTTGGAAGGGATGGGAGAAGAAACCCAAATGTGGTCCCTCTCTTCGCTTTGCAAAACAGGTCCCAAGGAAAGCCTTTCTCAAGCATCTCAGTTTGTTTCAACACAATCCTGAGGTAACCTTGTCTTCTTTGTGCAAACCTCAAAAAAATGGAGGAGGGAAGATCTTCATGGAGGTGATTGTGCCCTTGTGCCCATGGCAGATCCTGAGGTTGGCCCGGACTGTTCTCCAGCTCTCATTCCAACATGGCATCTAGCTGGTCAGCAAGATCATCAAACATGCTGCCGATGTCGTCCAGGATGCTGACGGTACTCTTGGATTCTGCAGTGGAACTGAAGGCAAGAGACATCAGTGAGGTTAAGCCGATCCCAATTCCTCTACAACCGGGGTGTCAAACTCAAGGCCAAGACCACGGGGTGCTTAGATCTGGCCCACGGGGCCCCCTGGAAACAGCGAAGGACCAGCCAGTGGTGCCTCTGCCATCGAAAACGGAGCTCAGGAGGGCCGCGCGCAACCATTCCAGGCATCATTTTCAGCCACAATGGCCTCCTGCAGCCCTCTGCCAACAAAAACAGAGACGCGGGCCCCCCCGAGCTCCGTTTTCGCTGGTAAAGGGCTACAGGAAGTCGTGGTGGCCAAAAGCGCAGCCCAGGAGCCTGTTTTCACTGGCAGAGCGCTAGGACCACAGGCACTGCCGACACGAGTGACGTCATGCTGCCCACATCCCCTGGCCATGTCCACCCCAGCCCCCCGAGGTCAAACACAACCCTGATGCAGCCCTCAATGAAATCAAGTTTGACACCCCTGCTATACAAAACCCTTGCCTTTAATACAATTTCCTAATACTTCTATCCTCTGGTTACTTAAATCTGAGCACATATAACAGCAGTAATCTCACCCTGCCTTTCTCCTGTTTTGCTCTCTTTCGCCTTTTTACTAAATACTTTTGTTCCCGAGAGTGGACAACTCATAGAAGACAGCTGCACTTGTGGTAAAGAACCAACAGTGGCTGTTTCACCCAGCCTGTCTGGCCTGCTGGACTTTCTGCAGGCTTTCTGGCTCCTCAACCATCTCTGGTCCTTCCCCACCCGTTCCCATCCTCAGGAGTGCCTTACTCTGCTGCTTGTCCATCCTCTTGCTTGATCTTCTCCTCCACAGCTTGCAGAGCAGCAGCCAGAGAAGCGCTGGTCTCCTCCAGTTTCTGATGCACGCTCTCAGTGCTCTCCACTGAGGGCCCAGCCATGGAGGAGCGAGGTGGCTTGACTGGCACTGTCTGAGGAGGCTGCCCTCCGGGGGACAAAGGCTTGGCTGGGCTGGAGCAGAGGGAAGGAGGTGTGCTTGAAGGCTTGATGGTGGGGGTGAGCTGCTTGGCCGGTGAAGGTGCTGGTGTGCAGCTGGCACTCACTGACTGGAGGACAGGGTGGACCTTCGGCTTCGGAGCAGTTGGAGGTGGTGTAGGCTTTGGAGATGTGGGTGGTGGGGTCCCATGGACACGTTTCACCTCTGCAAGAGACAAACAGGACACGCCATGACCTCTCTTGGAGGAAGCGGCCATAACATGGAGATTCTACTTGGCAGGGCTGCTTCTAACGAAGTGGTTCCCAACCTTCTTTTGGCCATGCCCCGCTTAAGCATCTCTAAAATCCTGAGGCCTCCCCCCCCCCGTGACATATAATGCTTAATATTCAAAAAGTGAACTACTCATGCGGAGAAAGCCTAAAAGGCCATTAACTTGGTTTAAACAAGGTTCCAATTGCCCCCATTAAAAATCAAATTGCCCCCCTGTGGTGCGTGGGCCCCACGTTGGGAACCACTGTTCTAAAGTCTTCGATCATTAGGAAGTCAGTCCAGCTGTTACTAGAACTGGATTCAATGGATATTAAAGATGATAACAAAAAGGATCCCCCCCTTCCATTCAGCAACTAGGAAATATTAACACACAAGCTTGCAGTTTCAGGCACACAACTCCACTCTCCAGCCTGATTCCCAGAGTACCGCCCCTACACACACACACACACACACACACACACACACACAATCTCCCATGTGCTGCCCAACATTTCTTTGTGAGCAGCTTATTGGTGCCTAGATATGTACATGGATACAGAAGCCCCTTGGCAGCCTTGGAGCACAGAGCTGTGAAGCCCCCCGCTAAAAACCATGCTGTGTGGGTTCCCCAGGAAGAGGCTTTACCTGGGCTGCCAGGGCCTGGAATTGGAGCCCTTTTGGTGGTTGGCGTGGAAGGCCCTGAGGTTTTGGGTGGCAAGATGGGCTTGGGAGAGACAGGCGGCTTGATGGGCTTCTTGGTTTCTTCGCGGGTCATCTGAACCGAAGCCCCTACCCCCCTCTCTTGCTGCTCTGTGGGGGCCACGGCCTCCAGGCTGCTCATCTCAGAGGTCGGCCGGCGCTTGACTGTGCCCATGCCATTGTGGTAAACTGACAGCTGGGCCAGCTCCTGCTCCTTGTCTTTCGACTTTGGCCGCCTCTTCACAGTATCTGATTCCGTGAGGATGAACTTGACATTGTCCTGTTGACACTGCTTTGCCCGGATCCTCCGCTTGAGAGTGGCGCTGGCCTCCACTCTGGAAAGGTCGCTGTGCCGATGGCCCAGGGACAAGCCTTCCCCACCTTCGGCCTTGGCCAGGCTCATCTGCCGGGGATGCTGCTTGATAGTCAGGCTGCCCTCCTCGGCAAAGGGGATATTTTCTCCTGAAACATTCTGCGGGGTGCTCCCGCTGTGCTCTGCCCGCAGCCGTTCCACAGGGCCACCGTCTTTGACCGTGTCAGACTTGATGCTGTCCAAGCGTTCACGGCGAGCGGCTGCCACAAGACCAGTCACAGGGCCACTGATGGTGCGTCGGCGGTTCACCACCTCTCCGTCTGGTCCAATGGCCTCTTTATGCTTGACGGTGGCCAGAACAGTTGCAACACGGGCATGTTCTGGACTGGCTGAGCGTATAACCATACCAGGCTGCA
This sequence comes from Diadophis punctatus similis, assembly GCA_023053685.1. NCBI lineage: Eukaryota > Metazoa > Chordata > Lepidosauria > Squamata > Dipsadidae > Diadophis > Diadophis punctatus. Next base: position 3,706,614 of record JALIGW010000018.1, read on the forward strand.
AGTAGTACCCATCAGCTCCCTTTTGCAGGGCAAGACCCCGCCCCCCTCCACCGATAGACGACATTTCTAACATGGCAGCAATGCTCTTCACGCTCCCAGCACTGCCTGTGTCAACGGTGCCCCCATCACTCGGCTGTCTCTGGTCCAGCTCTTCTCCCTCCTCTCCCTCTTTGCTAAAATCGTCCGTCATGTTGCTGCTGGAGATGGCAGAGCTAGAACGCTTGGGCGGTGGTGGCGGAGGACCCTTCTTCTTGGGCCGCACAGCAAAGGACTGGCTGCGGTTCACGTTCTTGTCAGCACCCGACTGTGCCCGGACAGAGTGGCTGCGGCCGACCCTCCGCTGCACAGTGGCGTAGGGCCCGGCATCTGGCACCAGCAGCTCGTCCCGCTCCTGCTCGCTGTCGGACATTGCATAGCGATTCAGACTGTGGGCTCTCTTCTTGGGCCGACCTGCTTCCTCCTCACTCTCTGCAGCCTGGGGTGGCAGGCACAGCACCGGGATGGAGATAGGCAGGACCGGCACAGCTTGAGCCAAGGGGCTTGCAGCTTGAGCCTCTCCCTCCACAGGTTGTGGCAGGACATAGGCAAAGCCCCGGTGCGTTGGAGACTGAGGCAGTGAGCGAGGGGACATGGGTCGGTCAGTCTGCGGCAGCAATTGTGGCGTGGGTTTTACTTTGGCCGTGGCATGGGCCACCCCGAAAGCCTGAGGAGAGGATGGGCGGGGCTTGGTGGGAGTTTGTGGAGGGGTGTAGTGGCCTGCAGCTGGAGGGAAGGATTGCCGGGGTTTTCCAGGTACTGGTGGGACGCTTGCCCTCTTGATGCTGTGGCCATGTCGGAGGCTCCGCACCTCCTTGGGCAGGGTGGCTGGAGGCTCCTTTCCCTCTTCTGCTAGGTGCTCCTGGCTTTTGGACGCTGCAGGGCCAGGAGATTTGGGTCCATCTCCCAGCAGCTCCTGGGAGCTACTAATCAGCTTAGCTCTCCCACTCAGGCTGTTCTCATGGACAAGGCGGGAGGGGTGCCGGTAGACAGTTCCGTCCCGGAAGTGCGTCACATGGTTGGCCTGTTTCTCGGGCCCCTCTTCGCTGGTGCCTGTCATGGCCACCTGTAGTTCATTGCTCAGCTCGCTGTCCTGGAAAGTGGACATCTTGGGGGATTGGCATTCGGCCGTTTCCTGCGAAGGAGACTCTATGGCCACCGTGTCCTGTGACTGGGTTGCACCCTTTTTCTTCAGTGTTCCAGATTCATACTTGATGTATTCAGCTTTCTGGATCTCTGCCAACTTTTTCACAGCTAGCATCAGCTTCTTCTGGTGGCCTAAGGAGATACGAGAGATCAAAACTGATTAAAATTCTAGCACAGTCTTTATAAATAAACCTCCAAACCAGTACAATTGTGTCTCACTAGGTCTACTGAGCGAGAGCCAGTTTGATGTAGGCATGAGTCTAGTCCTGCCTCAGGCACGAAACTAGCAGGATGACCTTGGGCCAGTCACTTTATCACAGCCCTAGGAAGGAGGCAATGCCAAACCATTTATGTAAACAAAACATTGCCAAGAAAAAGGCAGGGACTTGTCGAGGCAGTCTCCAAGAATCAGACAGGGTTGAAGAGAAAGGGGGGGGGAGATCTAGACGGGATTGAAGAGAAAGGGGGGAAAAGATCTAGACAGGATTGAAGAGAAGGGGGAGATCTAGACGGGATTGAAGAGAAAGGGAAAAAAGATCTAGACAGGATTGAAGAGAAAGGGGGAAAAGATCTAGACAGGATTGAAGAGAAAGGGGGGAAAGATCTAGACAGGATTGAAGAGAAAGGGAAAAGATCTAGACAGGATTGAAGAGAAAGGGGGAAAGATCTAGACAGGATTGAAGAGAAAGGGGGGAAGATCTAGACAGGATTGAAGAGAAAGGGGAATAAAGATCTAGACGGGATTGAAGAGAAAGGGGACAAAGATCTAGACAGGATTGAAGAGAAAGGGGAAAAAGATCTAGACAGGATTGAAGAGAGGGGGAAAAGATCTAGACAGGATTGAAGAGAAAGGGGGGAAAAGATCTAGACAGGATTGAAGAGAAAGGGGGAAAAGATCTAGACAGGATTGAAGAGAAAAGGGGGAAAGATCTAGACAGGATTGAAGAGAAAGGGGAAAAGATCAAGACAGGATTGCAGAGAAAGGGAAAAAAGATCTAGACAGGATTGAAGAGAAAGGGGAAAAAAGATCTAGACTGGATTGAAGAGAAAGGGGACAAAGATCTAGACAGGATTGAAGAGAAAGGGGGGAAAGATCTAGACAGGATTGAAGAGAAAGGGGGAAAAGATCTAGACAGGATTGAAGAGAAAGGGAAAAGATCTAGACAGGATTGAAGAGAAAGGGAAAAGATCTAGACAGGATTGAAGAGAAAGGGGGAAAAGATCTAGACAGGATTGAAGAGAAAGGGGGGAAAGATCTAGACAGGATTGAAGAGAAAGGGGGAAAGATCTAGACAGGATTGAAGAGAAAGGGGGGGAAGATCTAGACAGGATTGAAGAGAAAGGGGAATAAAGATCTAGACGGGATTGAAGAGAAAGGGGACAAAGATCTAGACAGGATTGAAGAGAAAGGGGAAAAAGATCTAGACAGGATTGAAGAGAGGGGGAAAAGATCTAGACAGGATTGAAGAGAAAGGGGGGAAAAGATCTAGACAGGATTGAAGAGAAAGGGGGAAAAGATCTAGACAGGATTGAAGAGAAAAGGGGGAAAGATCTAGACAGGATTGAAGAGAAAGGGGAAAAGATCAAGACAGGATTGCAGAGAAAGGGAAAAAAGATCTAGACAGGATTGAAGAGAAAGGGGAAAAAAGATCTAGACTGGATTGAAGAGAAAGGGGACAAAGATCTAGACAGGATTGAAGAGAAAGGGGGGAAAGATCTAGACAGGATTGAAGAGAAAGGGGGAAAAGATCTAGACAGGATTGAAGAGAAAGGGGGAAAGATCTAGACAGGATTGAAGAGAAAGGGGGAAAAGATCTAGACAGGATTGAAGAGAAAGGGGGGAAAGATCTAGACGGGATTGAAGAGAAAGGGGGAAGATCTAGACAGGATTGAAGAGAAAGGGGGAAAAGATCTAGACAGGATTGAAGAGAAAGGGAAAAGATCTAGACGGGATTGAAGAGAAAGGGGAAAAAGATCTAGACAGGGTTGAAGAGAAAGGGAAAAAAGATTTAGACAGGGTTGAAGAGAGGGGAAAAAAGATCTAGACAGGGTTGAAGAGAAGGGAAAAAGATCTAGACAGGGTTGAAGAGAAGGGAAGATCTAGACGGGATTGAAGAGAAAGGGGAAAAGATCTAGACGGGATTGAAGAGAAAGGGGAAAAGATCTAGACGGGATTGAAGAGAAAGGGGAAAAGATCTAGACGGGATTGAAGAGAAAGGGGGAAAAAATCTAGACAGGATTGAAGAGAAAGGGGGAAAAGATCTAGACAGGTTTGAAGAGAAAGGGGAGATCTAGACAGGATTGAAGAGAAAGGGGAAAAAGATCTATCACAGAGTTTAGTTCAGCCATTTCACCTGCCAGGTGTCCCTTTGGTTCCCCCCAAAGGCAGTATTTTAGCTTAGTACAGCAGCCCTGAGCTAGAATTTGCCTTGTCTTGTCCTAGTAGGGCACTCATTTTTCTTGAACCCTATTTTTCCTGCTCCTTGCTGTTCAATACCCATCAGATGGGCTGTTTGGTTGGATGGCCAGCTGATGCCCAACCTTGCCCAGTTTCAGTGGTTTCAGTGTCTGTAATCTCTCCTCTGGCATCTAGATTAGATGTGAGGAATGGGGAAAAAAAACCCTTCCTTGCTTCTTCCTCTTCAGAGCTCAGAATTTGTACCCCTTTCCAACATTTGGAAGAACCCCAAGGAATCTGTAATTCCTAAAGATCAGTGCTCTACTTTTAAAGATGCAGAAATCTTCATGAGTCTTCCTCCCCCTCTCCCAGTTTTCTTTTTAAAGAATTCAGTCATTAAAATGGCAGATGCTGTCCGCTGTGCCACTTGAAGCAAAGACACTTTTTCTCTTATCTAGTTAAGACAGGGGGTGTCAAACTCGATTTCATTGAGGGCCACATCATGGTTGTGTTTGACCTTGCGGGCCGGGATGGGTTGCCCAGGATATGTGTGGCCAGCTCGACGTCGCTTGTGTCAGGGGCGCCTGTGGGGGCCCGAGCGCTCTGCCAGCGAAAATGTGCTCCCGAGCTCGGTTTTTGGCTGCGACAGCCTCCTGCAACCCTCTGCCAGCGAAAACGGAGCTTGGGAGTGCCTCTTGCAGCCCTCGCGAGCTCCGTTTTCGGCTGCGACAGCCTCCTGCAACCCTCTGCCAGCGAAAATGGAGCTTGGGAGTGCCTCTTGCAGCCCTCGCGAGCTCCGTTTTCGGCTGCAACAGCCTCCTGCAACCCTCTGCCAGCGAAAACAGAGCTTGGAAGTGCCTCTTGCAGCCCTCGCGAGCTCCGTTTTTGGCTGCGACAGCCTCCTGCAATCAGTGAAAACGGAGCTCGGGAGCTCCATTTTAATTGGCAGAGGCACTGCAGGCTGGTCCTTTGCTGTTTCCAGGGCAGCCCTGCAGGCCAGATCTAAGCACCCCACGGGCCAGATCCAGCCCCCGGGTCTTGAGTTTGACACCCCTAAGTTAAGTCATTGGTGTTCAGCAATTGGGAGATACTTAACGGGCAGAAACACGACCTCTTTTGAACCAATACATTACATTGCATTATATCCCTGCCATAGAACGGCTTCTTGTAAGTGCCTCTTCCCAGGTAATCTGTTCTTCTCTATATGCACCTTCTCCCATCCAACACCAGCTCCCTTGCCAAGATATTTGAGGCCCAGTCACAGTATAGGCTGGGCTTTCCCAGCCTGGCATCCTCCAGAATAATAGAAGTTGTAACTTTGAGACATTCTGAAGGCACGAGCTTGGAGAAACTGAGGCAGACTGAAACACCCTACTATGCCCTCCATCTTAACTCGGAACCAAACCCCGCCATTCGTGCATAGATGTACACAAAGACCCTGTTTTAAGTTTCTAGTTGAGAATGGAGATGCCTCCACGCTCCCCTCACCCAGTTTGATGATGCCGATCTCCTGCAGATCCTCCCAAGTGATATCGGTGATAAAATCGATGTTCTCGTAGCCATTTTCCACCAGGAGTTTGTAATACTGTGCCAGACCAATCATGGACAGCCAGAGAGCCAGGTTTGCCTGGGAGGGACAGAGGATATAAATAAGCCAGTGTTTCTCAACCTTGGCGACTTGAAGAGGTGTGGACTTCAACCCCCAGAATTCCCCAGCCAGCATGGCTTGAAGAGGTGTGGACCTTCGTTCCCAGAATTCCCCAGCCAGCCATGTTGGCTGGAGAATCCTGGGAGTTGAAGTCCACACCTCTTCAAGCCGCCACGGTTGAGAAAGAGTGTAAGAAGCCATTTCACAGAGCAAGAGGTTGCAGTCCCAGAACCCCCCAGTGGGGTCCACCCACCATCCTAACCATCAGTGTCCAATCGGGGCCTTCCGTGTTTTCTGCGTAGTTCCTCCATATTTTTTTTTCACATTAAACACGCAGTTGTAATTTGAAAAGTCTCGGAGGAATTTCTGACCTCTTCCCCATAATTAAAACAGCCTTGAAATGCTACTCTACCCATTGTCGATTAGCAGAGCTCCTCGGAGAGTTTTCAAATTATGTCTGCTTAATTAAGAGCTGCCGCTGGACTCTTGGCGCCTGTCTTTATTGCTTTCTGCCAGCTAGGAGGGGAGGAATTCTTTTGCTGCCAGGTTCTGTTCCATTAAGGGGAGAAGAAAGTTTGGGTTTCTCCTCATCCAGGTAGTCCTCGACTTACGACCACAACTGAGCCACAAAGTTATGTTGCTAAGTGAGAAATTTATTTTGTTTCCCATTTTACAACCTTTCTTGCTCAGGAACACTGCAGCCGTCATAAATATGAACCAGTTGGCAAGCATCCGAGTGTAAATCACATGACCTTGGGGATGCTGCAATGGTCATAAGTGTGAAAAATGGTCATAAGTCACTTTTTCCAGTGTCGTCGTAACTTCTGTCACTAAATGAACTGTTGTAAGTCAAGGACTACCTGTATTTAAAGGAAGACGGTTCTATGCCATTCTAAAAGAAAAGGAAAGCCAAGTATACAGTAGTCCTTGACTTACGACTGGTCACTTAGTGACCATTTGAAGTTATGACGCATCTCTCTGGGAGTCGTTATGATCCAATTCCAAAGTTCCAATGGCCACTCCGCTCCTCCCAGGGTCACATGACCTCATTTTGGGACACTTGGTAACCAGCCCCCATTTTTGGCCATTTGCAGCATCCTGTGGGTCACATGACCACATTTTAGGACGGTTTTGCTGAAAAATGGCATTCCTGTTTGCATCAAAACCGGCCCATAGTCAACCATTGGTTCACTTAACTACAGTGGCATTCACTTAACGACTGCCGCAAAAAAAAAGGTTGCAAAATCAGGCCAGTCACATGGGTGACCAAGTTTACCGACCGTCATGCCTTGCTGTGTTGGGTAGGCTCCATTTCGGTGGTAAGACAAGGTCTATGTCAGATCTGGGATTCTGCCATTCTTCAGGGGAAGGGGGGACCCTTGCTTACATTATTTACTTTATTGCTTTCTTCCTTATGTATCCTATATCCTGTATCCTATTGATTTATAACCTTTAGCTTGGCGCCTAAGCACCCTGGGATTTTCGCACCTTTTGGGGAATGTAAAGGGAGAGAGGGCCATGTGGGTTGTATCGCTCGAAAGCCGGCAGAGTATGACCCTGAAAATCTTCCCTTATTGCATTCTCAGAGCGGCCGGTACAATAACATCTCCACACCTGCGGATTGGCTGAATCCACCTTGGACTATTGGGAGGGGTTTCTAATTCCTTTATCCTAACTGTATGGCCTGAGGGACCACAGAGCCTGCTTTTCTTTCGTCTTGCTATCACTCCAGTTCAATAAAAGGTTCCTTTTGAAAAGCCAAGTTTCAAGAGTCTTTACTTTCTTGAATGAGGAGGAGAGGCCGGACCTTACAGTCTACCTGAAAGCCATTCAAGCTTTTCTCCCCTACGGAGGGAATCAGGAACTTAAAACGAGGTTCTCTGCTGAAGGAGGCTGCTTGTCATTTGTACAGGTGGTCCTTGACTTACGACTATAACTGAGACCAAAATTTCTGTTGTTCAGTTCATTGGTTAAGTGAGCTTTCTCCCATTTTACGACCCTTCTTGCTACAGTTGTTAAGTGAATCACTGCACTTCTTAGCAATATGCTTGTTAATTGAATCTGGCTTCCCTATTGACTTTGCTTGTCAGAAGGTCGCAAAAGGGGGTCACGTGACCCCCAGGACACTGCGACCGTCATAAATAAGAGCCAGTTCCCAAGCATCTGAATTTTGACCATGTGACCCTGGGGATGCTGCAGTGTCCTAAGTGTCAAAAACTTATAAGTCGCTTTTCTCAGTACCGTTGTAACTTTTGAACAGTCACTAAATGGACTGTTGTAAGTCGAGGACTACCTGTATTTGTTAAATGGAGGCGACTTCTGCATGATCCTTATGGAAGAATTCTAGCAATAAAAGAAAGTCTGAATCAGAACGCCGCCTCTCCCCGAGTTGAACCACGGCGTGAATTCTGCTTTCAGACGGTCTGCAGAAAAGCAAAATCTCTGCAGTGCTTCAGAGACCACGCCAGGAGCAGATACAAAATTGTGCAAGTCACCAGCAAACCAACAGCTGGAGTCTGCTGCCGACATACTCTGGGATTTCTGGACATTTTAGGCTAGTGTCAACCCTGAAGCGGACCTGACCGAAGCCATTTTGAAGCTTCAGTGTTGCCACATTGGAGCCAAGGGAACAGGGAGCGGGGATTAGAGATAGCTGGGGTTTTGTAGCCAAAACAAAATACTTTCTCCTGAGAACCAAGGACATTCTCACACCTGGTCAGAGAGAGAGGAGGCGTGATGTTACCAGGCAAGCGGACGGCACCATGATTGGACCATGTGACTGATTGTTTGGGGAAGGGGAAAAACTTTTACTTTTAATTAGGTGAAAACTGCAGGAACCTTCAGAGTCAGTTTTCACCAGAACTGTGCCAATATGATATATCCAACAAAACTATTCTTTGAGAAATCTACCTGCCTCGGAGTTTTGTTTGCTATGGGTGTATTACTTGGAACCCTGACAATTAGGGCTTCCCCCCTCAGGGCAATACACCTGGCCTACACCTCCCCAACCCCAAATGCAGCAAGATATGAGGCGGCTCACTGGCTTGTATTCTGGGAGCCACTCGGGAATGTTCAGGTTGTTGATCTCGGAGGCGATCTTCTTTCGGTGTCCCGGCTTAGTCACCCCAATGGCCGTCAGGTCCTAAATCAAAAAGAATTTCCCCATCATTCGAGTCCCAGAAAGCAACAAGCACACATTAAAAACCTCAAAAGCATTTGGAGCTAGGAATAGATAGAATATTTCTAGCTCAGGATTGAATTGTGGGGTCCTTGGTGCTCCCAGACCTTGGTTGATTTCTTGAAGATGTTTCATGACCCAACTAGGTAACATCATCAGTGCTGAAAGATAGGAGGGTTTGCTTCTCATCAGGTTTTTTTTTAATATACTAGTGGCTTGCCCTGTTATTGTTGGTGGGAGTGCTGTTGTTGATTCCTTGATTAGGGTGTTGTTTACTGATTGTCAGTAAACAACACCCTAATCAAAAAAACAACCTGAGTTGGTAATTCCTTGTTTTTTTTTAATTGTTGGTCTAGTGTTAATCCTGATGGTAATCTCTGCTCATCTGGCTGTTGATTGTTGGCAAGGAAGTGTTTTGGGTTTTTTGTTTTCTTTTTTGTTTTTTGATTGTCTCATTTGAATGGTATGTAGATGTTGTTTATCTCTATGTGTCTGTTGATGGCTGATTTGTCTGAGTGCCAGGCTTTCAGGAATTGTGTAGCACAGCGGTCCCCAACCTTTCCAGCTTGGCAGACCAGCGAGGGGGAGAGGGGATGGTTCTGTGTGAGCAGCGGGTGTACAAACGTGCACAACTCCATTTGCACAAGTGCCCGCTGCTCATGCAAATAGAACTTCGCACATGAGCGAGCGCACCTGCCACTTGCACAAGTAGAGCTACAGGCTTGTGCGCGCTCGCCCTCTGCTTGCATGACCCGGTTCTGAAATGGGTTGGGGATTGGGGGGCCCTGCTGTAGCATTTTTGGACTAAGTTTGGTCTGGGAATGGCTGTGGAGGCCCAACGACATGGAAGATAAAGCTGCACCATCAACATACACATGGAGTAAGGCAAAGACAAGCTGGCTCCTGGGATGTCACGTCGTTTCATGGTCTTTTCCAGGAGGCTTGTTCACTTCCCAGCCTAGCCAACCACTTTCCCAGCCCTTCATTAGCCTGGAAAGGCCACATTTCCAATGTCTGGTCTGGTCCAGAGGATAAGGTTTTTTCACACGCTTGTCCAAATTTGTCTCTGCCTCCCTACTTAGGATTAACCGCCCCGAGTCCCTTGGGTGAGGTGGGCAGTGTACAGATGTGATAAGTAAATAAAACAAAATCCCCATTTTTTCCAGTCTTCCGTCCCTCTTTATTCTTGACTGACAAGTGACTGGATACACTAGGCCAGATTTTTCCCTTTGCATTTTTGCTTTAAAAGGCTTTTCTGAATCTTCCTTGCTTTCAGCCTAACAACATGTCTTATTTACATCTTTCAAAATGTTGGTGCTTCATCTTCATGACTCTTTCAGTCTATTATTATTAAAATATATTTACAATGGTTAGCTTCTAGCATGGAACACCATGTGGTCTTCCATCCCAATTCTAAGCCCACCTGATTCTCCTTAGATTCTGATACCAAACAAGGTCAGAGAAGCGTCGCTATGCAGTGTCACTTCTTTTCAGGGTCTGGGCCCCCACCCACTCTCCCACCCACCCGTCCAGGCATGTTATATCAAGATTATTGGCAGGAGCACCACTTCAGGAGACATCTTCTAGCTGACCGTGGTTGACCTTGTGAAAGTTAAGAAGAGTTAAATCCAGATGGAGGACATGTTCTAGTCAGTTCTAGAACTACCGGCTCGGCTGGGAAGCCAAAACACATCGCAAAAAAGTGTTGGCAGAGGGCAAAACACTTCTTGCCAAAAAATCTGCTTGGGTGGATTTTGCAAATCGCCAGGAATGAAGCGGGACTCAAGGAAGATTTTTTCCCCTCCAAGAATGACTCATGTTCTATTTAGGTTTTTTTAAAAACACATTTCATAAGCTCACTTATGAAGGAACAGAAGGTGCCTAAGAAAGGAAATTAAGCCTCTTACAATCATACCATGTTTTCCCCGAAAATACGACCTGTCCCGAAAATAAGCCCTAGCTTGATTTTTCCGTGTGCACCTAATATAAGCCCTACTCCCCAAATAAGCCCTAGTTAACAATCCACCCACTCCATCCCACCGTCCGGTTGTACGAGGTGGGGCGAGGCGCATGCGTAAAAATCAACCTAGGGTGGTGATGAGGGGGTGGAGCTGCCCCATGCACCCTGCACCCGCTTACCTTAGAACCGCTTCAGCCAGGCCTGCCACACCTCGACACCTGTCATGCCATTGTCCTACTTCTGCAGCCGCTTGCGGCCAGACACCGTATGGCGTGTCACGCCGGTGCCACCACTCGCAGCAGGAGGCCACATGGCACGTCACACCGGTGCTGCCGCTTGCGCACACAATGGCACAACACACCATGCGGTCTCCTGCCGTAAGCAGCGGCACCGGCGCGATGCGCCACACGGCATTTGGCCGCAAGTAGCTGCAGAAGTCAGGCAGCAGCGTGACAGGTGGCAGGGTGTGCGAGATCTGGCTGCGATGGTTCTAAGGTAAGCGTGTAAGACATCCCCCGAAAATAAGACCTGGTACTTACTTTGGGGCCCTAAAGAAAATAAGACCAGGCCTTATTTTCGTGGAAACACGGTAATAAGTAAAGGTAGAGGTTTCTCCTGTCCAGTCGTGTCCAACTCTTGGGGGGGGTGCTCATCTCTGTTTCTTAGTTGAGGGAGCCAGCATTGTCCGACGACATTTCCGCGGTCATGTGGCCAGCATGACAACATATCGCAGCACAGAGCATATGGCGAAACATGGAACGCAGTTGCCCTTCCACCGAAGAGATAACTATTTATCTACTCACATTTTCATGCTTTCAAACTGCTAGGTGGGCAGGAGCTGAGGCAAGACCTGGAGCCCACCCCGTTGCATGGTGCTTGGGTCTTGAACCCAGGCTTCTTAACCCCTGATCCATTGCACCCCAACAATCATAATAATACCTGCACTCTAAAATGGGGAACTCTCCTCTTCCTTCCTACAGTTCCAGTGACAGGTATCGGAGCTAGGAGCGAGTGCCAGGTGAGTCAACAAAAACCAAGATGGCGGCATCAAACATTAAAAACAGGCAGAATTTTGATTCTGCCCCTGTGGCCACCATCCTGCCTTTTTTTAAACCATCCTTTGTGGATAGCTGTGCATTAGGAGGCCCTCCTCTCTTTTCTGCCAAACAAAGGAGTTTACCACATGTACTGTACCTTTTGCACAGGTACAGTACATGTGGTACCTTGCTCAACAGTAGTAACTGTGAGAGGGATCTTGGAGTCCTAGTGGACAATCACTTAAATATGAGCCAGCAGTGTGCAGCAGCTGCCAAAAAAGCCAACACAGTTCTAGGCTGCATTAACAGAGGGATAGAATCAAGATCACACAAAGTGTTAATACCACTTTATAATGCCTTGGTAAGGCCACACTTGGAATACTGCATTCAGTTTTGGTCGCCACGATGTAAAAAGGATGTTGAGACTCTAGAAAGAGTGCAGAGAAGAGCAACAAAGATGATTAAAGGCCTGAAGGCTAAAACATATGAAGAACGGTTGCAGGAACTGGGTATGTCTAGTTTAATGAAAAGAAGGATCAGGGGAGACATGATAGCAGTGTTCCAATATCTCAGGGGTTGCCACAAAGAAGAGGGAGTCAAACTATTCTCCAAAGCACCTGAAGGTAGAACAAGAAGTAATGGGTGGAAACTAAACAAGGAGAGAAGTAACTTAGAACTAAGGAGAAATTTCCTGACAGTTAGGACAATTAATCAGTGGAACAGCTTGCCTCCAGAAGTTGTGAATGCTCCAACACTGGAAGTTTTTAAGAAGATGTTGGATAACCATTTGTCTGAAGTAGTGTAGGGTTTCCTGCCTAGGCAGGGGGTTGGACTAGAAGACCTCCAAGGTCCCTTCCAACTTTGTTGTTATTATTATTATTAAAAAGTCTCCGAAGAACAAAGTGCATCCAAGAACTGGGTTGGCTGGCTGCAATTTCATTCCTTATTAATCATTTGAGTGGAGATGCTCCCACCCAAGTGGCTTCTGGCTACGGTAAACACATTTATGTGAGTCGCGTTAAGCTTTGCTTTCTTAAAATTCTCACTTCTGATGTTTAAAAATAGAACAGTTCTTTTAGAAACCATCAGGGTGCTCCCTCCACTCCACCAGCCGCTTCCTGAACTGAGCGCTGAGCAGCCAACTCCTTAGTCCTCCCCCCTCCTCCTCCCCCCACCCCCACCCCGTTTTTCTCAGCAAGAGCCCTCACCTCGGGGGTCATCCGGCTGATCGTGGGAATGTCGTAACCAGCATTGATGAAGTTGGAGGCGTAGAGTTGAAGCTGAAACTTGTACAACCACTGATAGACGGCCTCTGAGCTCTGGGTGGGAAGAGGGGCGCAGGTAATTATTTATAGATATTACGTCTTTCCAGAATCACCTGCCTGGATGCCTGACAGAGGGAGGTTTTGATCACAGCAGTTCTTATGTTTTTCCCTATCCTTAATGATGTTCGTGGTCTTCCTTCCAGCCTCATCACTATCTCTCTCCTTGCAAGAAATCAACCTGTTTCTAACCCCAGCTGCAATTTCCTTTTCACATTTATCTCATTCAGTCCGAGGAAGGGGTTTAAGAAACCTGAAAAGACAACCATTTTTTTAAAAATGGGTCTCATAAATGGAATCCTATCCTACAGCTGAGGCCGGCTCTGTCCTTTTCTGCAGCATCTTGACTGATGAAAAGCAGGCGAAGTTGAGAGAACCAAAGCTGCCAAGCAAAGCCAGCAGCCTTCCCAAGATTACCCACCACCACCAGGCAAGGGGGGGCAGCCTAGTTCCTTTTGGGGGAGGGGAAGATAGAGGTAAAGGAAGAGCTGCCCCCCTGGACACTGCCAGCTTCAAAGCAACACAGAAAACACCCAACCCTGCCTTGCTTTTGGCTGCTCATTCAAATTTTTGCAGTCCAGAGATGCCATCCTTAACCAAGCTCTCCCCCCTCCCTCCCCCCTCTCCTCTCCTTTACAATAGATGGGAAAAGTCAGTTTGTACATAAAAGGGCTGCCAGCTCAATTCCAAACAGGACCAAGGCTTGATCTGAGCCACGTCCTGACTCTGCACTCTACCAGGCCACGTTTTTGCCAGCTCGTTTCTCCAGGTTTTATTCGGAATTCCAAAATGAACGAGGCGGGAAGTGGTGTTGGAGAACAAGGGACAAAATGGGTGCTTTTAAATACCTGCAACCCTCATCTGTCCCTAAAAACACTCCCACCCTCCCCTATAAGTCCAACCAAAAAGAAAAGATTACAGCTTGCCCCCACCCCCACCCCCCCAAGGAATGCCATGGGCTGCAGAGACCCTCAGGGCACTCTGTCCTGCTCCACCCGCTTCAGAAGCTGCTCGGGGATGCCCAAACTTGCCTTCCCCTCGGACTGCGGCTCCACCTTCTTGACCTGCTGCTCCCCATATGACTGGCTGGGGTACGGTGCACTGCCCAATCCTGGAGTTCGGGAAGAACCTGTCACAGAGCAGGCAGGAATTCTCAGCACAGTAGAACATTAGAAGGAGCTTCGTGTGCAAAGAAGGCCCTGGGTACCCTGTGGGCACAGTCCCTGGCAGGACAAGAGGGCCGGCCACAGGGCATTGGGAGAAACGGACTAGAGTGCAGGTGCTACAGCAGCACAGGTGGCTTGTCTGAGTGTGGGTCGCTGTCAGCCTCTCACACCTGGAGCTGCACAGGTGCTCTTGCTTCCTTTCAAGCCAGAGAAGAGGCAAAGGGAAGATGGGAGGCCCAGCCTCACTTAGGCAGCACCTTCCTTCCACCAAACAGGTGGTAGAAGATCAAGATGGAAGCCAAGGTGACCTTGATGTCCCCCAAGTCATGTTCCGCCGTCAAACCCTCAACAAGGATCCCAACCCACTTCCAGTCCAGCTAACACGCAAGGCCTCTGGCTTGACCCAAGGGCTACCAAGACCTCCGGCATTAGGCTGGCAACCACCCCTTGAACCTCTGGAGGGAGGGAGACCATAAGTGGGCCCAGAGCTTCCCAGCTGGGTGACTCCAGAAAAGGGCACTTCCAAAGCTGTTGCACAGACAAAACACATCCACAACGCGGCCAGCATCTCCGAAGAACAACCTGAACGGCACAGATCAGAGCAGCCCGGTGGCTGCCTTCTGCCCCTTCACTCCAAATCAAGAAAGCCCCTTCCCCAAGTGAGTGTCTTGACACACCATCCGGGATCTCAAGACGGAGGGCACTGCAGAAAGCAGCCTTTGCTGACCCCCCTCAACCCCCTCCTGCCACCTGGTAGCTCTTGAGATGCTCCATCGAGGGGAAGAGTGAACAGCAGAACAGCAATGCCTGGGGGGGGGGGGAGAGATATGACAACGCTCCGAACCCAATCAAAGGGGGGGGTAGTAACACCAAGGGGGTGGGGGGATAGACAGACCGTCCTGCGATCAACAGCGCTCTTCGCACAGAAGGCAGCTTGCATGTTCCATAGAGGCGGAGGGGGCTGTCTTGCTTTCCCTCGGCCATCATGCCCTCCCCCCCAGTGCTCCCCACTAACCGAAGCGAGCGAAGGGCTGGCAGCAGCAGCAGAAGGAGAGGGTCATAGTCCTCCAGGAGAAGCCGCTGGTCCTGGAAATAAGAAACGCTCCCGTGGGGACAGAGGGACCAGCTGTCCTCCGGAGCATCCACGCACCTGCGGGTGTCTCCAGCGCCTTGGCAGGCCCGTCACTCACAGCAGAGTCTTGCACAGACGCCTTCTGGGAAAGGACAGTTGCCAGCAGCTGAGAAATTGGGGGAGGAACAGCAAGAAAGTGTTAATCAGAAAAGAGCGGCAGGCTCTGGGGGAGGGAAGAATAGGAAAACGGGGACTCAGGAAGCCTGGATTCAACCGAGGGAGAATCAGGTGCTTTTCTCCCAGAACTGAGTCCTACGGGAGCTGGGAGGCATATAAAAACGACCAAATAAATAAATAAACAAACTGTGACTCAGTTGGCAAAGTGGCAAGCTGCAGCACGGGAAGCAAACGGGTGGCACAATGGCGCTGCCTGCTTGGCATTCGTGGCTGCAGCTGAGCCAGCTCGGGAAGAGAATTCTGGTGCAGGCAGGCCGCAAAAGGGCGATTTGGGAGCTAGCAGCCTGCCCCTCCTCCTCCTGGCCCAGTTTCCCCAGGGAAGGAAGGAACCCCCCTGGCTCACTGGCCAAGCGCATGGCATCGGAAGGGGCGAGCAATCCAATCTGCAACCACAAGGGGGCAGCAGAAGACCGAGCAACATCAAGGATGGGTAGCTACTTTGCTTTTGTAAAATTTATTGGCTGCCCATCTTATTTATTTATTTTATTTATTTTATTTATTTTATTTATTTTATTTATTTTATTTATTTTATTTATTTTATTTATTTTATTTATTTTATTTATTTTATTTATTTGTCAAACATGTATAGGATAGTAGTTGTTTGTATAAACATAACATAATCAAAAGTACCGATAAAAGAGGACAATAGGACAGTAGGACAGGGACGGTAGGCACAGTGGTGCGCTTATGCACACCCCTTACAGACCTCTTAGAAACGGGGAGAGGTCGAATGTAGACAGTCTAAGGTTAAAGTTTTTGGGGGTTTGGGGAAGAAACCACAGAGTCAGGTAGTGCATTCCAGGCATTGATCACTCTGTTGCTGAAGTCGTATTTTCTGCAGTCAGGTTTCAAGCGGTTTACATTGAGTTTGAATCTATTACGTGCTCGTGTATTGTTGCGGTTGAAGCTGAAGTAGTCATTAACAGGAAGGACATTTTGGTATACGATTTTATTTCTTACCACAGGGTACCCCCGGGCAGCTTACAGTCTTAAAAAGATTAAAAATACACAACTAGACAAGGGCCATTGGGTGAGACTTGGGCCAGCCGGTGGGTTTGAGAGCTCCAGATTTAACCCCGTGGCACATCCAGCCCTCCGGGGAACAGGGCTTACCTTCACGCCTTCTGAACCGGGGTGAAGGGCTCCATGGCCTCCGCTTCCAGTGCTCTGGCCACTGCCCGAGCTCCGTCCACTGGTGATGCTTCCAGTGCTGCCCACGCTGCTGCGGTCGCCTCCTAGCAGGGGGGGAGGGGAAGACAGTTGGTGGGACAAAGCAAGGAAAGCTTCGTCCTACGACGGGCGGCTTTGCTCAGGACTGGCACCCACAACCAAGGACCAGGCGGGATCCCATATGCCTGTTTTCTGGCCACCCCTATCCATGCTGCTGAAATTCTGGCAAGCACCAGATTACAGGTAAAATTGCTGTCCACCCAAAACAGGCAAATGGACCAAAAAAATAAAATAAAAATTCCCTGTTCAGAAAACCCCATTAAACCAAACACTATCCGAGGGTCTTGAAGCCTTAAATCAGAGGTCTTCAAACTTGGGAACTTTAAGACTTGTGGACTTCAACTTTCAGAATTCTCCAGCCAGCTTAGCTGGCTGGAGAATTCTGGGAGTTGAAGTCCACAAGTCTTAAAGTTCCCAAGTTTGGGGACCCCTGCCTTAATATATCAAGGGGAAAATCCCCCCACCAACCGCTAATGCAACTCTATCCTGATTTACTGCAGGATATCTTAAAACGTTTCCGTAAAGCTCCTTTCTTGAAGTAGACATTCTAGGACAGTGATGGCGAACCTATGGCACGCGTGCCACAGGTGGCACACAGAGCCATATCTGCCGGCACGCAAGCCATTGCCCTATCTTAGCTCCAACGTGCATGTGCACACCGGCCAACTGATTTTTGGCTCACGCGGAGGCTCTGGGAGGGCGTTTTTGGCTTCCAGAGGCCTCCGGGGGGCGGGAGAGGGCATTTTCGCCCTCCCCAGGTTCCAGGGAAGCCTACTGGAGCCACTGGAAGTCGGGAAATGGGCCATTTCCGGCCTCCAGAGGCCTTCTGGGGGGGCGGGGAAGGCCTTTTTCGCCCTCCCCAGGCATTGAATTATAGGTGTGGGCACTCGTGCATGTGCAATAGCGTGTGCACACACGCTTTCAGCACCCGAGGGAAAAAAGGTTCGCCATCACTGTTCTAGGAGGAAAACCAGGTGCCTTCCTCTACAGTAGCCGGAGATCAGGAGGCGCCTGGCAGCATTTGATGCAATTCACAAACTTCATTGAGAGGCAGAAACTTTCCCGAGCGGCAAGTCCACCTGATTTCTTCGTTTTGGACTCTTGACTTGCCACCCCTCACTTTGTATATAGCTCCAGGTTGGAGAGAGGGATATTAAAGGAGGGGTTGTGCTTGCCCCCTCCCCAAAAGAGAGGAAAGGCTCCACTCATCTCCAGTTCCTCCTCCTTGGGGAACGGTGTTAGGATGAGAATTAAAATCTCATAGAGGCGATGTTGGATCTTTACTTGGAATCCAGACAGTTAGAAATAAAACCGAGATTAAATGTCTAATAGAAAATATTTATTTCAGTACAAAAACAATAAATCCTGAATAATTACATCTTTGCTAAGAAACACTACCGTTCAGGTCAAGAGCCAAGGCAGAAGTGATTAATGGTGGATCAGGAATGTACACATGCACAAACATCATATCACGTGTCTGCTTGTATTGGAATGTACCATCATATTTAGGATAGGGGTGCATCACCCTGCATAGACTCACAACTGACAATATTCACTACGTGACAAATGGCTGGTACAACAATTCTCCCTGACACACCTCACCTTGCACCACGCAATTGCCTCTCCCCATCAGCCAGCCACTGCCCAAGCACCGGCTCCCCTCAGGGGAACGCACCCTCACCCCACCCCCATCCAGTCTCTCTGGATGCCCCTTGAATCTCTGTAGCCAGATTGTCCCCCTGCCCCTCCCCACTTTCTCCTCCTACCTGCGAAGGGCTTCCGGAGCACCCAGATTTCTTCTGGGGGGGCCGGCGTGGTCGCAGAGCTGCCGGGGGACAAGTGGGATGGGCTGGCATCCGACCCCCGGGAACCTTTGAGGTCAAAGATAGCACCACGATCCAGCAAAGGGAGGAAGAGAAAAAGAGAAAGAAAGAAGTGAGAGAAGGAGACAATGTTGCATGACAAAGAGGGGTTTTTGGGGGGATGTTTCAGCAGCATCCCCTGGACCCCAACCAAGCCCCAGACAGAAGGGAGTAACTTGTCGGAGAGGGTCTTGGCTTTTGCCACTATTTTTTGACCTCACAAAGTCCAAGAGAGTCAATATAACAGCCGTGGTGGCGCAGTGGTTAGAATGCAGGATTGCAGGCTAATTCTGCCCACTGCCAGCAGTTCAATCCTGACCAGCTCAAAGTTGACTCAGCCTTCCATCCTTCCGAGGTGGGTAAAATGAGGACCCGGATTGTTGGGGGCAACATGCTGACTCTGTAAACCGCTTAGAGAGGGCTGTAAAAGCACTGTGAAGCGGTATATAAGTCTAAGGGTTATTGCTATTTCCAAAGTGTGAAGCCCAGCTTGGCTAGTGCTGTTCCACTGGCATCCAGACTGCCCCATCATACTTGTAGCTGTTGGGACCAGGGCAGTAGTTCTCAACCTTTTCTTCACCATGGACCCCATTTAAATACCTTTTCTGGCACGGACCATGGCCACAGACCTCCAAGCCTTAAGATTTAAGTCAACATTTCTTCAAGCCTTCATGGACCCCGTGACAACATCCACGGATCATACTTTGAGAACAGTCAATTAAGGGATCTTGAGCAAGGGGGAGGAGTTTGCAAAGGCTACAGTCCATACTTTAGATCAGGGGTCTCCAACCTTGGCAACTTTAAGACTTGTGGACTTCAACTCCCAAAGTTCCTGAGGAACTCTGGGAGTTGAAGTCCACAAGACTTAAACTTGCCAAGGTTGGAGACCCCTGGTTTAGATAGCTGATGGTTTCCCTAATCCAGAAGTCCCCAAACTTGGCAACTTTAAGACTTGTGGACTTCAACTCCCAAAGTTCCTGAGGAAACTTCAACTCCCAAAGTTCCTGCCAGAAAAGGTACTTAAATGGGGTCCATGGTGAAGAAAAGGTTGAGAACTACTGCCTTGGTCCCAACAGCCACAAGTATGATGGGGCAGTCTGGATGCCAGTGGAACAGCACTAGCCAAGTTGGGCTTCAAACATTGGAATCCCCAAACTTGGCAACTTTAAGACTTGTGGACTTCAACTCCCAGAATTCTCCAGCCAGCATAGCTGGCTGGAGAATTCTGGGATCTGAAGTCCACAAGTCTTAAAGTTTATTTTATTTATTTATTTATTATTTATTTATTTATTTATTTATTTGTCAAGCATGTATAGGATAGTAGTAGTTTGTATAAACATAAGTAAAAAGTAACGATAAAAGAGGGCAATAGGACAGTAGGACAGGGATGGTAGGCACAGTGGTGCGCTTATGCACGCCCCTTACAGTTGCCAAGTTTGAAGACCTCTGCCCTAATCTGTTCCTTGTGGTTTGCTCTGCACACCTGAGGCTCGACTGTCGTGGCTGACAGACATTGATTAAAAAGCCACATCACCAAGCTCTGTTTTTTTTTAAGCAGGAAAACCAACATAGTGTGAAAAATTCCTTTTTTTTTTTTGACTCCTCTGCAGTCAGTCAAAGGCTCCTGAGGAAGAAAAACCAATCTCTCAGGCCGAGGGTGTTTGCGTGAACTGAATGTGGTGGCTGTCCTGGTTGTGTTCTTTGGGGCACTGAGCGTCCCCGGGAGAGAATGCAGACCCAAAGAAAAAGCCCGTCCCTCCACTGTGGAGCCCGGCAAGGAAATGGGGAATCCCATTGAGTCCCCCCCCCACACACAAAAAAGAGCGCCTGTAGCCACACTATGGCAAATGCTGTGGTCCAAATTAGTTCTGATGGGAAAACCGAGAATTGAGTAATACTACACCACAAGGGAGTTTGATTATGCGCTCTACATGGGGCTACCCTTGAAGAGTATTCGGAGACTACAATTGGTGCAAAATGCGGCTGCGCGTGCTGTGGTGGGTGTTTCAAGATACACCCACATAACACCCATACTCCGCCAGTTGCATTGGCTGCCCATTGGTCTCCGGGTACAATTCAAGGTGTTGATCATCATCTTTAAAGCCCCACATGGCTTAGGACCAGGCTACCTCCGGGACCGCATCCTACCTCATACTTCTCTTCGACCGGTTACGTCCCACAGAGTGGGTCTCCTCCAGGTCCCGTCAGCCAAACAATGCCGACTGGTGGGCCCTAGGGGGAGGGCCTTCTCTGTAGGGGCCCCTGTTCTCTGGAACCAACTTCCCCCAGAGATCCGAATCATCCCCACCTTGCTGGCCTTCTGAAAAGCCATTAAGACATGGCTCTTCCTGCAGGCAGGGTTCTGAGACAATTTTACATCTGAGGTCTCCCCCATGTATGCATGGTGTTGTGTGTCTTTTTAAAAGTTTTTTAAAATTGTTTTTAATGATTTTATTGTTTGGTGTTCTTTAAAATGCTGTACGCCGCCCTGAGTCCTTAGGGAGTAGGGCGGCATAGAAGAATTCCCAAATAAATAAATAAAATAAATAAATTAACTTCCTCTCGTGCTCCAGCCTGCCTTTCCCGGTGTGGCAC